>JAEOAE010002185.1:0-21841 GCA_036365155.1 Meriones psammophilus
AGAAGCTGGCAGTTGGTGGAAATTCAAAGTTCAAGAGTTAGCACAGCACCTCTTCATTTTCCTAGTTCCTCATTCTGCATCCTGTTATTTTCAGGTATTTCAGACCGAACAAACAGCATCTTTTTGGGCTGGAAATGTACTGTAGTTTTCAGTTCAGATAGGTAGTAGATTATAATTTTTTAGGATTCTCTTAGAAAACCCTTCCCAATAACTCAAAAGTTGACTTCTCATGCCTGGTGTTGGAGTTTTTTTGTTACATGGAGGGACAATTGTCATCACAGATGGCAAATTACATTTAACTTAAATTTTAGTTTTATACAACAGCTTACATGGATTATACATATCTTAAATAGTTACTAGTATTATTCCATATTACTTTTTCAGACATCCTTATTGTTATTTTACCATCTTCCCTTTTGTATTTCTTTCTGTCTTACCCCCGAAATTATTATAACACCTTCATTTTTTTCGCATTTCCTCTTTCATATCTCTATACCCTTCTACGTCCTACTGCCCCCACATACTTCCATTCTCACATTGGAAATGGTCACTATTTCATTCTTGGTTTTTCAAAAACTGCCGGATATAGACTCACATATGAGCACACACATATTCAGTTTAGAGTTGGGAAACATAGAAGAGAATATGTGAAGTTTTTCTTTCTGTGTTTGGATTACCTCATTTAACATGATTTTTTCTAGCTCCATCTATCTACCTGCAAGTTTTATGTTTTTATACTACTCAATAGTGATGCATTTTAAAATCATGACCTAAAGAGAAAATACTTAATTCATTTTAAGGTTATTTCATAATTACATCATTTTGTGCCTTCTCTTTTCTTCCCTCAAAACCTTTCGACAGACCTCTGCTATTTTTCTTTCAAATTCATCTTCTTTTTCAAAATGGTATTATGCTCTTAATATAAGTTGCTCAGTTTAATAATGTTACTTCCATGCATGTTTTCAGGGTTAATTGCTTGGTATTGGATAACTAACTGATTTTATGTACTTTCCTGAAATTTTTTTTCTCACACTCTCAGCATTTATTAGTTCCCTGCAGATTTTTGCATAGGATTAAGGACAATGGTTTCTTCCTAGACCACTTTTGCATATCTATTAGCATTTCCAATTTTCAGCTCATTTTTATACAGGTATATTGGTAAGACTTTTTTTCTTTATTTTTTTTATATTGGTCCATCTTATGGGTGTACCTTCTGGTATTATTAGGAGACACATTACCAGAACATACTCTCATCCTATATATATATATATATATATATATTACCTTTGGTTATGCATGATCACTGAGTCTTAGATCTGGGAATTGTTTTTGTAGATGTATCAGATGTGACTGTTCTCCAGAATTCTGCCTTGTGATTGGTTGTGGTTTTTCAGTCATGATTGTGGTTCAAGGAAAAGCTTCCTTGGTCAGTGTTGAACTATACTTATCTATGTGCATTATTAAAAGTATTTATGTTGCAACATGTTTATATTCATGCATGTGCTACATGTATTATATGGATTTTATGTAGATAATTCACAGTATGATTGCTTAAAACTCTTTCAAAAATTTACTGTTATTTCACCCACTTACTTCTTTTATATTTATGCTGTAAGACCTAGGAGCTTCACAGCTAAGGAGTTCATGATTGCGCCCTTCTCAGGAATTCCCAGAGACCACAACTCGATGCAAAAGCAAGATTTATTATTATTATTATTATTATTGTTATTATTTCAATCACGATAGGGTCACCCCTCCTAAGGCAGGAGATGACCTGAGCATGCAAACCACATGGTTTTTATACTTAATATCTGGCCACTTTTGCTCTATACATTGATTGGTCAGCAAGAATAGCATGAAGATAGTTTACAGCTAGTTGTTGGCAGTTTTGGCTGTTTGTGACTTTTCTCAAAACAACTCACCCTGCCCTTCAAGAGCGCCTGTTTCTGGCTTCAATTCAAGGCTATCTTGGAGCAGTTCATCCTGCCATTTGAGAGCTATATGCCTCTGGCTTTAATTCAAGGACAGGAATAGTCACAGCTGTTTTACTTTTAGAGTTGTTTTCATTCTCAGGTGGACTCTCATCCCTTTTCTTTGTGCTCCAATTTTAACCCTAAAATTGTGGATCAACCTCAGAGAGAGATTGATACTTCCTCTGGAGCATCAGGACCTGAACCACACTTACACATTCCCTAACAAAGGCAAGTAATCAGTTAACAATACAGGGTACTATTGTAACAAGGAGCAAAATGGTAGCAAAAGGTCCCAGTAAGAGAAGCACATACGGGAGACCATTAAACCCATTCCAAAGAAGAGATTCTATTAATTCTCATCTCCTCTTTTCAATATCTTTTGTAATTTTTTTAATCTTTCCTTTAACAATGCCTGATTTATTCGTGTAAAAAACAGCATTTCTCCTGTAGGGCTAAGCAGATTCCTCCTTTTTGGCTGTAAGGAGGTCTAATCCCCTCTGGTTCTGGAGAACTACTTCTGCTAAGGAATTGAGCTGGTCTTGAGTTCATTGATGATGCTCAAAACAATTGTACATCACTAATTAACTGTTGGGACAGTTTGTTGTATTTATATAATAAAACACCCAAACCAACTGACCCAGCGCCTATGGAAGCAGTCAGTCCAATTCCCACTAACAGAGGAATGAACTGAATGGCTCTCTTCATTCTTCCAGCCATTAAGTCAAAGCTGGGGACTGGGACTGTCTTTTCCCTGGAATGATGCTAAGATCAGGGAGTTGCCTGTACACAGGTCCCAGTCAATCTGTGGGCAAGAACGTATAGGCTTTTTATTCCTGCATAAGAAAACAGTGTTATTGTCAGGGCAGAGAGCTGTGGAGATGTCAATTGTTGAATCACAAATGGTAAAGGTAGCATCCCCTACAGGTAGATCTGAGCTATCATTTTTGTAGGGTTTTGTCAAACAGGTAACATTTTGGTTGAAGAGAGGCTGCACTCTCATAGGGGGTGCTGAGTGTCAGGACCCCTCAGCAGTGGAGTAAGTGGCATTAGAGGGGGGAGCTCCAGAGGAACAGGCTGCCCTTTGTCAAAGGTGGAGCCAGCAGTCACTTGCAAGCAAAGAATTGGTGTCATTTAGGAGGCTATGAGTGGCAGTAATAACATCTACAGTCTGGGGGTCTAAAATAACATTCCCTCTACTATCAGAAAGAACCAAAGGGTGGTAATTGAGGGATGAGTATTATTTTTTCAATTAACTCTTCAATGCATTGTTTAACCTGTTCTTGTCTGCCCTGATCCTGAAGCCCTCTTCCATCTGAAAGGTGAATGAGAGGTACCTTTCTTCAGCATACAGGCTTCCCTACCATCACCAAACAAGGGGTTTGGAGTAAGTTAGATCCATGGCCTCCTGTTGGCACATTGTGGGACCAATCGTCTATCCTCATCTCCTCCCTGACTTGGTTCAATATGGCAGTGAAATAGGTGATGTTATCTTTTCCAATACATTGTTGCACAACTCTATAGCAACTGCTATGCACATCCTGTTGACAGGTATCACAAGTGCAAGGCCTGGGGCACCCATTTACATAAGGAACCGTTTTAGGCTTGGTTACACAATGTCATTCTAAACTTGGGGTGCTCCTGAAGTTTGTAGGGCTCTATATGCCCATGTATGACCACACTCAACTTGAACATAGGCCTTGTTAGGGCTCCAAATCTCACCATTAAGTAAGGCTCTGCCATTCATCACCCCACCCTTGCAATCACAGGGTTTACCATGCATTGCTTCCAGGGCCTTGTGAGCCTGGTGAGGATCACCAAAACTCCAGTCAATAGTTACCCAATTGAGAACAAACAGCACCACCCAGAGGTAAAATTGTCTGTCCACTTTACTGGTCAAAGAGTTCATTGTCCCTGATGAGTTTCAATTTTAGCAGGTTGCTGGAGGCTTGGACTTTCCACGTGTTAGCAGGTTGATGAAGAGCAGGCTTGACGTGTGACCCATGGATCCAAGCTGCAATGTCCTCTGCTTTGGCAGCTGTTGTGGTTGTGAGCAGGACACAATAAGGACACTTCCACCAAGGTTCCAGATTCTGCTGCGGTGTCATAACAAGTACACCAGATCAACCTGGAAATGATGGGGCACCTCCAAGGACCTGGGCGAATATGCAATACCAACCTTGGTCCAAATCTCTTTCTGAATAAGTTGCAGTCCTTTCATCCTGGACAACAAGTCAGAGTTATCACTAGTTCTGTCAAGGGGGTCCTCAAGAAGAGTCAGGGAGCAGGAAAACCATATAGTAGTTCAGAAGGAGTGAAGCCTAGTATGGAGGGAGTATTTCTGATGCTAAAGAGGACCAAGGGATGGATCACTGCCTAGTCACCATCAGTCTCCATGGTCAATTTGGTGAGAGTCTCTTTGAGAGTTCTATTCATTCTCTCTACCTGTCCTGAACTTTGAATTCTATAAGCACAATGTAATCAATCAAGCCCTAGAAACCTGACCACCTCCTGGCTTACCTGAACAACAAAGGTTGGTCCATTGTCTGACCCAATTACCTTTGGAATACCAAACCGAGGAAAAATGTCTTCCAGAATATTCTTGGCCATGTGCAGGGAGGTTTTTTTCTTTGTGTAAAAAGCTTCCACCCATCCTGAGAAAGTGTCTAAAAAAACCAGGAGATATTTATTGCTGTACCTGGATGGTTTACTTTCACTGAAATCTACTTCCCAATTCCAGGTCTAGTTCCTTGTCACTGGCCAGCAGTTTCACCTGAATACCACCTGAGAGAGGGCTTGGAGAGAGAGAGACACAGGGTGACAAAGAGAAGGACACCAAGTCTACATGCTGATCCAGGTGTAGATTTAATGGACTTCAGGTTAACACTTAAGTAGGCAGAAAAGTACAAGCAGTTTCTCATGTAGGAGCTTTACTTGGTCAGAACATAGGAGAGCTCACTCAAGGTTACACAGAGCCTTTTGTCTGGTTACTATGGTTGCACACAGTTTCTCAGGGTCAGAGCAGTCTGCTGTAGGACCACCAAGGTCAGTTTATAAGAAACTGGACTTTGGAAAATAGCCAAAGCCAATGGGCTGGATTCCCCTACTCAGATGCCATTAACTCAAAATTTGCCATTAACTCCAAAAAGGCTGCCACAGTTCCTCTCAGCCACTTCCCTGTGCTCTGGAACTCTGACCTATGTTTATCCTCTGGCAAGGTTCACATGCCCTAGTCACTCTGAGTCAGGGTGGTGAGGTTTAGTGTTCAGTACTTGGATTGGCGGGCAACTTCAGCCAATTTCTTTGCCCTCAAGTGAGTCCACTTATGCATCTGAGTAATTAATCTCTCAGTGTCTTCCTGTGGTAGAATGATCTTACCTTTAGAGTCAATCCATGCCCCACGTCGTTGTCAAATATCCCTTTTTTCTGCCATTATTAACTTTAAGTCACTTTCTGAGTAGTTTAGTCATTCTTCTCTGGGCAGTTCAGCGGTTAGTAACACTGGGACAGAGTTTCCTCTAGCAGCTACTTTAGCCTCCTGATCGCCATGTTATTCCCCTTTGTTGCCTCAGAAGTTCCCTTCTGCTGTCCCTGGCAATGAATAATGCTTACCTTGTTGGGCAGCAACAAGGCGTTGAACAAAGTCAGAATTCGTTTTTATTTTTTATCTCATTACTGGCTGATGTTAGCAGGCCTCTCTGCTGATAGATGGTCTCTTGCACATGGGCTGTTGCGAAGGTGTACTGACTATCAGAGTAGATGTTTCTCTTTACCCTTTCCCAGAGTTAATGCCTGGGTTAAAGCAATCAATTCAGCTCGCTGAGCAGAAGTGCCCTCCAGCAATGCCTGGACCCATATTACCTTATGTCCATCTACTACTGCTGCCATTGCCTTTTTCTTCCCATTCTCCCAAAACTGCTCCCATCCATATAGTATGTCATCACACAGTAGGGCAGAGGCTGATCTTTCATGTCCTTTAGCCATCCCTGTTCTTCTGCTAGAACCTGCAAACAATCATGCTCCAGGGGCTGGATTTCTGAATCTGGCAATAAGGTGTCAGGGTTTACCAAGGGTGCTAGGTTATAGGCATACATGGTCCTTGGTTGGAGAAACAGTCTTATAAAAGACCCATGTGCTCTGATATATTTGGTCCTTGTAGAGTTCCTGTCCTCTCCAGGTCACACTAACTCCTCCTTCTTTCATATGATTCCCTGTGCTCTGCCCAAGGTTTGGTTATGAGTCTCAGCATCTGCTTTGATATACTGCTAGGGAGAGTCTTTAATAGGTCCTCTGGGGCAAGCTTCTGTCCTGTTTCTTGTTTTTGCCTATATCCATCCCATTGGTCTTTCTAAGTGAGGATTGATCATCTTAACCCAGGTCTTCTTTCTCATTTATCTTCTTTAGGTGTACAGATTTTAGTATGTTTATCCTATCTTATAGGTTTAGCATCCACTTAAAAGTGATTGTATACCGTGTATGTCTTTCTGCTTCTGGGACACCTCACTGAGGATTATCTTTTCTGGATTGTTTGTTTGTTCATGTTTACATTTTATGACTTCTTTGAATGGTCTAGAATTAAACCTGTCTGTTGTATAGCTGGTAAAGAGGTTTCCCATTTTATAATCTGTTTCACCACCTAAAGAATGGATTGCAAAAGCATTTTAGTTTCATGTTGTAAGACCTGGAGTCTCACTGCTCAAGAGCTCAGGATTGTGCCCTTCCCAGGAACACTCGGAGACCACAACTCGATGCAAAAGCAAGAGTTTTATTCCAATTGCGATAGGGTCCCCCCTCCAAAGACAGAAGATGACCCTGAATATGCAAAGCACAGGGTTTTACACCTGAAATTCAAACCACTTTTGCTCTATATATTGATTGGTCAGCAAGAATAGCATGAAGATAGTTTACACCTGGTTTTAGATAGTATACAGCTGCTTGTAGATAGTTTACAGGTGGTTGTAGATAGTTGTTCTCAGAACAGTTGCCCCTTTCCTTCAAGAGTTAACTACACCTGACTTCAATTCAAATAATCACAGGTGTTTTTCTCTTTCCCAGGTGGTCCCTCACCCCCTCCTTTTTTAACTCAATTTTAACCTTAAAATTGTGGATCAACCTCATAGAGAGGTTGATATTCTTTCTGGAATATCAGGACTTGAACTGTACTTATACTTTCCCAGACAAAGGGGAGTTCTGGTCAGTGAGTGTATTGTCCCTGATGAGTTTCAATTTCAGCGGGTAGTTGGAGGCTTGGACTTTCCAGGTGTTGCAGGTTGATGAAATGCATGCTTAACATGTGACATGTGGATTCAAGCTGTGATGCCCTCTACTTTGACTGCAGTTGGTGTGGTGAGGAGGATGTAATAAGGACCCTTCCACCAAGGTTCCAGATTCTGGTTGCCATGTCACTGCACATATACCAGATCTTCAACGTGGAACTGATGGGGCACCTAAAAGGACCCAGGCACATATGCACTGCCAACCTTGCTCCAAATCTCTTTCTGAATAAGGTGCAATTATTTCAGCCTGTACAAGTCAGAGTTACCACTAGTTATGTCAAGGGGTCCCCAAGAAGAGTCAGGAACAGGAACCCATATAGTAGTTCAAAGGGAGTTAAGCCTAGTATGGAGAGAGTATTTCTGACCCTAAAGTGGGCCAAGGGAAGGAGCACAACCCTGTCACCGCCAGTCTTTAATTTCAATTTGGTGAGAGTCTCTTTGAGAGCTCTATTCATTCTCTCTACCTGTCCTGAACTTTTAGGTCTATAGCACAATGTAACTTCCAATCAAGCCCCAGAAACCTGGCCACCTCCTGGCTTACCTGAACAACAAAGGTTGGTCCATTGTCTGACCCAATTACCTTTGGAATACCAAACCAAGGAAAATGTCTTCCAGAATTTTTTTGGCCACGATCAGGGCGGTTTACTTCTTTGTGGGAAAAGCTTCCACCCATCCTGAGAAAGTGTCTAAAAAAACCAGGAGATATTTATTGCTGTACCTGGATGGTTTACTTTCAGTGAAATCCACTTCCCAATGCATTCCAGGTCTAGTACCTTGTCACAGGCCAGCAGTGTCACTTGAGAGAGGGCTGGGAGAGAGAGAGAGAGACAGGGTGACACAGAGAAGGACACCAAGTCTACATGCTGATCCAGGTATCGATTTAATAGACGTCAGGTTAACAAGTAGGCAAAAAAGTACAAGCAGTTTCTCATGTAGGAGCTTTACTTGGTCAAAACATAGGAGAGCTCACTCAAGGTTACACAGAGCCTTTTGTCTGGTAACTATGGTTGCACACAGTTTCTCAGGGTCAGAGCAGTCTGCTGTAGGACCACCAAGGTCAGTTTATAAGAAACTGGACTTTGAAAAATAGCCAAAGTTAAGAGGCAGGGTTACACTGCTCAGATGCCATTAACACCAAATTTGCCATTAACTCCAAAAAGTCTGCCACAGTTCCTCTCAGCGGCTTCCCTGGGCTCTGGAAACTCTCACCTATGTTTACACACTGGCAAGGTTCACACGTCCTAGTCACTCACTCAGTCAAGGTGGTGAGGTTTAGTATTCGGTACTGGGATTGGCGGGCAACTTCAGCCAATTTCTTTGCCCTCAAGTGAGTCCATTTATACATTTGAGTTATTAATCTCTCAGCATCTTCCTGTGGTAGAATGATCTTACCTTTGGAGTTTATCCATGCCCCCAAGTCAGTGTCAAATATTCCTTTTTTTGCCACATTAACTTTAAGTCACTTTCTGAGTAGTTTAGTCATTCTTCTCTGGGCAGTTCAGCAGTTAGTACCACTGGGACAGAGTTTCCTCTAGCAGCTGCTTTAGCCTCCTGATCAGCCACATTATTCCCCTTTGCTGCCCTGGAAGTCCCCTTCTGATGTCCTTGGCAATGAATAATGCTTACCTTGTCCAGCAGCAACTAGGCATTGAGCAAAGCCAAAATCTTGTTATTATTTTTTATCTCTTTACTGGCTGATGTTAGCAGGCTCTCTGCTGATAGATGGCCCCGAGCTCATGGGCTGTTGGTAAGGCAAACCAACTATCAGTGTAGATGTTTATCTTTTTGCCCTTTTTCAGAGCTAATGCCTAGGTTAAAGCA
The DNA here is from genome assembly GCA_036365155.1 of Meriones psammophilus. NCBI lineage: Eukaryota > Metazoa > Chordata > Mammalia > Rodentia > Muridae > Meriones > Meriones psammophilus. Next base: position 9,068 of record JAEOAE010002185.1, read on the forward strand.
ATCAATTCAGCTCGCTGAACAGATGTGCCCTCTGGCAACGCCTGGGCCCATATTACCTTATGTCCATCTACTACAGCTGCCCCTGCCTTTCCCTTCCTGTTCTCAAAAAACTGATCCCATCCATACAGTATGTTACCTCGGCATTGGGCAGAGGCTGATCTTTCAATTCCTTTTGCAATCCCTGTTCCTCTGCTAGAACCTGCAAACAATCATGCTCCAGGGGCTGGATTTCTGGATCCTGCAATATGGTGGCTGGGTTTAGCCTTGTAGCCAGAGTAAAGATGACTCTATCATTATTCAAGAGCAAGGCCTGGCATTGTGTCATGTGGACATTCATGAGCCATCAATCAGGTGGCTGCCTTATGACACTCTCAAGGGCATGAGGAGCACAGATGGTGAGGTCCTGTCCCAGAGTCATTTGTCTGCATGTTATACTAGTGCCGCCACTGCTTCTATTATTGCCAGCCAGGTTGGCCATCTTGCCACTACTGAATCAAGTGTTTTGGATAGATAGGCTACGGTCTCTTCCAGGGTCCAATTTTCTGTGTTAGCACCCCATTGACCATTCCCTGATTCTCAGCCACATAGAGATGGAAGGGTTTGGTTACATCAGGGAGTCCCAAAGCTGGAGCCAATATTAAGGCTCGTTTGATATTATCAAATGCAGATTGTTCATCCTGTCCCCAGATGAAAGAGTCATTGCCCTTTGTAAGGGCATGCAGAAGGGCTGCCATCTTGGCAAATCCCGGAATCCACAGCCAGCAAAACCCTGCTGTACTGAAAATTTCCCTCAGCTGTTCAGTAGTCCCTGAAGGGGAATATGAAATACAGTCTCTTTTCTAGCCTCCAAGGCCATCTCTTTCCCTCTTTTAATATATATCCCAGATAACTGACCTGCAGGATGGGAGTTTTTCGCTGTAGCTGAGCTCACCCATCTCTTGCAACAGCTGGTCGGTGGCATCAAAACAACTTTCTTTACAATCTGCTGCTAATAGTATATCGTCCACATATTGGAGATGAGTTACCTGGGGATTGGTGGCCTGGAGGTGCATCAGGTCTAGGTGTAGGGCTTCATCTTCCTTTTGGGACAATCCTGGATCCAGTATCCTTTCTCCTTGCAATAGGCACACTGATCCTTAGACAGAGGGCCCCTCTGATTTCCAGGAACTCTCTCCCTATCATTATGACTGCACTGTGGTGGCCAGGATCTTAGTCAACTTTCTGTCTTGCCTCTTATCCTTTCTCTTTCTCTCACTTCCTGCTCTTTTTGCTTTCTTTCCTCTTTCTCTTCTTTCAGCTCCCGGCTGTAAAAAACCTTTTCTGCTACCTGCACTAAATCCTTTAACGACTTTTCCTGTAAACCCTCTATTTTCTGGAGTTTTCTACAAATATCTGTGGCTGACTGGTCTATAAAGATTATAGTCACCATTGCCTTATGCTCATCTGAGGTAGAGTCATAAGGTGTAAACCAGCTATATGCCTCCATCAGCCATTGAAGAAAGGCTGTGGGAGATTCATCTGGCTACTGAACCATCTCTCTTACCTTCATCAAATTGGTGGGCTTTTGAGCGGCCCCATGGACACATGATATTAGAGTCTGGCGGTAGACCTGCAGGCATTCCCTACCTCCGGATACATTGTAATCCCAGTTGGGGTGGGTGAGGGGAAAGCCATCATCAATCTCATTAGGGAGGATGGAAGGCCTCCTGTCCTTTCCTGGCACAGTCTTTCTTCCCTAAAGGAGGACCCGTTTCCTTCCTCACTAGTCAAAAGGGCCTGCAAGAGTTGCTGGCAATCATCCCACGTGGGCTGGTGTGAGAATAGGACATATTCAAAGAAAGATGTGCCTTGTATCTCACCTCCAAGACATGATAGTCACAGCCTGTCCTATAATAAAGTCATCCATCAAGAAAGTCAAAGAAGCAACAATGATAGAGACAAAAAAGAACAAGACAGGCAATTTGACAAGGACACCCTTATGGGTGGTACCACAGAATTCTGATTGAGAGGCTGCCTCACAGCAGCTGTCTCTGAAGAGAAACGGATGGGAGGAAGACCATCCCAGACCTAGCCTCCACAAATGGAATCCGGAATGTCCTCCAGTTCCCAGTCAATCAATATTCTGACAAATATGTCGATCCCAGTGACTGAGCAGATGACCAAAAAGGTCCAGATAGGTGACTAAAGAGAAACAGTGGTATACCAGAAATCAGACTAACCTGTTCCGAGCTCGACCTCTGAGCCCAGTCTGTTGAGGGTTAAGGAAGGGCATGCTGTTTTCCGGGCAACGCACCAAAATGTAAGACCTGGAGTCTCACTACTCAGGAGCTCAGGATTGTGCCCTTCACAGGAACACTCACAGACCACAACTCAATGCAATAGCAAAAGGTTTTATTGCTGTCGAGATAGGTCGCACCTCCAAAGACAGGACATGAGCCTGAACATGCAAAGCACAGTGTTTTTATGCCTGAAAATCAGATCACTTTTGCTCTATACTTTACAGCTGGTTGTTTCTCAGAACAGTTCACCCTGCCCTTCAAGAGCTATCAGCACGTGGCTTCAATTCAAATAATCACAGTTGTTTTTCTCATTCCCAGGTGGCCCCTCATTTGTTCTGATGATGAAATCACTGAATAATGTCATGTTGCAGTGTTAAGGGTGCAGGGATCTGTTTAGGAGCCTGTGCAAAACAACCGCCTCATTCAGTAAGGTAATTCAAGGCCCTGGAGAAGACTGTTCACCAACTTCATACAGAGATTGGGTTCAGCTCTAAAGAGGGCAGTACCAGACTGATAATAGATAAGCACTGATGCAATTATTGGCACATGATACTGCAAATACCACATGTACGAGAGCATTTAGAGCATGAAAAGGAGGAGAGGCCCCAAGAGATGAATGATTAAGAGAGACAACTGCTATTGGCTCTCAAGAGCATCATGCTGCCACACAGGACTAGCTACAGCTAGAGTTCCCAGTTCTCAAAACACCCGGTGTGCTATTTGGGGTGAATCCAGGAATTTACCAAAGAACTGTGAGGTTAAAATCTCTAGAATGCAAAATAGGAGGTGTGTTAACACAGAGGCAAGTTGTGCCTTTACTCACAGAAGGAACAAGCAGATTTTGGCTCCAAGGGAATGCAAAGGTTCCCCGGGTTTCATGGAAGCTGTGGCAAGGGAAAGCACAGGTCTAGGGATGACTGCTCCGAGAGGGATCTACAGGCTAACCTCTTGCCATCAGGAAACCAACAGAGGGGCCTGTCAGGGTTAGACCCTTCATGCAACAATACGAGCTGTCTCCCATCAGGCAGCCATGAGGTACTAGGCAGGTAGGAAAATATCAACTGAGCATTTTAGACTTGATACACACCACTGCATGCAGCAGCGCAGCTTTGCATCTGGCTGCAGATAAACCTCTGACCCTATCGGCAAGAGTTGTATGTCACAATGGAAATAGAGATGTTTATGGACCTGTGTATTCAGGGATGGTAAAGCGGATCTCTGGAAGAAGCAGAATAATTTCTACAGTATCTATTGTACACCCAGTTACTGTTGATGGGGACTGCAAGGAAAAAGTTAAAATTATGGCACATGTAAAACATGAGATGCAAAAATAAGGCAGGGTTAGAACTGCTCAGCTGTTACTGTTCTCCTCCATCTAGGGCAAAGCCACACCCTGAAGAACAACAGGCACATTTGGCAGTACCGGAAATTGTGTGTTCTGGAAAACACTGCCTAATGATCAGAGATCCAAATTAATGGCAGCAACAAATGTTGTTTCTTGAAATGAAGGAAATGACTTCAGTATCCTCTCCCAAAAGTCTTGGGATCCACAATGTGTGCTTCTGAAGATTCATACAGTTTCTAGGAATCTGTAAAATATCTCCAGTTGGACAAAGTGTATGGTGGATTAAATAGGTGGAACCAGAGGAACCAAGAGGGAACTTGACACATTCTGTGGCCTGCCACTGAAGGAGAAATTCAGAAATAATTCCAGGAGTCTTTCTGGAGGATGAGTCTACTCTTTGCCCAAATGCTTAGACTTGCAGGGTCCTAACCATATTTAGATTGTTGAAATCATACACCGGGAGACTGGAGCTGAAAGGAACTTAAGGCAGACGGCACACGCAGAGTGCAAGATCTGTTCTAGCCACGTTCCTCCTTGAGCATCAGCCAGAGCTGAATGAATGACCTTGTTAAAGTAGGCAAAGACTGCTCCTGGCTTATGCCTCTTTTCCTTGCCCGATCATCAGAAGCCGTGCCTTAGACTCTCCCCTCAAACTCCTTGTGTTCCAACACAGGTGCGTACTGTGAGCTAAGCAGTGGAATTTGGGTAGAACGCAAGGTCAACTGTTTCTGGAAAGGCTGCTTTAGGGTGGGATATGGGAAAATTCGCAGGAGGAAGGAAGGGTTTCACAGTTTGGAAGCAGAAGAGCGTTCCACGTTTTGGCCTGTAATTGGAGGCCTCGAGGGAGTGGGTGGGGCCTCAGGTCGGTATTTAAGCGTGAGCAGCGGACCCCTTTACGCATTTGCCATAGTCTGCACTTTCCTGGGTGTTGTTCTCAGTACACACTGGAGAGGAAGAACTCCTGTCAAAGTGTCCTTGGCAGGATGGAAGATCAGGCAGATGTGGGTGGCTGCAGCACGGCAAAGACATCCCGGCGTCAAAAGACTGTTTGGCAGGCCAAGCAGAAGGAGGTCTTGCTCTCAGTTTTCGCCAAGACACCTTACCCGAGCTTCAGGACCAGGCAGGAACTGGCCAGGAATTGGAGTTCCAGAGTCCTCCATCCGCATGTGGTTTCAAAACCGCAGAACTAGAACTGGCATGTCGAGGAAGACCTCAAAGCAGACCACCACAGGCTCCAGCCATGAAGCCTCCCAACAGCCTCCTGAAAAGCTTGTCGCCAGGGTACAACAAGCAAGAGGCCCGCCCTCAGAATGGAGAAGGCCTCGAACGCGGCTTAGTCCAGCACAGATCAGCATGCTAGTGCAAGCTTTTGAGATCTCTCCATCTCCAGACTATGCCACGAGGGTGCAACTGGCACTGAGCACAGGTTTGCCTGAGGACACCGTCCACATATGGTTCCAAAACAGAAAGGCCAGGCAGAAAGGCCATGCTGGAGGGAGCACAGCTAAAGGTGAGGACCTGCCTGCCTCTCCTGGCCCGGAAATGGCTCCTGGAGCATCGTGTTGCATTGAGGAGGAGGCTTCCCAGGACAGCTTGTTGACATCGGGTTCTGCAGGAGGCCAGTGTGCAGAAGCATTTTTGTCAAGACCCGAGCTCACCTTCTTCACAGAGGCCTACCCAGAATCCAGCGACTCCTGCCCTGTCCAGCTCTTCCTGGAGCAACAGGTGAGAACAGTGGAAGAGGAACAGGGACCAGCCGCTCTGGACCCAGATGTACCATGGGAGCAGATCGAACCAACACTCGAGGCTCCTCTCACGGAAGAATATCAGGCTCTGTTGGACGATATTTGACCGCATTGAGAACGCCCAGAATTGGGACTGTAAAACCCCATTGCCTGGACCCTAACCTGACCATTGTCTCAGAGACTCCAGCCAGAAATGAGCTTGGACAGATGCTCAGACTTGCACCTAAGAAAGGTGCAGAGCTCTAGGGATCCTGAGTAAGTTTTGGGGAAAAGATGAAGGCCATCGAGGTGCGAGGAACCTCACAAGAAGACCAACAGAAACAGCTGACTCAGCCCCCAGGGGGCTTGCAGAGACTGAGCCATCACATAAGGAGCATGCTTGGTCTGGGCCTAGGGACCCTGCACACATGTAGCAGGTGGGAGGTGAATCCTTGTGCTTAATGTGGGTTGCCCTACAAGGGAGGTGTTGTGGAGTGGCCCAGTGGCGGTGGAGAGTTGTTTCTAACCTGGAGTTTGTTGTTTCTAACCTGGACGGTATTTGAAGGACAGTTATATAATGTTAGCTTCAATTATGATCAGGATAAATATGTAATTTGTCTGCTATTGTACTCTGTGTCATTAAATTATTTTTAGGCATTACTATGACCAGGTTATTCTTTTCATTTGGAAGTTAATGTAAAGAGGAGATATGAATCTTCTTCTTGAGGATTTCAGTGTATTTGAAGGTGAGTTGCACCATCCAGCCTCATGGACTAAGCCACTGATAGATTCCTCGATTTTCCATTTTTAGCCATCCACTGTTGAATTAATTGACTCACAGATTGTACATCATTCTCATAAATCCTTTCCTATAAAGAGAGAGTTAGAGGGAAAATAATTTGACAGTCTTCCTCCTCTGCTTCCTTGGCCAGAGCTTCAGGACACTTCCCCTGTGGGACACGGGGTTGGAATCAGCTGCTGCCTCACCAGGCGCCTCCCCCGGGTCCACCTTCTCCTCCTAATCCTCCTCCTCCTTCTCGGGCTTCAGCTTATCTAGGGCTTATCCATTGCCCGGAGGATCTCCCCAGATTGGCAGTCCAACTCTGCAGTGGGCACATGGATCCTGGCATAGTCCAGCAGCCGTCTCACGATGGCCAGGTCCAGGGGCCCCAGAGAAATCCTTGGAGAATTTCTGCAGCCACTGGGACAAGAATGAGAAGATGGCACTGTGGGTGAGAGCAGGGCAGAGGGACATGTTATCAGGAGCCTGGCCTCTCTTTGGAACTGCGGGGGGGGAGGCATTGGTATTCCCCAGGGCCTTTCATTTTTTGTCTCTCCCTCTGCTGCTCAAAACCCAGGAGCCCAGTGGGAAACCTCTGTCCTCTACCACCAGGTGAGGTCGCAGGGACAGTCCCTAGGGAGAGAACCCCAAAGGTGAGGCTCCTGGACAAAATTGGCCCTACTCCCTGGCCCCAAACGCCCCTTCCTGCTCACCTCCCCCTCCACCCCTACCCTACTCATGTCTTTGTATGCTTTTCCGCCTGAAGGTTCTATACCGGTGACATTCCACGGGGGGGTGTTACCCCTAAGGCCCCGTGACCCCAAGCCACCCAGATATCTAGAAGGAACTATTAGAATCTTCCCAGGGATGGGTTTGGGGGTGCTAGGGGCTCCATCCATAACAAACACCGCAAATGGGGTCCAGAATCCTTTACACAAATGGGGAAAGGTCGCTCAGGGCATGAGAAAGGGTGGTATGTGACATTCCCTGGGGAAGGTGAATGGCACCTGTTAGAGCCCCACCCCTGCCACAATCGCCCATGTTTGGCCATGTCACTTTAAGGGATCTGGTCTGGGACTCAGGCTGCTGGGACTCACACGTCCTGTTCTGTGAGGGCACAGGGCACTGGCCCTGGGAAACAGCAGGAGAAGATCTGATAGGTGGCTAAATCCCTGGTGGAACCACTCTCCTGCCTTTTCAGCATCAGGTACAGAACCAACCAGATGGTGGCAATCTTTGGATAAAGGGCCAGAAGGTGGGCAAATAGGGAATCATCTGCTTCACATAGTCCATGCGATCATTGCTGAGCATGAGGATGCCATGAAGGAAGGCTCAATACCTTTCGCTATGAGGAAGGACAAGGGCAGGAGGGAGGCTTTAAGTGTGTAAACCCCGAGGGGCACCAATGACCCCTTTCCCTACACCTAAGCGGGAAGCAGGCATGAAAAGCTTTCCTCAGTGTCCCAACAGGAACACTCTTCCAGGCTGCGACCACGGTGGATGGGGGGTGGGGTGGACCAGAAAGCTTCCCTGCTGCAGGACAGCCCTGGTTACCTTGGTCTCCCATTGGGGAACAGGCCAGAAATATGTCAGGGAGCGCACCACATGTCTCCAGCAGCGGCACAGGCGACCACCGTTGTCTTCTCTGAAACCTGAGCCCGTGGAGGTCTGGAAGCAGAACAGACTCATCTCTCCAGCTCCTCTGGACCGGCTGGTCTGTCCAGGCTGCTGTTGCTGCTGCTGGCCTCCCGTTACCTGGCAACCGGGGTTCCGAGTTTCATCCAGAACCGGGCTGAGGAAGCATGGTCACTTCCTGGAGTCACCCTGCCAGAGCCTCCCCTTCATGGTTCTCCCTGGAGGCCACCAGCCCTGCAGGCTCTGCTGATTAAACCATCAACAGTTCCAGAGAGAAATGATGGAGAAGTTGCCTCCCGTCACCACTAGAGGGCATAGAGTCACATGAGAGGGTGCAAGGATGAAAGAACAGCAGCAGCAGAGGGATGGCTACCATTCTTCTTTAATCTTTTATTTTTATTATTATTATTATTATCATCATCATCATCATCATCATCATCATCATCATCATCATCATCATCATCATTCCTTTCTTCTTCCCTAGTATACTGAAAACAAATTCACCTTCTTTCATTTCACCTACTGAACTAAAATGTTCTCATCTCTCAGCCTTTCAATATGTATGTTCTTTTATCTTTTCTGGGGTGTTAGGTACCTCTTGCTTTCCTTTAGGATTCATAGTGGAATTTATAGTGATGTATACATTTCTATGCATAGTCTATGGGTTTGTTTATGGTGGATTACCCCACAAGACTATAAGCTTATAGAGAGAGAGTGGTGTTTGCATCAATCATTTTTGTGTGTTGAGGACTTAGCAGAGTATTGGGTACGTAATTCACAATATCTATCTGTGGAAGGACAAATAACCTTTTAAAAAGTAAATTCCTTTAACAAAGTCTTCATAATCTGATAGTAATACAGAATTCCCACCTAAAGGATGGAAGCATGTAGCATTTTATTTGTTAATGCCAGCCATTGTGCCACCTGTAAAAAACATTTCCTGAAGTCTTTTTATGTTGTTCTGTTACTGCTGTTACTAGGACAGCCTCCTCTATGCCTGTTGCCTTCTCTGTGTTCTCTTTAATTTATCCCATAACAAGTTACTTCCTTTAAGCTTTAGTGAGGTTTAGCATCTGGCTTTATTATATCCAAAGACTATCTGCTTCTGCCTGTTTTGTACAAAAGGCAGGAATACAACTCAGAGGTAGAGAATTTGCTTCACATATAGGAGGTAAGGAAGGAGGAGAAAGGGGAGGATAAAAAAAGGAACAGGAGAAGCGAAACATTGCTTTTCTTTATGCGGATGCCCTGCCTTAAATACAGGGGTTAACAGTCTTCCTATCTCTGCCTTCCAAACAAGATAGAAATTCCAGATACAGCAATAGTGATACTTATTTGGTGTTAGTTTTCTTAACCTGGTCCCTCTCCTGACATTTACTCTGTACCTGTTTTATATGTGGTTGGTTTTATGTACATGTTCATTTTCTGGGAAGAATCTATATTTTCATTAGGTTTTATGAGAAGTCATATCCTCAGAAAAAGTCATATCTTCAGAAATTTTCCTGGGCTTTGCATCCTACCATACTTATCCCTGCGAGACCATATCTGCAAAGGTGACTATGTCCTCTCTGTACATCATTTGATGCTATGACTTCAGGATGCATCTTGAACATTGTTTTCAAGAGAATGTTGTAAACAAGGCTGAAGCTTAACAGGCATTTGTGCCTCATAAAAAAAATTTCATCATAAAATGTCCTGTCTGAAAAGAGCATCTGAGATCATTGTACAATGCCCTCAGTTACTTTCATTTTAGTCTTTAACATTTTTAGTACTGTTAACTGTTTTTCATTACTTTGCTAGAGACCCAAATATGATGACCCTGGTGTAAGGGACTGTGTATACACTGTTAACTAAGAAAATAAAACCACATATTCAAAACAAGTAAAACCTCCAAATATTGATAAGAATTAGGTTTAGATTTAGTGCCCAAAAATAATTCAGTTGAAAAGTGGGAAAGACATTGAAACACTATGATTCAGCAAACGTTTAGAGTATATATGTAAATATGATTAAAGGAATGTACACAGAAACACAACTTAAAAAATTCTTGCACACGGTATATACTCACTCATATAGACATATAATATAGGATAAACCTACTAAAATCTGTACATCTAAAGAAACTAATCAAGAGGGAGGATCCTGACTAAAACGCTCAATCCCTATCCTGTAAGGCAAAGAGGATGGACATCAGAAAAAGAAGAAAACAGGAAACAAGTTAGGAACCTGCCACAGAGGCCCTCTAAAAGGCTCTGCCCTGCAGACTATCAAAGCAGACGCTGAGACTTATGGCCAAGTGTTGGGCAGAGTACATGGAATCTTATGAAAGAAGTGGGAAATAGTAAGATCTGGAGAGGATAGAAACTCCACAAGGAGAGCAACAGAATGAGAAAATTTGAACACCAGGGTCTTTCCAGAGACTCATACTCTAACCAAGTACCATGCATGGAGATAACCTAGAATCCCTGCACAGATGTAGCCCATGACAGTTAGTGTCAAAGTGGGTTGCATAGTAATGGGAAGAGAGACTGCCTCTAACATAAACTGATTGGCCTGCTCTTTGATCTCAGGCCAGAGAGGAAGACAATGCAGCCACTCCTGATGAGACCTAACAGACTAAGTTCAGAAGGAAGGAAAGGGAGACATCCCCTATCAGTGGACTTGGGGAGGATCATTCGTGAAGAAAGAAAAAAAGTAGGTGGGATTAGGAAGGGAGGAAGGAGGAGTTTATGGGGGGATACAAAATGAATAAAGTGTAATTAATAAAAGTTTAAAAAATTAAAAAAATATTTAACACAAAAAATTAAATAAATAATAAAAAATTCTTGGGCACACATACAAAAAGTGGGACTTTATTAAGATTTTTTTTTCCTTTTTGTTTTCTTGACAGGAAAAGCTTGAACATGTTCCTCCCCTGTCCTCCTTTTTATTCCCCTCTCCTCCCCTTCCCTTCCCTGCCTTCCTTGCTCAGTGTGAATTTTCAAACATTGCACTTGAATGGATGCAGATCTTCGAAAGCATTGCCAAAAGGACCCCTGCAGCCTCACTTCTAAACCTTGAACCTCAAATGCATTCTAGCTATTTTTTTTTTTCTTGCATTGGTGATTAAGTAAAGCAACTCATTTTCTGGGGGTAGGGGTAGATACCCAGACATGGTGAATTCCTCATCTACCCCTCCCCGTTCCCCCTACTTATGTCCTTTAGCACTTTGGGGAGCACATTGACAGAGGTTCTCCACCCATTCAAACCACAATCATACATGTGCTTTCCAAGATTTCCTAATAAAATTCTTTTAGTTGCCAGTATGAGACCTTGACTAAAAAATAATTGGCTTCATTCTCAGGTGACAATCTCATAAATACAGCCAGGCTAATAAGTGACATATCAAGGTGCTCAGGTGGGTATTCTGTGTACAGCGCCAGTACACAGGCTCAGACCCAGGAGCTCACTGCAGCCAAGCCTTCCCTATTTGAGTTCAGTTCACTTCCTTGTTGAAGCCACCTATGGCTAAAAAAAAGAAGTTTGTGGGATTGGGAGTGTAGCTCAGTTGATAAGAGGTGGAGCAGAAGGATCAGAAATTCAAGGTCATCTTATAGCTGTTTAGTTTAAGCCAGGCTGGGCTACAGGGGACCCTAACCAAATAATAATAATAGTAATAACTACAATACATTTCAGCTAAGAACATTAATTGGCGGTCATTGTTCCAAGCCAGAGCTAACCTCAGGTCACCGACCTTCCTCATAGAGATAGAAAGGAGGCAACAAGGTCGAGCCCAGCAAGATTTTCTGCACACCGACCCCTCTCCAACAGAGCCTTCCTAGCCAAATATGTGGAAATATGTGTTCCCATTGATGACCAGAGGTGCCCCAGCTTGTAGTGTTGGGAGTATGGGGAAGGCAAAGTCACAATGGAGCACAGCTGTTTGATCACCAGCCCACTGAGACCATCACAAGCAAACAAAATCACAAAAGTACAACAAAGGAAAAAACAAAACGTACTGGGTATAATGTGCTCAAAGAGAATGGAAGAAGAAAATACCAAAACTCAGAACAGTGGCCTGTCTCTCTATGGGCCCTCTATCCTGTTCCACCATTAGTGGTGACCTATCCCCAAATCAGGCTCCACCCAATTACACCAGAGTTTTGAATGGTGACCTGCATTCAGCCAGACCAGAGAATGGAGCAGCAACATATCTGTTGATCTCTGTCTACCAGACCAGAGGCCAAAGCACCAGCCAAACTCTGCCAGACCAGAGACCACAGCAGCAGCAAATCTCTGCGAGATCAGAGTCCAGAGGAGGGGACATGCTCTGCCAGACCTGAGGCCAGAGTAGTGAATAAGATCTGCCAGACCAGAGACCAGAGAACATTGGCAGAGGTGCCAAGCTTGGGGCTCCACATACTGTATCAATCCCTTGCCACCTCCTTGCCACTCTCACTGGAACCTATGAAGCATGGCTCAAGCCTCCCTGAAATGGGAAATAATCAGGTCTAGGGGGATAGAAGGATTTTGTCCCATGTCCTCAGTCAGTCCCAGAGACAAAAAAAAAAAAAAAATGGCAGTGAGAGTCAAAACAGTTAAACAAGACACAGACTAGATCCCATTGCTTGTGCAGCAGAAAAATACACAGAGCCAGACAGAAGATCCCACCACTCCTGCAGTGGAAAAAAATGAAAGTAGGATATCAGTGAATCCCTGATGCAGGAGATACCTGCATTGTCCTTGTCCAAGTATCCAGAGATCACAGAAAACTGGGTACTCTACCACCCTTTACAGATAGGGGCACATTCATCCTCTCTGAGGTACAGAGATCACAGAAAACTCGGTGCTCAACCCTTTACAGATTTGTCTTTTCTAGAGGGGGTTCTGGAAAGACTTCCAGGGCCCTCTGACCCACAGCTGTCCAAAGCATCAGCTCTAACCTTTCTGACCACACAGATTACACATTTTGCCTCGAGTCTTGAAAAAAGAAACTACAGAAACACAGAGACAGACACAGAGAGATACTGA
>JAEOAE010000062.1:0-12500 GCA_036365155.1 Meriones psammophilus
ACACAAATGTGATTCCGTTTAAAAGTAGTTCTTGACTTTTCTGTTCTTATGTTGAAAGATGTTCTTGTGCTGTACAGTGCGATATATCACTTTTCAGTTTTCCTGTATTCCTCATTTAGCGTATGAAACACATGAGATTTAGTTTACAAAGTAGTGCTTTACTTTTCTATTCTTTCGTTGGAAACTTGTTTCTTTGCCATACAATTCGACATATCACTTTTCAGTTTTCCTGTATTCCTCATTGATCGTGTGACACACATGTGATTTAGTTTACAAAGTAGTGCTTTGCTTTTCTGTTCTTTAATTGGAAACTTGTTCCTGTGCTGTACAGTCACGATATATCACTTTTCAGTTTTCCTGTATTCCTCATTGAGTGTGTGACACACATGTGATTTAGTTTACTAAGTAGTGTGTTACTTTTCTCTTCTTTTGTTGGAAACTTGTTTCTTTGCCGTACAATTCGATATATCACTTTTCAGTTTTCCTATATTCCTAATTGACCGAGAAACACACATGTGACTTAGTTTTCAAAGTAGTGCTTTGCTTTTATGTTCTTTCTTTGGAAACTTGTTCCTATTAGGAACAAATTAGCTTTAGGGTTAGGGTTAGGGTTAGGGTTAGTGTAGGGTTAGGGTTAAGTTTGAGGTTAAGGTTAGGGTTAGGGGATTAGGGTTAGGGAGTTAGGGTTGGGGTTAGGGTTAGGGGGTTAGGGTTAGGGTTATGGTTAATGTTAGTGTTAGGGTTAGGGTTAGGGTTATATCACTTTTCAGTTTTCCTGTTATAATAATTGAACAGGCGATATGTATGTGAATTACTTTACAAAGTAGTGCTTTGCTTTTCTCTTCTTGTGTTGGAAACTTGTTTCTGTGCTGTACAGTGCGATATATCACTTTTCAGTTTTCCTGTATTCCTGATTGAGCAAGCGACACACATGTGATCCTGTTTACAAAGTAGTGCTTTGCTTTTATGTTCTTTCGTTTGAAACTTGTTCCTGTGCTGTAGAGTGCGATATATCACTTTTCAGTTTTCCTGTATTCCTAATTGAACGAGCGACACACATGTGATTCCGTTTACAAAGTCGTGCTTTGCTTTTATGTTCTTTCGTTGGAAGCAAGTTAGGAAACTTGTTCCTAACCTGTTAGGAACAATTTAGGGTTAGGGTTAGGGTTAGGGTTAGGGTGTTAGGGTTAGGGTTAGGGTTAGGGTTAGGGGATAGGTTTAGAGTTAAGGTTAGGGGTAAGGTTTTAGGGTTAGAGTTAGGGTAACAGTTGGGGTTAGATGTAGGGGTTTATGGTTAGGATTAGGGTTAGGGTTAGGGTTAGGGTTAGCATTATATCACTTTACAATTTTACTGTTATAATAATTGAACAGCCTACACGTATGTGAATTAGTTTGCAACACACATGTGATTCTATTTACAAAGAACTGATATCCTTTTCTGTTCTTTCATTGGAAATTGTTCCTGTGCTGTACAGTGCGATATATTACTTTTCAGGTTTCCTGTATTCCTAAATGTCTGGCGACACACATGTCATTTAGTTTAGAATGTAGTGCTTTGCTTTACTGTTCTTTCTTTGAAACTTGTTCCTGTTAGGAACAAGTTAGGGTTAGGTTTAGGGTTAGGGTTAGGGTTAGGGTTAAGGTAGGGTTATGGTTATGGTTATGGTTAGGGTTGGGGGTTAGGTTTAGAGTTAAGGTTAGGTTTAGGGTTAGGGGGATAGTGTTAGGGTTAGTGTTAGGTTTAATGTTATGTTACTTTTCAGTTTTCCTGTTATAATAATTGAATAGGCGACACATATGTGAATTAGTTTACAAAGTTGTGCTTTGCGTTTCTGTTCTTTCGATGAAAACTTGTTTCTATCCCATACAGTTCGATATATCACTTTTCAGTTTTCCTGTATTCCTAATTGAGCGAGCAACACACATGTGATTTAGTTTACAAAGTAGTGCTTTGCCTTTCTGTTCTTTCGTTGGAAACTAGTTCGTGTTAGGAACAAGTTAGTGTTAGGGTTAGGGTTACGGTTAGGTTTATGTTTAGGGTTAGGGTAGGGTTAGGGTTAGGGTTAGGGTTAGGGTTAGGGTTATATCACTTTTCAGTTTTCCTGTTATAATAATTGAACAGGCCTCACGTATGTGAATTAGTTTACAAAGTTGTGTTTTGCGTTTCTGTTCCTTTGATGGAAACTTGTTTCTGTGCCATACAGTGCGAGATAACTCTTTTCAGTTTTCCTGTATTCCTAATTGAGCGAGCGACACACGTGATTCCGTTTAAAAGTAGTGCTTTGCTCTTATGTTTTTTCGTTTGAAACTTCTTCCTGTGCTGTACACTGCGATATATCACTTTTCAGGTTTCCTGTATTCCTAATTGAGCGAGTGACACACATGTGATTTACTTTACAAAGTAGTGCTTTGCGTTTATATTCTTTTTTGGAAACTTGTTACTGTTCGGAACAAGTTAGGGTTAGGGTAAGGGTTCGGGTTAGGGTTAGGGTTAGGATAGGTTTAGGGTTAGGGTTAGGATTATGGGTTAGGGTTAGGGTTAGGGGTTAGGGTTAGGGTTAGGTTTAGGGTTATATCACTTTTCAGTTTTCCTGTTATAATAAGTGAACAGGCGACACATATGTAAATTAGTTTACAAAGTTGTGCTTTGCGTTTCTGTTCGTTCGATGGAAGCTTGTTTCTGTGCCGTACAGTGTGAGATAACACTTTTCAGTTTTCCTGCATTCATAAATGAGCGAGCGACACACATGTGATTCCGTTTAAAAGTAGTGCTTTGCTTTTCTGTTCATTTGTTGGAAACTTCTTCCTGTGATGTACAGTGCGATATATCACTTTTCAGATTTCCTGTATTTCTAATTGAGCAACTACACACATGTGATTCCGTTTAAAAGTAGTGCTTTGCTTTTCTGTTCTTTCGTTGAAACTTCTTCCTGTGATGTACAGTGCGATATATCACTTTTCAGGTTTCCTGTATTCCTAATTGAGCAAGTGACACACATGTGATTTAGTTTACAAAGTAGTGCTTTGCGTTTATATTCTTTTGTTGGAAACTTGTTCCTGTTCGGAACAAGTTAGGGTTAGGGTTAGGGTTCAGTTTAGGGTTAGGGTTATGATAGGGTTAGGGTTAGGGTTAGGGTTATAGGTTAGGGCTAGGGTTGGGGATAGGGTTAGGGTTAGGGTTACAGGGTAAGTGTTAGGGTTAGGGTTAGGGTTATATCACTTTTCAGTTTTCCTGTATTCCTAATTGAGCGAGTGACACACATGTGATTTAGTTTACAAAGTAGTTCTTGGCTTTTCTGTTCTTTCCTTCGAATGTTGTTCCTGTAATGTACAGTGAGATATATCAGTTTTCAGTTTTCCTGTATTCCTAATTGTGCGAGTGACACACATGTGATTTAATTTACAAAGTATTGCTTTGCTTTTCTCTTAGTTCGTTCAAAACTTGTTCCTGTGTTGTACAATGTGATATATCACATTTCAGTTTTCCTGTATTCCTAATTGTGCGAGTGGCACACATGTGATTTAGTTTACAAAGTAGTGCTTTGCGTTTATGTTCTTTCATTGGAAACTTTTTCCTATTAGGAACAAGTTAGTGTTAGGCTTAGGGTTAGGGTTAGGGTTAGGGTTAGGTTTAGAGTTAGGGTTAGGTTATGGTTATGGTTAGGGTTAGGGTTAGGATTATGGTTAGTTTTAGGGTTAGAGGTAAGGGTTGGTGTTAGGGTTAGGGTTATGGCGTTAGCGTTAGGGTTAGTCTTAGGGTTAGGGTTATATCAGTTTTCAGTTTTCCTGTTATAATAATTGAACAGGCGAGACATATGTGAATTAGTTTATAAAGTTTTGCTTTGTGTTTCTGTTCTTCCGATGAAAACTTGTTTCTTTGCCATACAGTTCAATATATCACTTTTCAGTTTTCCTGTATTCCTAATTGAGCTAGCGACACACATGAGATTTATTTTACAAAGTTGTGCTTTGCGTTTCTGTTCCTTCGATGGAAACTTGTTTCTGTGCCATACAGTGCGAAATAACACTTTTCAGTTTTCCTGTATTCCTAATTGAGCAAGCGACACACATGTGTTTCCGTTTAAAAGTAGTGCTTTGCTTTTCTGTTCTTTCGTTCGAAACTTGATCATGTGCTGTACAGTGCGTTATATCAATTTACAGTTTTCCTGTATTCCTATATGAGCGAGTGACACACATGTGATTTAGTTTACAAAGTAGTGCTTTGTGTTTATGTTCTTTCGTTGGAAACTTGTTCCTGTTAGGACCAAGTTAGGGTTAGGGTGAGGGTTAGATTTAGGGTTAGGGTTAAGTTAGGGTTAGGTTAGGGTTATGGTTATGGTTAGGGTTAAGGGTTATGGTTAGTGTTACAGTTAGGGTTAGGGTTATGGGGTTAGGGTTAGGGTTATATCACTTTTCAGTTTTTCTGTTATACTAATTGAACAGGCGACACTTATGTGAATTAGTTTACAAAGTTGTGCTTTGCTTTTCTGTTCTTCTGTTGGAAACATGTTTCTCTGCTATACAGTGTTATATATCACTTTTTAGTTTTCCTGTGATAATAATTGAAAGGGCAACACGTATGTGAATTAGTTTACAAAGTTTTGCTTTTCCTTTTTGTTCGTTCGATGTAAACTTTGTTTCTGTGCTGTACATTGCGAGATAACACTTTTCAGTTTTCCTGTATTCCTAATTGAGCGAGCGCCACACAAGTGATTCCATTTAAAAGTAATGCCTTGCTTTTCTGTTCTTTTGTTGGAAACTTGTTCCTGTGCTGTATGGTGCGATATATCACTTTTCAGTTTTCCTGTATTAATAATTGTGCGAGTGACACACATGTGATTTAGTCTACAAAGTAGTGCTTTGCTTCTCTGTTCTTTCATTCGAAAATTGTTCCTGTGCTGTACAATGCGATATATCACTTTTCAGTTTTCCTGTATTCCTAATTGAGCGAGCCACACACATGTGATTTAGTTTACAAAGTTGTGCTTTGCGCTTATGTTCTTTCGTTGGAAACTTGTTCCTTTTGGGAACAAGTTAGGGTTAGGTTTTGGGTTAGGTTTAGGGTTAGGGTTAGGGTAGGGTTAGAGTTAATGTTAGGGTTAGTGTTAGGAGTTAAGGTTAGCGTTAGGGTTAGGGTTACGGGGTTTGGGTTAGGGTTATATCACTTTTCAGTTTTCCTGTTATAATAATTGAACGGGGGACACATATGTGAATTAGTTTACAAAGTTGTGCTTTGATTTTCTGTTCTTTCATTCGAAACTTATTTCTGTGCTGTACAGTGCGTTATATCACTTTTCAGTTTTCCTGTATTCCTAATTGAGCGAGTGACAAATATGTGATTTAGTTTACAAAGTAGTGCTTTTCGTTTATGTTCTTTCGTTGGAAACTTGTTCCTGTTAGGAACAAGTTAGGGTTAGGGTTAGGATTAGGATTAGGTTTAGGGTTAGGTTTAGGGTTACGGGGTTAGGGTTAGGGTTAAGTTTATATAACCTTTCAGTTTTCCTGTTATAATAATTGAACAGGCATCACGTATGTGAATTAGTTTTCAATGTTGTGTTTGTGTTTCTGTTCTTTCGATGGAAACTTGTTTCTGTGCCCTACAGTGCGAGATAACACTTTTCAGTTACAAAGTAGTGCTTTGCATTTCTGTTTTCCTATTGGAAACTTGTTTCTTTTCCGTAAAGTTCGATATATCATTTTTCAGTTTTCCTGTATTCCTAATTGAGCGAGCGACACACATGTGATTTTGTTTAAAAGTAGTGCTTTGCTTTTGTGTTCTTTCGTTGGAAAATTGTTTCTGTGCACTACAGTGGGAGATATCACTTTTCAGTTTTTTGTATTCCTAATTGCGCGGGCAACACACATGTCAGTTATTTTAAAAGTTGTGCTTTACATTACTCTTCTTTCATTGGAAACTTGTTTCTGTGAGGTACAGGGCAAGATATCACTTTTTAGTTTTCCTGTATTCCTAATTGAACAGGCGACACACATGAGATTTAGTTTCCAAAGTTGTGCTTTGCGTTTCTGTTCTTTCATTGGAAAATTCTTTCTGTGCTCTAAAGTGGGAAATATCACTTTTCAGTTTTCCTGTATTCCTAAATGAGTGGGGAACACAAATGATATTTATTTTACAAAGTTATGCTTTGCTTTTCTGTTCTTTCATTGGAAACTTCTTTCTGTGCTCTAAAGCAGAATATATCACATTTCATTTTTCCTATATTCCTAATTGTGCAGGCAACACACATGTTATTTAGTTAAGAAAGTAAGTTGTACTTTACATTTCTGTTCTTTCTTGAGAAACCTTTTTCTGTGAGGTATATTGCAAGATATCACTTTTTAGATTTCCTGAATTCCTAATTGAACAGGCAACACACATGTGATTTAGTTTCCAAAGTTGTGCTTTGCCTTTCTGTTCTTTCATTGGAAACTTGTTTCTGTGAGGTACAGTGCAAGATATCACTTTTCAGTTTTCCTGTATTCCTAATTGTGCAGGCGACACACATGTTACTTAGTTTACAAACTTGTGCTTTACATTTCTGTTTTTTCGTTGGAAACTTGTTTCTGTGCACTACATTGGCAGATATCACTTTTCAGTTTCCTTGTATTCCTAATTGAGCGGGCAACACACATGTCACTTATTTTAAAGTTGTGCTTTACATTACTCTTCTTTCGTTGGAAACTTTTTTCTGTGAGGTACAGGGCAAGATATAACTTTTTAGTTTTCCTGTATTGCTAATTGAACGGGCGACACACATGTGATTTTGTTTCCAAAGTTGTGCTTTGCGTTTCTGTTCTTTCATTGGAAAATTCTTTCTGTGCTCTAAAGTGGGAAATATCACTTTTCAGTTTTCCTGTATTCCTAAATGAGTAGGGAACACAAATGATATTTATTTTACAAAGTTGTGAGATGCTTTTCTGTTCTTTTGTTGGAAACTTTTTTCTGTGTGGTACTGTGCGAGATTTCACTTTTAAGTTTGTTTGTATTCCTAATTGAACTGGCAAAACACATTTTACTTAGTTTATAAAGTTGTGCTTTACATTTCTGTTCTTTCATTGGAAACTTGTTTCTGTGAGGTAAAGTGGGAGATATCAATTTTCAGTTTTCCTGTATTTCTAATTGAATGGGGGACACACATATGATTTAGTTTCCAAAGTTGTGCTTTGAGTTGCTGTTCTTTCATTGGAAAATTCTTTCTGTGCTCTAAAGTGGGAGATATCAATTTTCAGTTTTCCTGTATTCCTAATTGAACAGGCGACACACATGTGATTTAGTTTCCAAAGTTGTGCTTTGCCTTTCTGTTCTTTCATTGAAACTTGTTTCTGTGAGGGTGGTGCAAGATATCACTTTTCAGTTTTCCTGTATTCCTAATTGAGAGGGCTATACACATCTTACTTAGATTACAAAGTTGTGCTTTACATTTCTGTTCTTTCATTGGAAACTTATTTCTGTGGGGTACAGTGCAAGATATCACTTTTCAGTTTTCCTGTATTCCTAATTGAACGGGCGACACACATGTGATTTAGTTTCCAAAGCTCTGCTCTGTGTTTATGTTCTTTCATTGGGAACTTCTTTCTGTGCTCTAAAGTGGGAGATATCACTTTTCAGTTTTCCTGTATTCCTAATTGAAAGGGCGACACAAATGTGATTTAGTTTACAAAGTTGTTACTTTCCTTTCTATTTTTTTGGTGGAAACTTTTTTTCTGTGCACTACAGTGGGAGATATCACTTTTCAGTTTTCCTGTATTCCTATTTGAAAGTGCGACACAGATGTAATTTATTTTCCAAAGCTCTGCTTTGTGCTTATGTTCTTTCATTGGGAACTTCTTTCTGTGCTCTAAAGTGGGAGATATCACTTTTCAGTATTCCTGTATTCCTAACTGAATGGGCAACACTCATGTTACTTAGTTTACAAATTTGTACTTTAAATTTCTCTTCTTTCGTTGGAAACTTGTTTCTGTGTGCTACACTGCAAGATATCACTCTTCAGTTTTCCTGTATTCCTAATTGAATGGTCGACACACATGTTACTTAGTTTACAAAGTTGTGTTTACATTTCTGTATTTTCGAAGGAAACTTCTTTCTGTGCTCTTAAGTGGGAGATATCACTTTTCAGTTTTCCTGTATTCCTAGTGGAACGGGCGACACACATGTGATTTAGTTTACGAAGTTGTGCTTTTTGTTTCTATTCTTTTATTGGAAACTTCTTTCTGTGCTCTAAAGAGGGAGATATCACTTTTCATTTTTCCTGTATTCCTAATTAAGAGGGCTATAAACATCTTACTTAGATTACAAAGTTGTGCTTTAAATTTCTGTGCTTTCATTGGAAACTTCTTTCTGTGCTCTAAAATGGGAGATATCACTTTTCAGTTTTCCTGTATTCCTAATTTAGCGGGCAAAACTAATTTGATTTAGTTTAAAAAGTTTTGCTTTGCCTTTCTATTCTTTTGTTGGAAACTTGTTTCTGTGCACTACAGTGCAGATATCTCTTTTCAGTTTTCCTGTATTCCTAATTGAACGGGCGACACAAATGTGATTTAGTTTACAAAGTTGTGACTTTCCTTACTATTCTTTTGGTGGAAACTTGTTTCTGTGCACTACAGTGGGAGATATCACTTTTCAGTTTTCCTGTATTCCTAATTGAACGTATGACAAACATGTTACTTAGTTTGCAAAGTTGTGCTTTATATTTCTTTTCTTTCATTGGAAACTTGTTTCTCTGAGGTACAATGCGAGATATCACTTTTCAGTTTTCCTGTATTCCTAATTCAACGGGTGACACACATGTGATTTAGTTTCCAAAGTTGTGCTTTTCGTTTCTGTTCTTTTATTGGAAACTTCTTTCTGTGCTCTAAAATGGGAGATATCACTTTTCAGTTTTCCTGTAATCCTAATTGAGCAGGCGACACACATGTTACTTTGATTACAAAGTTGTGCTTTACATTTCTGTTCTTTCATTGGAAACTTGTTTCTGTGAGATACAGTGCGAGATATCACTTTTCAGTTTTCCTGTAATCCTAATTGAACGGATGACACCGATGTGATTTACTTTCCAAAGCTCTGTTTTGTGTTTATGTTCTTTCATTGGAAACTTCTTTCTGTGCTCTAAAGTGGGAGATATCACTTTTCAGTTTTCCTGTATTCCTAATGGAACTGGCCACACACATGTGATTTATTTTCCAAAGTTGTGGTTTGTGTTTCTGTGCTTTCATTGGAAACTTCTTTCTGTGCTCTAAAATGGGAGATATCACTTTTCAGTTTTCCTGTATTCCTAATTTAGCGGGCGACCCAAATGTGATTTAGTTTACAAAGTTGTGACTTTCCTTTCTATTCTATAGGGGGAAACTTGTTTCTGTGCACTACAGTGGGAGATATCACTTTTCAGTTTTCCTGTATTCCTAATTGAACCGAAGACACACATGTTAGTTAGTTTGCAAAGTTGTGCTTTATATTTCTTTTCTTTCATTGGAAACTTGTTTCTGTGCACTACAGTGGGAGATATCACTTTTCAGTTTTCCTGTATTCCTAATTCAACGGGTGACACACATGTGATTTAGTTTCCAAAGTTGTGCTTTTCGTTTCTATTCTTTTATTGGAAACTTCTTTCTGTGCTCTAAAATGGGAGATATCACTTTTCATTTTTCTTGTATTCCTAATTAAGAGGGCTATAAACATCTTACTTAGATTACAAAGTTGTGCTTTAAATTTCTGTTCTTTCATTGGAAACTTGTTTCTGTGAGGTACAGTGTGAGATATCACTTTTCAGTTTTCCTGTATTCCTAATTGAACGGATGACACAGATGTGATTTTGTTTCCAAAAAACTTGTTTTTTGCCGAACAGTTCGATATATCTCTTTTCAGTTTTCCTGTATTCCTAATTGAGCGAGCGACACACATGAGATTCAGTTTACAAAGTAGTGCTTTGCTTTTCTGTTCTTTCGTTCGAAACTTGTTCCTGTGCTGTACAGTGCGATATATAACTTTTCTGTTTTCCTGTATTCTTAACTGAGCGAGTGACACACATGTGATTTAGTTTACAATGTATTGCTTTGTGTTTATGTTCTTTCGTTGGGAACTTGTTCCTGTTAGGAACAAGTTAGGGTTAGGTTGAAGGTTAGGTTGGGTTTAGAGTTAGGGTTAGGGTTAGGGTTATATCACTTTTCAGTTTTCCTGTTATAATAGTTGAACAGGTGACACGTATGTAAATTACTTTACAAAGTTGTGCTTTGCGTTTCTGTTCTTTCGATGTAAACTTGTTTCTTTGCCGTACATTTCGATATATCGCTTTTCAGTTTTCCTGTATTCCTAAATGATCGAGTAACACACATGTGATTTAGTTTACACAGTAGTGCTTTGCGTTTATGCTCTTTCGTTGGAAACTTGTTCCTGTTAGGAGTTAGGGTTAGTGTTAGGTAAGGGTAGGTTTAGGATTAGGGTTAGGGTTAGGGGTTAGGGTTAGGATTAGGGTTATGGTTATATCACTTTTCAGTTTTCCTGTTATAATAGTTGAACAGGTGACACGTATGTAAATTACTTTACAAAGTTGTGCTTTGTGTTTCTGTTCTTCGATGTAAACTTGTTTCTTTGCCGTACATTTTGATACTTTTCAGTTTTCCTGTATTCCTAAATGATCGAGTAACACACATGTGATTTAGTTTACACAGTAGTGCTTTGCGTTTATGCTCTTTTGTTTGAAAATTGTTCCTGTTAGGAGTTAGGGTTAGGGTTAGGGTAAGGGTAGGTTTAGGACTAGGGTTAGGGTTAGGGGTTAGGGTTAGGGTTAGGGTTATGGTTATATCACTTCTCAGTTTTCCTGTTATAATAGTTGAACAGGTGACACGTATGTAAATTACTTTACAAAGTTGTGCTTTGTGTTTCTGTTCTTTCGATGTAAACTTGCTTCTTTGCCGTACATTTCGATATATCGCTTTTCAGTTTTCCTCTATTCTTCATTGATCGAGTAACACACATGTGATTTAGTTTACACAGTAGTGCGTTGCGTTTATGCTCTTTTGTTTGAAACTTGTTCCTGTTAGAGTTAGGGTTAGGGTTAGGGTTAGGGTAGGGTTACGGTTAGGGTTAAGTTTACGATTAGGGGATTAGGGTTAGCGTTAGTGTTAGGGTTATGTTTAGCGGGTTAGGGTTAGGGTTAGGGTTAGGGTTAGGGTTATATCACTTTTCAGTTTTCCTGTTATAATAATTGAACAGGTGACACGTATGTGAATTACTTTACAAAGTTGTGCTTTTTGTTTCTGTTCTTTTCGATGAAAACTTGTTTCTTTGCGAACACTTCAATATATGACTTTTCAGTTTTCTTTATTCCTAATTGAGTGAGTGACACACATGTGATACAGTTTACAAAGTAGTGCTTTGCTTTTCTATTCTTTCGTTCAAACTTGTTCCTGTGCTGTACTGGGAGATATATATCTTTTCTGTTTTTCCGTATTCTTAACTGAGCGAGTGACACACATGTGATTTAGTTTAAAAAAGTAGTGCTTTGCGTTTATGTTCTTTCGTTGGAAACTTGTTCCTGTTTGGAAGGATATATAACTTTTCTGTTTTCCTGTATTCTTAGGTTAGTGACACACATGTGATTTAGTTTACAATGTATTGCTTTGTGTTTATGTTCTTTCGTAGGGAACTTGTTCCTGTTAGGAACAAGTTAGGGTTAGGTTGAAGGTTAGGTTGGGTTTAGAGTTTAGGTTAGGGTTAGGGTTATATCACTTTTCAGTTTTCCTGTTATAATAGTTGAACAGGTGACACGTATGTAAATTACTTTACAAAGTTGTGCTTTTATGTTTCTGTTCTTTTGTTGTAAACTTGTTTCTTTGCTGTACAGTGTTATATAT
This sequence comes from Meriones psammophilus, assembly GCA_036365155.1. Taxonomy (NCBI): domain Eukaryota; kingdom Metazoa; phylum Chordata; class Mammalia; order Rodentia; family Muridae; genus Meriones; species Meriones psammophilus. Next base: position 11,848 of record JAEOAE010000062.1, read on the forward strand.
CAATTTTCAGTTTTCCTGTATTCCTAAATGAGCGAGTAACACACATGTGATTTAGTTTACAGTAGTGCTTTGCGTTTATGCTCTTTTGTTTGAAAATTGTTCCTGTTGGAGTTAGGGTTAGGGTTAGGGTAAGGGTAGGTTTAGGACTAGGGTTAGGGTTAGGGGTTAGGGTTAGGGTTAGGGTTATGGTTATATCACTTCTCAGTTTTCCTGTTATAATAGTTGAACAGGTGACACGTATGTAAATTACTTTACAAAGTTGTGCTTTGTGTTTCTGTTCTTTCGATGTAAACTTGTTTCTTTGCCCATACATTTCGATATATAACACTTTTCAGTTTTCCTGTATTCCTAAATGAGAGAGTAACACACATGTGATTTAGTTTACACAGTAGTGCTTTGCGTTTATGTTCTTTTGTTTGAAACTTGTTCCTGTTAGGAGTTAGGTTAGGGTTAGGGTATAGGTTTAGGACAGGGTTAGGGTTAGGGGTTAGGGTTAGGGTTACATTTTATGGTTATATTCTCAGTTTTCCTGTTATAATAGTTGAACAGGTGACACGTATTAAATTACTTTACAAAGTTGTGCTTTGTGTTTCTGTTCTTTTCGATGTAAACTTGCTTCTTTGCAGTACATTTCGATATATCGCTTTTCAGTT
>JAEOAE010000062.1:17500-20902 GCA_036365155.1 Meriones psammophilus
ACACATGTGATTTAGTTTACAAAGTAGTGCTTTGCGTTTATATTCTTTTGTTGGAAACTTGTTCCTGTTCGGAACAAGTTAGGGTTATGGTTAGGGTTCGGTTTAGGGTTAGGGTTATGATAGGGTTAGGGTTAGGGTTAGTAGTTACAGGTTAGTGCTAGGGTTGGGGATAGTTTTAGGGTTATGGTTACGGGGTTAGGGTTAGGGTTAGGGTTAGGATTAGGGTTATATCACTTTTCAGTTTTCCTGTTATAATAATTGAACAGGCGCATTACGTATGTGAATTAGTTTAAAATGCTGTGCTTTGTGTTCCTGTTCTTTCGATGGAAAATTGTTTCTGTGCTGTACAGTGCGTTATATCACTTTTCAGTTTTCCTGTTATAATAATTGAACAGGCAACACGTATGTGAATTAGTTTACAAATTGTACTTTGAGTTTATGTTCTTTCGTTGGAAACTTGTTCTTGTGCTATACAGTGCAATATATCACTTTTCAGTTCTCCTGTATTCCTAATTGTGCGAGTGACACACATGTGATTTAATTTACAAAGTATTGCTTTGCTTTTCTGTTCGTTCGTTCGAAACTTGTTCCTGTGTTGTACAATGTGATATATCACATTTCAGTTTTCCTGCATTCCTAATTGTGCGAGTGGCACACATGTGATTTAGTTTACAAAGTAGTGCTTTGCGTTTATGTTCTTTCGTTGGAAACTTGTTCCTATTAGGAACAAGTTAGTGTTAGGGTTAGGGTTAGGGTTAGGTTATGGTTATGGTTAGGGTTAGGGTTAGGATTATGGTTAGTGTTAGGGTTAGAGGTAAGGGTTGGTGTTCGGGTTAGGGTTATGGCGTTAGCGTTAGGGTTAGTCTTAGGGTTAGGATTATATCAGTTTTCAGTTTGCCTGTTATAATAATTGAACAGGCGACACGTATGTGAATTAGTTTACAAAGTTTTGCTTTGCGTTTCTGTTCCTTCGAAGGAAACGTGTTTCTGTGCCATCCAGTGCGAGATAACACTTTTCAGTTTTCCTGTATTCCTAAATGAGCAAGCGACACACATGTGATTCCGTTTAAAAGTCATGCTTTGCTTTTCTGTTCTTTTGTTGGAAATTTGTTCTTGTGCTGTACAGTGTGATATATCACTATTAAGTTTTTCCTTATTCCTAATGGAGCGAGCGACACACATGCGATTTAGTTCACAAAGTAGTGCTTTGCGTTTCTGTTCTTCTGTTGGAAACTTGTTTATGTGCTGTGCAGTGTGATATATCACCTGTTAGTTTTCCTGTTATAATAATTGAAAGGGCAACACGTATGTGAATTAGTTTACAAAGTTGTGCTTTGCGTTTCTGTTCTTTCGATGGAAACTTGTTTCTCTGTCATATAGTGAGAGATGACACTTTTCAGTTTTCCTGTATTCCTAATTGAGCGATCAACACACATGTGATTCCGTTTAAAAGTCGTGCTTTGCTTTTCTGATCTTTTGTTGGAAATTTGTTTCTGTGCTCTATGGTGTGATATATCACGCTCCAGATTTCCTGTTTACCTAATTGTGCAAGCGACACACATGTGCTTTAGTTTACAAAATAGTGCTTTGTGTTTCTGTTCTTTCGACGGAAACTTGTTTCTGTGCCATACAGTGCGAGATAACACTCTTCAGTTTTCCTGTATTCCTAATTGAGCGAGAGACACACATGTAATTTATTTTACAAAGTAGTGATTTGCTTTTCTGTTCTTTTGTTTGAAACTTGTTCCTGTGCTGTACAGTGTGTTATATCACTTTTCTGTTTTCCTGTATTCCTATTTGAGCGAGTGACACACATGTGTTTCAGTTTAGAAAGTAGTGCTTTTCTTTATGTCCTTTCTTTGGAAACTTGTTCCTGTTAGGACCAAGTTAGGGTTAGGGTTAAGGTTAGGTTTAGTGTTAGGGTTAGGGGTAAGTTAGGGTTAGGGTTAGGGTTAGGATTACGGTTAGCGTTAGGGTTAGTATTAGGGTTAGCTTTAGGGGTTAGGGTTATGGTTAGGGTTACGGTTAGGGTTAAGGTTAGGGATAGGGATAGGGGTTTAGGATTAGGGTTAGAGTTAGCGTTTGGGGGTTAGGGTTATGGTGAGGGTTAGGGTTATATCACTTTTCAATTTTCCTGTTATAATAACTGTACAGGTGACACGTATGTGAATTGGTTTATAAAGTTGTGCTTTGTGTTTCTGTTCTTCTGATGAAAACTTGTTTCTTGGCCGTACAGTTCAATATATCACTTTTCAGTTTTCCTGTATTCCTAATTGAGCTAGAGACACACATGAGATTCATTTTACAAAGTTGTGCTTGGCGTTTCTGTTCCTTCGATGGAAACTTGTTTCTGTGCCAAACAGTGCGAGATAACACTTTTCAGTTTTCCTGTATTCCTAATTGAGCGAGTGACACACATGTGATTCCGTTTAAAAGTAGTGCTTTGCTTTTCTGTTCTTTCATTGGAAACTTGTTCCTGTTAGGGTTAGGGTTAGTGTTAAGGGTTAAGGTTAGCGTTAGGTTTAGGGTTACAGGGTTTGGGTTAGGGTTATATCACTTTTCAGTTTTCCTGTTATAATAATTGAACTGGGGACACATATGTGAATTAGTTTACAAAGTTGTGCTTTGCTTTTCTGTTCTTTCGTTCAAAACTTATTCCTGTGCTGTACAGTGCGTTATATCATTTTTCAATTTTCCTGTATTCCTAATTGAGCGAGTGGCACACATGTGATTTAGTTTACAAAGTCGTGCTTTGCGTTTATGTTCTTTCGTTGGAAACTTGTTTCTGTGCACTACAGTGCAGATTTCTCTTTTCAGATTTCCTGTATTCCTAATTGAACGGGCGACACAAATGTGATTTAGTTTACAAAGTTGTGACTTTCCTTACTATTCTTTTGGTGGAAACTTGTTTCTGTGCACTACAGTGGGAGATATCACTTTTCAGTTTTCCTGTATTCCTAATTGAACGTATGACACACATGTTACTTAGTTTGCAAAGTTGTGCTTTTTATTTCTTTTCTTCAATTGGAAACTTGTTTCTCTGAGGTACAATGCAAGATATCACTTTTCAGTTTTCCTGTATTCTTAATTGAGCGGGCGACAGACATGTGATTTAATTTTCAAAGTTGTGCTTTGCCTTTCTGTTCTTTTGTTGGAAACTTCTTTCTGTGCACTACAGTGGTAGTTATAACATTTCAGTTTTCCTGTATTCCTAATTGTGCAGGCGACACACATGTTACTTAGTTAAAAAGTTGTGCTTTACATTTCTGTTCTTTCATTGGAAACTTGTTTCTGTGAGGTACAGTGGGAGATATCACTTTTCAGTTTTTCTGTATCCTAATTGAAGGGGCGACACAGATGTGATTTATTTTCCAAAGCTCTCCTTTGCGTTTATATTCTTTC
>JAEOAE010002354.1:0-21793 GCA_036365155.1 Meriones psammophilus
GAGATCAAACCCCAGATACTGCTCCAAGGGGAAACCAGTTATCCCAAACAAAACTGACCAAACCACAGGACACACAGGTTACAGCAGTTGATCACTAAATTTATAGCGAGAAACCCAGAAGGAGGGCAGCTGTCTCCAGGACTTCTCCCAGTGAGAGGAGAGCTCTCTAGACTAATCAGGACCACAGTTACTACCCAGGTCTCTATGCCTGAGGTGAGCTGTAGCAACTCCTGAAAAACACCGGACATCCAGTGACTATACCCAAAAAGGAAGCCTTCCTTCAGGAAAAACCACCTTCCTGCCAAAGGGATTCTCTCCACTACAAGAGTCCAGGAACAACCAGAATCTAAATTCAAACAACTAAGATAGTCCAATGGGTAGAGGACAGCTTAAAAGTGCAACCAACAAAAGCCAGAGCAATATGGCTTCTCCAGAACCCAGTTATCCAGGGGCAAATAGCCCTAGACACCCCAGCATAAATGAAATTCAAGGAGATGACCTAACATCTATGCTCATGAAGAAGATAACAGAGGAAACAAATAAAATACAAAAAGAATTAGAGGAAGATAAAAACAAACAGATCATGGCTAGCCGTAAAGAAATGGAGGAAATTAAAGACAAGGAGATTATAGCCATCCGTGAAGAAATACGGGAAGCTGCAGCCAGTCTGTGGCCTTTAGAGAGGAAATGCTTAAATCACTGAATGAAATAAAAGAAACAGTGGATTGTTCAAACAAACAGCTGAAGTAATTGATGGAAAAACATGAAAATACAGTCAGACAGGGGAAGGAAACCAACAAAATCACTCAAGACATGAAGAGAAAATTGGAAAAATTAAAAAAAAACACACAAATGGAAGAAATTACAGAGAGAAAGAACTTAGGGAAGAAGGCAGGAACTACAGAGGTTAGCATAACCAATAGGATACTAGAAATGGAAGAAAGAATCTCAGGTGTGGAAGATACAATGGAAGAAATAGATGTATCTGTCAAAGAAAATGTTAAATCTCAAAAACAGCTGACACAGACCGTCCAAGAAATTCAAGACAACATAAAAAGACAAAACCTAAGAATAATAGGAATAGAGGAAAAAGCAGATTCCCTGCACCAAGGCCCAGAAAATATTTTCAACAAAATCATTGAAGAAATTTTCCCCAACTTAAAGGAGAGGCCAATAAGAATTCAAGAGGCCTATAGAACACCCAATAAATTAGACCAGAAAAGAAAATCCTCCCGCCACATAATAATCAAAACCGTAAGTATACAGAACAAAGAAAAAATACTAAAAGCTGCAAGACAAAAAGGCCAAGTAACATATAATGGCAAACCGATTAGAATCACATCTGACTTTTCAACAGAGACTATGAAAGCCAGAAGGGGCTGGACTGATATCATGCAGATCCTCAGAGAACACAGATGTCAGCCCAGGCTACTATACCCTGCAAAACTCTCAGTCCTCATAGACAGAGAAAATAAGATGTTCAATGACAAAAACAAATTTCAACAATACCTACAAACAAATCCAGCATTACAGAAGACTCTAGAAGGAAAATACAACCCAAGAAAGCTAGCTACATTCAAGAAAACACCACTACAGTAAAACAAAAAGCAACCACGCACACAACTGTATGACCACAGCCAACATCAAAATCAAAGGATCTAACAGCCACTGGTCATTAATCTCTCTCACTATCAATGGACTTAATTCTCCAATAAGAAGACACAGACTAACAGAATGGATACATAAACAAAACCCAGCAATCTGTTGTATACAAGAAACACACCTAAGTCACAAAGATAGACATTACCTGAGGGTAAAATGATGGAAGAAGGCTTTTCAAGCAAATGGACGCAAGAAGCAAGCAGGAGTAGCCATTCTAATATATGATAAAATAGTCTTTCAACCAAAATTAATCAAAAGAGATGGGGAAGGACACTTCATACTCATCAAGGGAAAATTCCACCAAGAAGGCATCACAGTCCTGAACATCTATGCCCCAAATACAAGGGCACCCACATTTGTGAAAGAAACATTGATAAAAATTAAACCACACATAGATCCCCACACACTCATAGTGGGAGACTTCAACACCCCACTCTCAACAAAGGACAGGTCAAAAAATCAGAAATTAAACAAAGAAACAATATCTCTAACAGAGGTCATGAATCAAATGGACCTAACAGACATTTACAGAACTTTACACCCAAACACAAAAGAATTTACCTTCTTCTCAGCACCTCATGGAACCTTCTCCAAAATAGACCACATAGTTGGTCATAAAGCAAGCCTCAACAGATACAAGAACATTGAAATAATTCCTTGTATCCTGTCTGATCAGCATGGAATAAACCTGAACCTCAGTAACAACAGAAATAGCAAAAAGACTACACATACATGGAAACTGAACAACTTGCTACAAAAAGACAGCTGGGTCAGGGAAGAAATAAAGAAAGAAATTAAAATTTTCCTAGAACTCAATGAAAATGAATACACAACATACCCAAACTTGTGGGACACAATGAAAGCAGTGCTAAGAGGAAAGTTCATAGCACTAAGTGACTTCAAGAAGAAATTTGAGACAGCGCATTCAAGCAACTTAATGGCTCACTTAAAAACCCTACAAAAAGAAGAAGCAGACACACCAAGCAGGAGCAGACGGCTGGAAATAATCAAACTCAGGGCTGAAATCAATCAATTAGAAACAAATAAAACAGTTCAAAGAATTAAAGAAACTAAGAGCTGGTTCTTTGAAAAAATAAACAAGATAGACAAACCCTTAGCCAAGCTAACTAAAAGGCAGCGAGACACCATCCAAATCAACAAAATCAGAAATGAAAAGGGGGGCATAACTACAGACACTGAGGAAATCCAAGCAATCATGAGGAAAAACTTCAAAAGTCTATATGCAACAAAATTTGAAAATTTAAATGAAATGGACAATTTTCTTGATCAATTCCACTTACAAAGCTGAATCAGGACCAGGTAAATCAATTAAATAGTCCTATATCCCCCAAGGAAATAGAAGCAGTCATCGAAAGTCTCCCATCCAAAAAAAGCTCAGTACCTGATGGTTTCAGCGGAGAATTCTACCAAACATTCAAAAAGAGCTAACTCCAATTCTCTTCAAACTATTCCACATAATCCAAACAGAAGCAACATTACCAAACTCATTCTATGAAGCCAGATTCACCTTGGTACCTAAACCTCATAAAGACTGAACAAAAAAAAGAGAACTTCAGGCCAATCTCCCTTATGAACATTGATGCAAAAATACTCAACAAAATACGCGCAAACCGAATACAAGAACATATCAAAGATATCATCCACCATGACCAAGGAGGCTTCATCCCAGGTATGCAGGGGTGCTTCAATATACGGAAATCCATCTATGTGATCCACCATATTAACAAACTGAAAGAAAAAACCACATGATAATCTCCCTAGATGCTGAAAAAGCATTTGACAAAATCCAACATCCATTCATGTTTAAAGTATTGGAGAGATCAGGGATACAAGGCACATATCCAAACATAGTAAAGGCAATATACAGCAAACTTATAGCCAACATCAAACTGAATGGAGAGATACTTACAGCAATCCTACTGAAATCAGGGACAAGACAAGGCTGCCCACTCTCTCCATATCTCTTCAACATAGTTCTGGAAGTCCTTGCTAAAGCAATAAGACAGTCGAAGGAGATCAAGGGGATACAAATTGGAAAGGAAGAAGTCAAATTATCACTATTTGCAGATGATATGATAGTATACGTGAGTGACCCCAAAAACTCTACCAGGGAACTCCTACAGCTGATAAACACCTTCAGCAATGTGGCCGGGTACAAAATTAACTCAAAAAAATCAGTAGCCCTCCTGTATACAAAAGACAAAAGCGCTGAGAAAGAAAATAGGGAAACAACACCCTTCACAATAGCCACAAATGACATAAGGTACCTTGTTGCAACCCTAACCAAGCAAGTCAAAGACTTATATGAAAAAAATTTCAAGGAAGTCAAAGTCTTGTATGAAAAAAATTTCAAGTCTCTGAGTGCAGTGCTTAGCCTCGCATCCTGAGCGTAACATTTTGGCTTTTTATGGTAGCCAACCATGCTTGGGGAGACTGTCATGCTTCAATGGCTGTAAAGGTCTGAATGGTCATCGCTGCATTAAGCTGTTGTGAGATTCTAATCTTGCATATATACCACAGGCAAACCAAGGTGACCAACACCAGAAGGCCTGCTAACGCTCCCATGCCCGCCCCTTCCTTCAGATGATTTATGGCTACAGCAATCCATGATGATAATCCTGTGGCTAGTCCCGCATTGGACCCAGAGAAGAGCATGTCTGATTGCATGCGGGTTGATGCCCCAGGTCCCGCCTCTGAGAAAAAGGTATCAGACGGGTCTGATGCTCTTTGGGTGGATGACACCTAAATGAATATCAGTACAAAGTCCCAATTTATTTCTAATATCAGAGATCAGACCTCTACTCTTGCCTGATGCGTCTAAAATAAAAAGGGGGAACTGTAGAGAGCTGCAGAATGCTATGCCATAAAGATGGTGCTGGTTTCCGCCTTCCACCTTCCCGATGGTGAGTGCTCTCTGCCACAAACAACTCCACATTTGGCTAAGGCTGAGGATCTGGATTGCTTCCATGTATGTGGACCTATCTGCATTGCCCACGTGGCATGCTGAGGTTGGCTACCCTGAGGCTATTTAAAGTGGGCTGGCTTTCCCCAGGGTCAGATGATTGTTCAAGGTTCCTGAATAAACTGCATTGAAAAAAATAAAAAGAAAAGAAAATAAATAACATAAAAAAAAAAAAAAAAAAAAAAAAAAAAAAAAAAAAAAAAATTTCAAGTCTCTGAAGAAAGAATTAGAAGAAAATATGAGAAGATGAAAAGATCTCCCATGCTCATGGCTTGGCAGGATTAACATAGTAAAAATGGCCATTTTACCAAAAGCAATCTACAGATTCAATGCAATTCCCATCAAATTACCAACATAATTCTTTACAGACCTGGAAAGAAAAATTCTCAACTTCATATGGAATAACAAGAAACCCAGAATTGCTAAAACAATCCTCTACAATATAAGATCTTCTGGAGGTATCTGCATCCCTGATCTTAAGTTGTTCTATAGAGCAACAGTTTTAAAAACTGCATGGTACTGGCATAGAAACAGAATGTTGGATTAATTGAACCAAACAGAGGACCCAGAAATAAACTCACACACTTATAGACACCTGATCTTTGACAAAGATCCCAAAATCATATAATGGAAAAAAGATTGCATCTACAACAAATGGAGCTGGTCCAACTGGATGTCTACATGTAGAAAAATGAAAATAGATCCATACTTATCACCCTGCACAAAACTGAAGTCCAAGTGGATCAAAGACCTCAACATAAAACCAGACATATTAAATTGGCTAGAAAAAAAGTGGGGAATACCCTAGAACTCATTGGTATAGGAGACAACTTCCTGAACAGAACACCAACAGCACAGGCTCTAAGAGCAACAATCAATCAATGGGACCTCATGAAAATGAAAATCTTCTGCAAAGCAAAGGACACTGTCATCAACAAAAAGACACTGCCTACAGATTGGGAAAGAATCTTCACCAACCCTTTATCTTATAGAGGACTCAAATCCAGTAAATATAAAGAACTTAAGAAGCTGAAAAGCAGCAAACCAAGTAATCCACTTAAAAAATGGGGAACAGAGCTAAACAGAGATTTCTCTGTAGAGGAATACTGAATGGCAGAAAAGCACTTAAAGAAATGCTCAACCTCATTAGCCATTAGGGAAATGCAAATCAAAACAACCCTGAGATTTCACCTTACACCCATGAGAATGGCCAAGATCAAAAACTCAAGTGACAACACATGCTGGGGAGGTTGTGGAGAAAGGGGAACCCTTCTCCACTGCTGGTGGGAATGTAAACTTGTACAACCACTCTGGAAATCAATCTGGCTCTTTCTCAGACAACTAGGAATAGCACTTCCCCAAGATCCAGCCATACCACTCCTGGGCATATATCCAAAAGAGGCTCAAGTACACAAAAAGAACATGTGCTCAACCATGTTTTCAGCAGCTTTATTTGTAATAACCGGAAGCTGGAAACAGCCCAGATGCCCCTCAACTGTAGAATGGGTGCAGAAACTGTGGTACATCTATACAATGGAGTATTACTCAGCAATGAAAAATAAGAAAATCATGAAATTTGCAGGTAGATGGTGAGACCTGAGGAATTTTCTTAGCTTATGCTTCCTATGCCTATGATTAGCTCAGGTGACCTGTCCTAATCTGAAATTGTTTGCAGAACTGTACACAATAGCTCATTCCTTGCAGAATTAGTGTCTCAATATTCCCATCGTATTTTTTTCACTTGCCTTAAAAATATCTGAAATGATCATAAAACCAAGGGAGTGAGAGAACTGCAGCTCCTATGCTAGCAGAAACATTGAGACATGTGCAAGCTGATCTTTACCTTCAACTGAGGAGATACACAAACATATTTGCATCATGTTTAAGTAGGGATGACAGAAGCAGCTTTAAAATACCTATATTGAGTGGGTGACATAAAGAAACAGATGACTCTATTAAATGTAAAATCTCAAGATGTTGAGACAGGTGGTGAAAAATTACAGTGTTTACCCAGTAGTGAGGATGATACTTGTTTGATTGACAAATTGTCTAAATTTAAGTAATAAAATGAGTGCTTTCCTATTCAACTGATTGAGATGGGGCTAATGAGACAGTTGTGATATTCAACTGAAGCTCTACTTGGATGAAGAAAGAGTTAAAAGCAACCACACCAAAGATCCATTCACACATTGTTGTCCATTTACACATTGTTGTACATTTTTTTTCTTTACAAGACTTTCTCACCTATAAACTTCCTAAGATTAACTCACCGCAGTAACGAGTGATCTTGTAAAGCTTATTGTAAGGCATTTAAGGACTAGGATTTATATAATGTGAAAAAAAATGGGACCATGATCACCTGCCCCTGGGAAAGCAACCTAGCCATGCCAGAGTCCTGATGAGATCTGATAGGCTAGATTCAGATAGTAGGGGAGGAGAACCTCCCCTATAGAGGAGAGAAGAGGGAGGGAAGGTGGGTCTTGAAGGCGATAAGCCAGGATTTAAAGTGAATAAATTATAATAAATAAATAGAAAAAAAAAAGAAAGAAAGGAACAAAGGAAGGAAGGAAGGAAGGAAGGAAGGAAGGAAGGAAGGAAGGAAGGAAGGAAGGAAGGAAGGAAGGGAAAGGGAAAAGAAAAAAGAAAGAAAGAAAGAAAGAAAGAAAGAAAGAAAGAAAGAGACAAAAACAAAAAGAAAATTAGGACAGTAATTTTTTCTTTTAATTTCTCTGGGTTAGATATATGATGTATGCATCATACTATATGCCATAGCATTGTAAACTATAGATCTTTGAAATTAACTTTTGCTGTAAAAGAGATCATTCCCATTTCTGTAGAATTTATAGGAAAATCTGCATTGTTTCCTTCTCTATAGATTTATATGGTGAAGTTTCTGAATTCTAGTAAGTAAAGCAGGAATACATATTTTATCCTGGGACAGTAAATAAGTAAGCCTAAAAAATATAATGTGCAAACACATTTAAAGTGGCTGAATAAAAACACATTGAGTAACCCTCTTTTATACAAAACAGAAATGGGCTGAGAAAGAAATTAGGGAAACAGCACACTTCACAATAGACACTAATGACCTAAAGTACCTTGGTTTAACTCTAACCAAGCAAGTCAAAGACTTGTATGAAAAAAAATACATCAAGTCTCTGAAGAAAGAAATAGAAGCTCAGTAACCAATTGGTTTCCCAAAGTGAGGGGAACAAGGACTATTTCTAACAGGAACTCAATGACTGGCTCTTTGGTCTCCCCACCCCCGAAGGGAGGAGCAGTCCTGTTAGGCCACAGAGGAGGGCTTTGCAGCCAGTCCTGAAGATACCTGATAAAACAGGATCAGATGAATGGGGAGGAGGTTCCCCCTATCAGTGGACTTGGAAAGGGGCAGGGTGGAGATGAGGGAGGGAGGGAGGTACTGGGAGGGAATGAGGGATCGGGACACGGCTGGGATACAGAGTTAATAAAATGTAACTGATAAAAAAACAATAATAAAATGAAAAAATTAAAAAAAGAAATAGAAGGAGCTATCAGAAGATGGAAAGATCTTTCATAGTAATGGCTTGGCAGGATTAACATGGTAAAAATGGCCATCTCATCAAAAACTATCTACAGATTCAATGCAACTCCCATCAAATTACAAACACAATTCTTTACAGAACTTGAAGGAAAAATTCTCAACTCCATATGCAATAACAAGAAACCCAGAATTGCTAAAACTAGGCTCTACAATAAAAGATCTTCTAGAGGAATTTCCACCCCTAATCTCAAGCTGTGCTATAGAGCAATAATAATAAAAACTGCATGGTGCTGGCATAGAAACAGAATGGTGGATCAATAGAATCAAATAAAAGACCCAGAAATAAACTCACACACTTATGGACACCTGATCTTTGACAAAGATGCCAAAACCATACAGTAGAAAAAAGATTGCATTTTCAACAAGTGGTGCTGGTCTAACTGGATAAGTACATGCAGAAAACGGAAAATAGATCCATATTTATCACCCAGCACAAAACTAAAGTCCAAGTGGATCAAAGATCTCAACATAAAACCAGACATACTAAATCGGCTAGAAGAAAAAGTGGGGAAGAACCTAGAACTCATTGGCCCAGGAGACAACTTCCTGAACAGAACACCAACAGCATAGGCTCTAAGAGCAAGAATCAATAATTGGACCTCATGAAACTGAAAACCTTCTGTAAAGCAAAGGTCAGTGTCATCAGAACAAAGTGACAGCATACAGATTAGGAAAGGATTTTCACCAACCCCGTATCTGACAGAGGGTTAATATCCAAAACATATAAAGAACTCAAGAAGTTAAACAGCAACAAACAGCCATTTTGATACCCTACTTTATATAAATAGATGGTATTAATAGGTACCAAGACTTTACAAAACATCTGTAATTCCTTCCATCTCAGTCATTGGATTCATACTCACCTCACTACAGAACACATTATGAAAGTTTCACATAAAAATTATTGCTAAATTGAATTTATGATCAAACAATTTTTGTTGGAAAGATTGAGGAGGGAAAATGGGCAAATGCAAGATCTTAAGTGTTTCATCCAGACATGTGATGATCCACTCCACCCACTACTACCCCTGGCAGGAATGTTGTGGGTATTTTGCCTGTCCCTGTAGTGTTTCAAGGCTTTGGAAGTGAGATCTGGTAGTCTTTTTCATTCTTTGTGTCAATGATCTCTAGAAACATCAGGGCTAAGCTAATCTCCCTCCTGTTGCTTATGCTGCAAATGCATTTTTTTTTGCTAACCCACTGGTAGCTACATTTCTCACCCTCTTTATAGACTTTATAATTCCAGTGTTTTGTGATTGAAGCCAGTCTTCTAAACATCAGGCAGAATTAATTAGTTCCTGAGAACCTTGAGCTGATATTATATAACACCAAGCACTCTTAGCACTGATAGTTTATGGCTGTGTTCTAGGTTGTGTTCTGGTTTCAGAGCACCTGAGGGTTTATAATTTAATTATAGATCACTGTCCACTTATCTATCTGTCTCTTCCTTTCAAAGAAAATTGTGCTAGTCCAGTCTTCAGCATCCATGTGTGAAAATACCATTACGGTAATATAAGGGCACCAGAACTTGGTACTAAATTTGTAAATCTGTGTTCTGCAGGTCCAGTAATGTACTGTACTGTACCAGTACAGTTTCTGCTAAAAATTTTTGGCTTTTACAAAGAAATAAATACTGGTCCACACAAATGGAAGTTAGAAATTGTATTTCCTTTCTCAAATACACATTTCACAAGATACATGACTCCCTTTCTCTCCTGCACCCTCCCTCTTTTCCTCCCTCACCTCTCTCAGATGTGACACACTGATACATTGGCAATGACAGAGGCTGATAAGGGATGATAATAGAGTATGAATATTTCATCACTATCCATCAATCAACAGAATGCTAGCATAACCCTGTATACCATGCCTCTTCCATAGTTGTCTCTATTAAATATCAATTCACAATAACTGTCTGGACCACATAGAGACTTAACTTCTACTTTTATTGCTCATAAAAACTGACCCAACAAATTAGTTAAAATAAGAAATCAATGGATTAAAATGAAATCAGTCCAAGCATATCTTGAAAATAACAATACACCTATTATAGAAAATCTTATAAAATTTCTTATAGTCTAGGAACAAGGCAACACTGAAAATGTGGGACATAAACCTAGAAGTCAGAGCCAACATAATAATTCAGTGGTCATAAACGAAGACAAGAAATATTGGATGAAATGCTGTAAAAATCTCATTTTTGTAGAAAGAAGGAGATTTGAACATTTCTTAGTCAACCTAATCAAAGCAAAACTTTTTACAGTAAGAAATTGAGAGTACCAAGTTTGCAGGCCATGACATTAATTCAAGAAAGATAGTGAGGTGCAAAACACCTGGAAGATAGAGGGGTGTGGATCCATAGCAACTTTCTCCATACTTTACATGACAATTGCACAGTAATTGAAACTGTGCAGAACTCAAAAGGCACTTGAAGACTTGAACTATACATTTTTAATTGATTTTATTGATTATTTTCATTTGATTGTACAATGGTGAATACAGTTGAACATCAAATATATCACTTTTGGGTGGGACTAATAACTAATGTCTATGTGTTTTCAGAACACTTTATTCCTCTCCATTTAATAATTTTTGCTAGTGGTAAACATCGAGTTTTATAAGATGTAAGATTATGTATATTTTTTCCTTTAAGTAATTAAGAAAACATTCAATGTGTAAAAATAGAAGCATTTCAAAATTAAAGAAATAAAACAGTACACTGTGATCAAACTAAAAGAAGTCAGATACCCTAAAAACATTTTCTGTTTTGTTTTTAAAATTCATAATATTAACATTGAACATGAAAAGCATAGAATAAAACACATATAGGTCCTAAAAAGTCCATTTTAATTAAAAATATTCTTTGTATACTTCTATAAAATGAAATGTGATCCTGAGAAGTCCAAAGTTTAAAGTTAGAGGGTTATTTCAGAATGAATAATAGATGCTTAAACAAGACCAAACAATCTTTTGCATGAGAGAAAAACATTTAATAACAAAGATAGACATTACCTGAGAATAAAGGGCTGGAAGATGGTTTTCCAAGCAAATGGACCAAAGAAGCAAGAAGGAATAGCCATTCAAATATCGAATAAAATAGAATTTCAACCAAAATTAATCAAAAGAGATGGGGAAAGGCACTTCACATTCATCAAAGGAAAATTCCACCAAGAAGATGTTACAATCCTGAACATCTACATCCCAAATGCAAGGGCCCCACATTTGTAAAATAAACTTTGATAAAACTTACTCCACACATAGATCCCCATACATTAAGTAGTGGGAGACATTAATACCCCACTTTCAAAAGAGGACAGGTCAATAAAACAGAAATTAAACATAAAAACAATGACTCTACCCGAGGTCATGTATCAAATGGACCTAACAGACATCTACAAAACCATTCACCCTAACACAAAAAATTTACCTTCGTCTCAGTACCTCATGGAACCTTCTCCAAAATAGACCATATGGTTGGTCAGAAATCAAACCTCAACAGATACAAGAAGATTGAAATAATCTCTTGTATCTTGTCTGAGCACCATGCACTAGAGCTGGACCTCAATAACAATGGGAAAAGCAAAAAGCCTACACAAACATGGAAAGTGAACAACTCACTACTCAATGACAGCTAGGTTAGGGAAGAAATAAGGAAAGAAATTAAAGACTTCCTAGAATTCAATGAAAATGAAGGTACAACATACCTAAACTTATGGAACACAATGAAAACAATGCTAACAGGAAAGCCCATAGCACTAAATGCCTTCCAGAAGAAATTTGAAACATCTCATATGAGCAACTTAATACCTCACCTGAAAGCCCTATGGGGGAAAAAAAAGAGGCAGATACACCCAAGAGGAGTAGACAGCTGGAAAACTCAAGCTCATGTCAGAATTCAATACATTGGAAATAAATAAAAAATTTCAAAGAATCAGTGAAACCAAGAGCTGGTTCTTTGAGAAATTCAACAAGATAGACAAGCTGTTAGCAAAGTAACTGAAAGGCAGAGAGAATCTATCCAAATCAGCAAAATCAGAAATGAAAAAGGGGACATAACTACAGACACTGAGGAAATCCAAACAATCATTACTCTTACTACAAAAGCCTATATGCCACTAAATTTGAAAATCTAAAGGAAATGGACACTTTTCTTGATAGATTCCATCTACCAAAATTAAGTCAAGATCAGGTACAATGATTGAATATTCTGATATCCCCCAAGGAAATAGAAGCAATCATCAAAAATTTCCCTTCCAAAATAAGCACAGGGCAAGATGATTTCAGCGCAGAATTCTAAAAGACCCTCAGAGAAGAGCTAACTCCAATTCTCTTCAAATTATGCCACAAATAAGAAACAAAAGGAACATTATCAAATTCATTCTATGAGGCCACATTCACCTTGATACCTAAACGAAACAAAGACCAAACAAAAGAGAGAACTTCAGACTTATCTTTCTTATGAACACTGATGCAAAATTACTCAATAAAATACGTGCAAACAGAATCCAAGAACACCTAAAAGATATCAGCCAACATGACCAAGTAAGCTTCATCCCAGGCATGCAAGGGTGGTTCAATATATGAAAATCCATCAATGTAATCCACCATATAAACAATCTGAAGGAGAAAAAACACATGATCATCTCTTTACATAAAAAAATATTTGACAAAATCCAACACCCAGTCATGTTTAAATTCTTAGAGAGATCAGGGATACAAGGCACATACCTAAACATAGTAAAGGCAATATACAGCAAGCCTATAGCCAACATCAAATTCAATGGAGAGAAACTTAACTCAATCCCACTGAAATCAGGGACAAGGCAAGGCTGCCCGCATATCTCTTCAACATAGTACTTGAAGTCCTACATAAAGCAATAAGACAACTAATGGAGATCAAGGGGATAGACATCATAAAGGAAGAAGCCAAAGTATCACTATTAGCAGATGATATAATAGCACCCAGCATGAGCCTAATTATAGTATACATGAGTGAGGCCAAAAATTCAACCAGAAAACAACTCTTTCAGCTGATAAACACCTTCAGCAACGTGACTGTATATAAAATCAACTCAAAAAAAAATTAGAAGACCTCCTGTATACCAAAGACAAAAGGGCCAAGATAGAATTTAGGGAAACAACACCCTTCAAAATAGCCACTAATAACATAAAGTACCTTGGTGTTACTCTAACTAAGCAAATGAAAGACCTGTTTAAAAAAAAAAAAAAAAAAAAAAAAAAAAACTTCAATTCTCTGAAGAAAGTAATTAAAGGAGATATCTGAAGATGGAATGATCTCTGATCTCCCATGCTCATGGATCAGTAGGATTAACATAGTGAAAATGGCCATTCTGCCAAAAGCAATCTACAGATTCAATGCAATTCCCATCAAAATAACAACACAATTCTTTACAAACCTTGAAAGAAAAATTCTCAAATTCTCAACTTAATATGAAAAACAAAAAACCCATATTTGTGGAAAGGATACTTTACAACAACAGATTGTCTGGAGGTATCTCCATCCCTGATCTCAAGCTGTACTACAGAGCAATAGTAATAAAAACTGCATGGTACAGCCATGGAAACAGAAAGGAGGATCAATGGAACCGAATAAAAGACCCAGAAATAAATCCAAACACCTATGAATACTAGCTTTTTGACAAAGAAGCCAAAAGCATTCAAAAGAAAAAAAGAGAGCATCTTCAGCAAATGGTGCTGGTCCAACTAGATGTCTACATGCAGAAAAATGAAAACAGATCCATATATATCATCACTCAGAAGACTAAAGTCCAAGTGGATTAAACACCTCAATATAAAATCAGACACATTAAATCTGTTAGAGGAAAAATGAGGAAGAGCCTAGAACTCATTGGCACAGGAAACAAGTTTCTGAATAGAACACCAACAGCACAGGCTCTAAGAGCAACAATCAACAAATGGGACCTCATGAAACTGAAATGCTTCTGTAATGCAAAAGATACTCTTGTCAGAACAACATGACAGCCTACAGACTGGGAAAGGATCTTCACCAACCCTATATTTGACAGAGGGCTAATATCTAGAATATAAAGACCTAAAGTATTTACAAATCAACAAATCAAATAATTTAATTAAAAAAGGGTGAAAAGAGATAAACAGAGAACTCTCTATAGAGGTATGTAGAATGGCAGAGAAACACTTGAAGAAATGTTCAATGTCCTTAGCCATCAGGAACATGCAAATCAAAACAACCCTGAGATTTCACCTTACACCCATCAGAATGGCTAAGATCAAAAACTCAAGTAACAATACATGCTGGAGAGATTTTGGAGAAAGGGGAACCTTCCTCCTTTGCTGGTGGGAATGTGAACTTGTACAACTACTAACTTTGGAAATCAATCTGGCATTTTCTCAGACAATTAGGAATAGTGCTTCCTCAAGATCCAGTTATAACACTCCTAGGCATATATCCAAAATATGCTCAAGTGCATAACAAGAACATTTGGTCAACCATGTTTGTAGCAGCTTTGTTCATAATAGGCAGAATCTGAAAACAAACCAGTTGTCCCTCAGTGAAGGAATGGATACAGAAATTTCGGTACATTTCCACAAGGAATATTCCTCAACAATTAAAAATAAGGAAATCATGAATTTTGCAGGAAAATGGTGGTAACTAGAAAAGATCATCCTGAGTTAAGAATCCCAGACAGAAAGACACACATTGTATATACTCACATATAAGACTGGATAAACATATTAAAATCTGTACACTTGAAGAAGCCAAAGAAGAAGGAGGACCAGGGGTAAGAAGATCAATCCTTACTTAGAAAGACAAATGGGATGTACATTGGAAGTAGGAGAAAAGGAGAAGCAGAATAGCAGCCTACCACAGAGGGCCTCTGAAAGACTCTACCTACCAGTGTATCAAACCAGATGCTGAGATTCATGGCCAAACTTTGGTCAGAGTGCAAGGAATCACATGAAAGAAGAGAGAGTGAGTAAGACCTGGAGAGAACAGGCACTCCATCTAGGCACAGGATCTTTTCTGAGACTGATTCTCCAGCCAGGGACCATGCATGGATATAACTTAGAATCCCTGCTCAGACATAGCCCATGGCAGCTCAATATCCAAGTGGGTTTTCCTAGTAAGGGGAACAGGGACTGTCTCTGGCATGAACTCTGTGGCTAGCTCTTTGACCTCCCCACCCCTGTGCGAGGAGCAGCCTGGCTAGGCCACAGAGGAGGAAATTCCTGCCAGTTCAAGTGAGACCAGATGGAAGGGGAGGAGGAGCTCCACTATTAGTGGACTTAGAGAGAGGCAGGAAGGAGATAAGGGAGAGGGGATGGAAAGGGAATGAGAGAGGGGGCTACAGCTGAAATACAAATAAATAAACTGAAATTAATATAAAACAATAAAAATTAATTTAAAAAATGAAACAGGAACAAAACCCTCATTAGAGTACAGTGAAGAGTGGAGAGATTCCCTTCTTGTTTTTGGGCTGCTGTATACCATACAGGGAGGGATTCATCCTTATAATATTAAGTTTGGAAGACCTCCCCATTGCTTCCCAGGCTCAGAGATCAGAAGTTGGAAGAACTCTCTAACCATTTCTTCCTCATTATAAAGACCCTCCAGTTCTCCATCAGGCTATCTGAGTGACCTAATGGACCATAGGCTTTAGTGTTCTAAAGCCAAGCTGTGGCCTGTGCAGCTGTGAATATGCCAAGGAGACTGTCACTGGGGTCCCCTGAGGTATGTATGAGAAAACCAGCACCCACATCTCTACAAAGCTGCAGGAAATACGACATCCCCACGCTTTGATTTCAGATACAGATAGTATAAATTGTCAACTGTCGGTATATTTTCTGAACAACTTTTAGTGTTCTGGGGTTATAATATGATCATGTAGTGTGTATAGAAGGTGCTGGCCCTCAACTGCTCTGTCTCAGAGTCCCTGGGAGATATTTTTTTTTTTTTTTCGTGACACCTCAGTGTGAGAACAGCAATTTCAAACAAGAAGCTCTCTGTGGGCTTTTGTTGGCCTGAGCTTAGGCCATGAATGTGCATTGTCTCGCTGTTCATTGTTCACAAGGTCAAGCTGTCTGAAAGCCCCAGGAAACAATTGTTTCCCAGCCTGCCTCCTGGGTTCTGAAATTTGAAGAAATCCTTCATACCTCACCTATTACAAGAACTTTCCTATCCTTTCTTGATATTGTATATCTTCATTCTCCTCATGCCTCAGTGTGTGTGTGTGTCTGTGAGTGAATGTGTATGAACATGTCTATGTATTTGCCTGTTTTTAAACGTTTGCTTGCACATGTGTATGTGCATTCCCATTGAATGTGTGAGTGTGGGGGAGGTACGGGGTGTGTTTATGAAGACAGTTTTATACAAGTTTAGGTACATCTTGCTACTTAACTCTTGTTAGCACTTATGTAAGGAAGCTGTGGAGAATGGATGGGCAGACTCAGAATGTTCTTCCCACAAGGTGGCTTTCTAGAAACAATTGCATAAGCTATGACACATGTGAGGATTTGACAGCAAGGACCTGAAGGAAATGACCTGGCATGTCTACATTATCTCTGTGAACTGTTTAGTTTTTCTCCTGGCTTCTGAGGCCAGACTTGAGGACTCTGAATCCAAGCGGCATTCTGTGCATCAGTGAATAAGGTTGAGGAGGCTGTTTCCTGGGTCACCTGAAGCATGGTAATGGAGGGAGAAGGCACCAGCTGACCACTGAGTATGACCTCCCTGTAGAGACATGGAGACTTGACATTCATAGCCGGTGAGTCTCAACCATGATCTTTGAGAACAAGCTAGGCAACATCTCATCTGCCATTTCTCTTCCTGAACATCCTCAAAGTGCCAAGGGTGAGGTGAGATGATACACTGTAGAAGGCAGGTGTTGTCCCTTGTCAGCTGGATCTCACAGAAGAACACTGAGCAGCTTCTGCTATGGGAGATCAGTGTGATAAGAGACAGGTAGATATGTGTTGGGGTTCAGTGTCAGTTTGCCTGGGGTGCAGTTACTGTATCTCCTAGGCTGTGGCTTTACTCAGGGAAATGTAATGTCTCACCATCATATGAGAGAAAGGCCAATCTGAGAGAAGTCCCAAAAACACATTGGCTCCAGGGCTCTTAGTTGCTGAGATTTGCAGGCAATCTCTCAGACTTTGCCTTCTACATCCATTGCCTCATCTTTGGCTTCATGTGCTCAAGGCATACTCTCTAATTCTCTCTCTTTCTCTCTGTCTGTCTTTGTTTCTTTCTCTCTCTATCTCTCTCTTTCCTTCTCCTTTCTTCTCCACCATCCCCCTCTGTATGTTCATACAGATTTTTTTTTCATAACAATTTATGCACATGCTTTACTCATAGAACACACTGTGGCCTCAACTTGCTGTTCTCTACCAGACATTAGAAATGGAGTTGAGTCAGTTGTTATGTGCTGAGGGCTCTGCAAAAACTCAGTTTTCCAACACTTGCTTTTGGCTGCCTGCTGCTGCTGCCCACCAATCTAGTGGCCATGGACTGTGTCCTTGGAGGCCTGGTCTACGGTCATATATGCCAACTGACCCTCATTGTGCCAGCCGAAACATAAGTCTGAAGCATGCAGGAAGTAACTTGGACATCCATAAACTACCTGACTGCTTGTGGACAGTATCAGTTTTCTCATGGCTTCGGAAAGCACATGGCTGAGAGCTCTAAAACCAAGTTGCATACTGTGCAGCTGTGAATAAGCCCGAGGAGCCTGATCCCTGGGTCAGCTTGCACAGAAAGTTAGAAGAACCCAACTTATTATGAGACACCCACCTCCCTATAGAGGGATGGGAGAGTTGACCTCCACAGTGGGAGAGACCCAAGTCTCTCAGAACCACCTAGGGCAAAGTACCACCTGTCCATTTACTTGCTGACCAGTCTTCAATGTGCCAGGTTTGGGCTCAGATGAAGTAGTGTTTAAGGCATGTGCTGTCACTTCACTTCTTTAATTATGTATTCCTGAGGTAGCTAACCTCATCTAGCATGTCTTGCCAGTGTGATACAACATATGAAAGACACAGTTCTTCACACATCCCTCTTGTCCTGAGGTCTAACGGTACACTTCTGATGCCACAGTCCAGATTTCTGGAGAATTTGCAATCTAGGCTGTGCATGGTATCAGCTCTTCATATCCAAGATTGTCAGCGAGTGTAAAAAATGTGAAATAGGGCTCTGGTAAATCTCTGGGGCGAAGGCACCTTAGTAATCTGTTTTCTTGTGCTGTTTGCTTGCTCTTCTCATGCTCCAGTGATATTCTTTTTAAAAGCTGGCTATGTCATCCTTCCTAAGGGCATGTGCATTGTCACTGCAGGATCCGGATCAAGGATTTTGGATTTTGTGTAGCTCTGGGGGCAGAACCATAGGAGTGACACACTACACACTCTCCATATTACAGATAGAGATTTTTTAATTAAAAAAAATTATTCAGTTTATAACCTGATTGTAGCTCCCTCCCTCAACTCTCCTCATTCACACTCTTCCTCCCTCCTAGCTTATCAAGTTTCATCAGGACTTCCTGGATCCTCTTCCTCTGTGGCCTGGCAAGGCCATATCACCAGGGGGAAGTGATTGTGGAGCAGGCAACTGAGTTCATGTCAGAGGCAGCCTCTGCTCCCCTTACCCAGGGACCCACCTGGAGACTGGTCTGCCTACAGGCTACACATGAGTAGGATGTCTAGGTCATCTCCATATATTATTCTCTGCAGTCTGATTGAAATATTTAATTTTGCCACAGAGAATACTATTACATAACAACACCATGCCTCCCAATTGTCAGTCAACTATCCCCCAACTCATGTGTAAGTTGGGCCATGAATCTTCCTGTGAGTGTTTGCCTCTGGTGTCTAAGTCTCACCTAGGATCCCACATCATTAATATCGTCACCATTCCCTGTAAAGAGTTGACCACACCTTTGTTAACATCAAGGCTGGAAAGTGTCCTGCTGAATCTTTGAGAGAAATTTTTATCATTACCTATCTTTGTTCTGACATGACCCCATATGTCCCCCAAACCCCAGAACGTTGTAACAGCTCTATGAATCGTCCCTGACATGCTTATTGGCATCAGGGCGACTGATCTTTCTTCTTCGTCATCCTGACCTAATTTCATAGCAACCTTTATTTTTATTTTATTGCTTAGAGATTTTAAGGAGGGGGAGAACAATTGCTAAGCTGTGTTTGAAAGTTAGTCTTCATCTTCCATAGATGAAGTAGTAATAGGGTTCGAATTAATCACAGAGATTTGTGGATAGGAAGGAAGAGGTAATAAGGTACTTCCCTTCTGTCTAGGAAAGGCTACTGGAAGGGACAGCTTGGCTTTGGTTGATTAAGGGGAAGAGCTGGTTAGGATTTTGAAACGGGCTGCTACAGGACACCCTAACAGTCCCTTTTCTGGACATTCTGTTGTATCCTAGAGCTCTCTGCATTCTCTCTGATGTCATCACTGTTGTGGCAACAGTAAATACCGTTGGTGGCATTTGGTCAGTGCCTATAGGTTTCGCCTGTAGTCATGTTGTCTAGGCTGAACAGGCTATTGGGAAGAGCAAATGGAGAGTGTGGAGAGGCCAGTATGAGGCAGAAGGAATCTGGCCTTCGGTCATGGTGTACAAGAACAAGAAACAAGTGGTTCTGTGGAAAGCGCAGTGAGTTGAGGGCAGGGTTTGGTGAGCTTCCCAGAGGTGATGGGATTTGAGCTAGGCCTTCCAGTAGTGGGGCTCAACAGCTGGTCCCCTGGGAAGAAAAGGATCTATCCTGATTCTCTCTTTCCTAAAGAGCACACATAGGTCAAGCATTTCTTTTAGTTATTTTGTCAAGGGGCCAGGAAAAGACAGGACTGCAGCTCCTTAATTTCATTTTGAGGCTGGGAGAAGGTGAGCAGAGAGACTAATGAGGTATCCCTCTCAGGGTAGCTTATTGATACACTCCAATCTCAGTAAATTTCTGTAGGTGCCTTAGGTATCTGATACCAATAACAGGCAGGAATATTCCGCTGGGTATATACCAGGGTCTTAGCCATTCAGATGCATTGGGCTTAGACAAATGATCATGGCTTGGTGGTGTTAACAGTGAGGGACTCTTGGGCTTGCTGCATTCCCTCAGATATCAGCTGATGTTCCCCTCTAAATCAGTATGTCTGGGCTAGCTCTGCCTTGCAGGACCAGGGAGATTGCAGTACTAATGAGACATATGTCTAGCCAGGGAGTTTAAGCACAGAGGTTGGCTTATAGACCCCAGCTTGAGGATAAATTCCTGCTCTTTCAGGGCTTTATTGGGTCTCTAGTAGTACCTCTCTCTGGCTTCTTTTTGTGACTCAACATGGTCTCTCTTGTCACTGTGCCATTTAACTGTGCAAGTTCATTTGCATTTATCTACCTACAGGCTCTTCTGGAAAGGCATCAACCCAATGCAACAAAATCAGTGAGCTGGAGCAACAGGTGATGAAGGTGGGAGAAATGATCAGAGAACTACAGAGAATGACCTGTGAGAGGGACGAACTGCTTGGAATCCTTGCCCATTCTACTGACAAGGATTTGAACATCAGGTAGTCGTTATGCCACATTCTCTGTTGACTGTCTTGAGCTGTATGTGTCAACTACATCTTTCCTCACATCACAGGAAGCTGCACCTCCACAGCACCCTCATGCCCAAACTAATTTTCCTGAGTGCATCTGAAAGTCAGAACCTGAAGCCTGGGTAGGATTTCAAGAAGCCTGGGGACATAGGCTATTCTGCTTCCTCCAGATGAAAAGCAGATCCTATGGCATGAATCACAGTGTGGGGATAAGGCAATAGTGTGTGAGCTATCATCATGCAATTTAAAGGCCTTAACAGGTGTTAGCTTGTTGGAGATGCTAGGTGCTACGAGTTTATGGTGAGTCTTTGTACTTGACTGTTTTCTCTTGTCAGGAGCTGGAGGAGCCTGGACTCACTTGGTGCATCTCAAGGTGTGACTGGGAAGCCTGGAGCTCATCACTGCTCCTCTCTGGTCTTGTTCATTGTACTCTGAGACAATGTCATTTACCTGAATTTGGCCTCCTAAATGTGTGTGTGTGTGTGTGTGTGTTTGTCAGCACAATTCCTAAGATACATGCATGCATGAGTGCTGTCTACTGTGTGTACTCCCTTCAGATCCTGGGGAGATGGGACCTGAGGATTTTCTTTTCTATTAATTTCCAGGGAACACCAGTGCTGAAGCCTGGGTGCTTCACTTTGGGTAGCACAGCACTTGGCCCTTTTCCTCATCTTGGTGGCACATTGGAATCTCCTTGGAAGTTAATAAAGCCTCTTCCTGGAAATATTGATGATATACTCTGGTCATCTGTGTAGTAGTAGGAACCTAGGGTTGAGAGTCCCTGCTATGAAAATAAGAAAAATGTCATCAAAGGTTGCTGGATAGCCAAGGTCTGTGGAATGGACTTGTGGAACTTCTAAGAAATCTGATCTATTCTTTCAGGGCCAACAAGGGAGTTCATGCAGCCAGCTCATTCACTTTGATACCCCTGCCTCTGCTGGCCTGAGGCCAGAATCTTAAGTTTAATAAGCACCAGAAG
>JAEOAE010002479.1:0-308867 GCA_036365155.1 Meriones psammophilus
TTCTTCAGCCCTCAATTTGTAGTGATTTATTCTTTGATATCCTCTATCCTTTCTGGCTCTTACACTCTTCTGGCTAAATTACTAAAGAGCCTGGAGGGCATATTCTGAAGTCTCACACTGACTGTCTATTTTCTCTATGGGCCTCTGAATTTGACTCCATCAGATGCAGGATGACACTTTTTTGAGGATGGCTGAACAAGATACTAGTCTACACTCTATTTGTCTTTTGGGATCTAGGTTTTCTCACTCTCAGTTATCTGGAAATTTGCATTCACCTTCACATTTCATGATTTGATTTTTTAAATGTCTGAGTAATATTTGATTATGTAAATACACTAGTACTATAACAAAAAATAGAAATACACACAGGAAAGCTAGAAATACACACTGGAAAAACAGATAAAATCTTCACAAATGGTGGTGACCAAACTAGATGTCTATATGTAGAAACATAGAAATAGATGCTTATTTTCATTCAAAAGTCACCTCCAAATGGATTAAAACCTCACCAAAGTTCATATACAGTTAAAGCCATGAAGTCAGCACAGCTATTTGACAAAGATCAAGCACAGCTGAGCTGCATGTTAAAATAGCCTTCATGCTATCTTTCAGGCTTGGTCTTGATCTCTACTTGCTACATGTGTAGAGGGTTTTCAATACATGTACAACCTGGGGACATTGGAGCAATGGGAAATTTTTTAATGAATCATTTATGCCTTCACCCTGGAGTACTGCTTCTAAGCTTCTCCAGAAAAATCCTGAGCATACTGCCCCTCTAATTTTTAGGGGAAATATCAATTATCTGGCCCTACATGAATGTCTTCCTCATGGAAGTTTGAACTCACATAAAAATGGCAGAAAACTCCTTATGAGACTTCAGCTCCAAGATAGTCTTGCAAAATCTACCCTTGGGCTTCCTCAAGAAGAAAATAATCAGAACAACATACTCTTAAAAAGGCAAACAAAGTTTCTAGAGCTAGGAGAGTTGATAGTATTTGTTATTAGATACCTTGTACTTCTGTATCCTCAGATGATTACTTGGCATATAAGATTAGGAGTTACATACGGTATGTTCTCAATGATTAGATAAAGATGTAAATGGATGGCTGGAGATATCTTCACATTACACTAGGGTCTATAATGATGTACAAAGAATGTTTTATAAAAATGATTTTTAAAGTGAGGTATTAGGGACTTCTTAGAAATATCAGCTTTCACAGTATCACTGTGGTGTTGTATGATCAAAATAATGAAAGAATAGTTAGATTTAGCACATAAGTAAATTCTACAAAGATATGAGGTATAGACAATGCATTATGCCAGGAATTTAATAATAACTGTTGCTGCTTTGGCCGAAATTGTTTTTCTTGAGTCTGTCCATTAAAATATGATAATATACTTCTTGGGACAAAGCAATATGCCCAGCCTGGCTTGAAGATTTTCTATCTATTGCCATTGCATCTGAGAATGCATCCAACCTGAGAATGGGGTTTCAGGCTGTGGCAAATATGCCTCCAGATTCTCAAAAATGTCAGTTTATGGCATTGATGAAGAAAAATGATAGTAAAAGATAAGGTTTATCACTGATGACTAAATTTATGACCAAGAAACTGTTAAAACTCCTGTCTGGGGACAAGAAGGATATCATCTATGTTTTAGAACAATGTGAATCTATCTTTTATTATTGAAATCTGTCTAAATAAAGAAGTACTCTGACTGCCAGTCAGTCAAGACTCTAAGTTTCTTTGGACAACCATGTCTGACTCATTTCTGCCCCACCTTATCCTTCCCTCCTCTCTGGAAACTATCAAGTGCTGTGGCTGGTCCCCAGGATTTCACCACACTATTTCTTTTTTTCACAGTAGGGTGAATACTCACAACTGAAGATCTAGAGCTATATGCTTCAGAGTAGATAGGACATGTGATATCTGTTTTCTGGATCTGAGTTACCTAAATCAGTATAGTCATTTATATTGCTATCTACTTGTGTGCATACCATTTCATTTATCTATATCAGTTGAAGGATATTTAGGTGTTCTCATTTCGTACCTCTTGTGAACAGAATAGCAATGAGTATGGTTGAGTCCATTGTGCATATGTCAAGGAAAGTTATAAGTGGTTCATATGGTAGATTTATTTTCATCATTTTGAGAATTCTGCACACTGATTTCCGCTGTGGATGTACAATTTTGCAAGCTCCCTTTGCCAGAGGTCCAGGTTTTTGCCTGTCCAACAGAAGATGTCAACTGTCAACCTAATTCCTGTTTCCTACAGAAAAATAATATACCAAGGGAAATTATATAGTACCTGTATTATTTATTACAATTACTATTATGTAATTGAAATTTGAATACTTATATGTCCACAAATTAAAAAGTAACATGTATAACTTACTAAAAATGTGTTTTCAGAAGTAGTTTCTGTTCTGAAATAGAGTGTATCTATATAACATTGCTTAAATGAAGGGCTCTTTTAATTATGGTTAGATATACACTTTATATAAACTTACTAAAAGTAGGGATAAATAATTTCATTTGAAGACACTAAGGTATTTTATTATAGTCTGGTTATTGGACTTAATGATGGGTGAGTCATGGTGCTTGAGAAAGATCCCCAAAACTATAGTTGTGCTGACAGATAAACACAAAGCCATGCAGGCCAGGGCCAAGCCCAGAGAATCCTCAAATGACAAGAAGGTCACTGCCATGGGCAGGCAGTGATTTCTCTCGAGGTTTGAGTACTCTTGAATTCAGCAAGGGATACAATCCTGCTAATCTGTGGGGAGAAAGTAAATCAACATCTCAACTCCTACAAGTCACTCCATGTTCAGTGCATGAAGAAAGATTTCCAATAATATTGTGTGCATCCTATCACATTCTCTTCTACTATAGTGCCAAGAAGGACACTAAACATACATTATTTGTCATTTGAGGTATTGGTTGCCTAAGTTTTTTTTTTTTTTTTTTTTTTTTTTTTTTTTTTTCTAGCTAGATCTATGATTAAAGATGGTGAGTATTTTTTGTGTATTTCTCAGTAAATTGTGTCTTATTTATGCTTCATTCTGTCACCCATGTTTATCATTAATTTTTACAATATATTCACCTTGTATCCCAATTGTAACCCCCTCCCTCATCTACTCTATGTCCCACTATCCCCCCCCCACCCCTCCCTATTCTTCTCCTGTGTCCTCTGATAGGGAAGGTCCTATCAGACCCTAGCCTATCAGGTTCCATTAAGACCCCCTGTATCCTATTCATCTGTGGGCTGACTAGGTGGCCCCACCAGGGAGAAGTGATCAAGAAGCAGGCAACCAAGTTCAGAGACTGTCTCTTCTCCCCTTACTAGGAATCCCATATGGAGACTGGGCTGTCTATGGGCTACATCTGAGCATGGGGCCTAAGTCCTCTCATGCTCTTTGGTTGATGCATCAGTCTCTTGAGGGGTCCCAGGACCCAGATATTTTTGCTTTGTTGGTCTCCTTGAGTGACTCCTGTCCCCTTTAGGTCCTTCTATCTCCCACTTCTTCAATAAGACTTTTTGTGCTCTATACAAAATTTTGCTGTGGGTCTCTGCATCTGCTTCAACACCTCTTAAGTGGAGTCACTTAGTGTTCATCTGTGGAAGGCTCCTATCCTGTTCTCTCTCTTCTATGGTTTCTGGCGTCTATCCTGATTTCTTTTCTGAATGAGAATTAAGCATCTTCCCTATGTTCCTCCTTGTACTTTAGCTTTAAAAAGTCTGTAGACTTTAGTATGTCCAATCTATATTGTATGGGTAATGTCCACATATAAGTGAATATATACCAAACATGTATTTCTGCTTCTGGAATACATCACTCAAGGTGTTCTTTTTTAGTTCCATCCATTTGCCTGCAAATTTCATGATTTCCTTGTTTTTAATATCTGAGTAGTATTTCATTGTGTAAATGTACCACAATTTCTGTATCCATTCCCCTATTGAGGGGCATCTAGTTTATTTCCAGATTCTGGCTATTATGAATTAAGCTGTTATAGTCATAGTTGAGAAAATGCCCTTGTTGTATGGTTCAGCATCTTTCTGATATGTCGAGGAGGTGTTTAGCTGGGTCTTGGGGTAGCAGTATTTCCAGTTTTCTGAGAAAGCGCCAGACTAATTTCCAAAGTGGTTATACAAGTTTACATTTTACCAGCAATGGAGGAGGGTTCTCCTTTCTGCACATCTTCTCCAGCATGAGTTGTCCCTTGAGTTTTTTATCTTAGTCATTCTGATGGGTGAGAGGTGGAGTCTCAGAGTCGTTTTGATTTTCATTTCTCATATTTTTAAGGATGTTGAGCATTTTACAGTGTTTCTACACCATTCAATATTTCTCTGTTGAGAATCTCTGTTTAGCCTTGAACCCTATTTTAAATTGGCTTATTTGATTTGTTGGGTTATTTATATATTCTGGATATTAGCTGTCTGTCAGATGTAGAGTTGGTGAAGATCCTTTCCCAGTCTGTAAGCCATCCTTTTGTTCTGCTGACAGTGTCCTTTGCTTTACGGAAGATTTTCAGTTTCATGAGATCCCATTTATTGATTGTTGATCTTAGAGCCTGTGTTGCTGGTGTTCTGTTCAGGAAGTTGTCTCCTGTGCAAATGTGTTCAAGCCTCTTCCTCAATTTTTTTTAATAACAGATTAAGAATGTTAGCTTTATGTTGAGATATTTGATCCACAAGGAATTTACTTTTGTGCAGGGTGATAAGTATGGATCTATTTGTATGTGTGGACATCCAGTTAGACAAGCACCATTGGTTGAAGATATTCTTTTTTCCATTGAATGGTTTTGGCTTCTTTGTAAAAAATCAGGTGTTGTAGGTGTGTGGGTTTATTTCTGGGTCTTTGATTCAATTCCACAGATCCACCAGTATGTTTCTATGCCAGTACCACATTGTTTTTACTATTTCTCTGCAGTACAGCTTGAAATTCAGGATGGAGATACCTCCAGAAGTTTTTGTTTGTTTGTTTGTTTGTTTGTTTGTTTGTTTTATTGTACTAGGTTCTTTTAATTATTCTGGATTTTTTGTGTGTTTTTCTGTGATGTTGAGAATTGTTCTTTTAAGGTCTGTAAGAATTGTGTTGGTATTTTGATGGGAATTGCATTGAATCTCTACATTTCTTTTGGTAGGATGGCCATTTTGCTGTTATTCCTACTGATCCATGAGTATGGGAGATTATTCCATCTTATGATATCTTCTTCAATTTCTTTCTTCAAACACTTGAAGGTTTTTTTATACTGATTTTCACTTGCTTGCTTAGAGTGACACCAGTGCACTTTATGTTATTTGTGGCTATTGCAAGGTTGTTTTTTTTCTAATTTTTTTCTCAGTCCTCTTGTCTTTTCTATACAAGAGGGCTTCAGATATTTTTTAGCAACTTTGTTTTCAGCCACTTTGCTGAAGGTGTTTATCAGCTGTAATAGTTCTCTGGTAGAATTTTTAGGGTCACTCATGTATACTATCATATCATCTGTGAATAGTGATACTTTGACTTCTTCCTTTCTGCTTTGTATCCCCTTGATTTTCTTTAGTTGTTTTACTGCTATAGCTAGAACTTCCAGTACTATATTGACGAGAAAGGAGAGAGTGAGCAAACTTGCCTTGTCTCTGATTTCAGTGGGATTGATTTAAATTGCTTTCCATTTAGTTTGATGTTTACTATAGGCTTGTTGTATATTATCTTTACTATGTTTAACGATGTGCCTTTTATCTCTGATATCTCCAAGACTTTAAACATTAATTGAGCTTGGATTTTATCAAATGCTTTTCAGTATCTATTGAGATGATCATGTGGTTTTTCTTTTTCAGTTTGTTTATGGGTGGATTACACTGATGGATTTCTGTATATTGTACCTCCCCTGCATGCCTAGAATGAAACCTACTTGGACATGGTAGATGAGATCTTTGATGTTTTCTTGGATTCATTTAGTGAGTATTTTATTGAGTATTTTTGTTTCAATATTCACAAGAGAGAATGGTCTGAAATTATCTTTCTTAGTGTATCCCTGCCTTTTAGTTATCTTTTGTGAGGTTTAGGTATCAAGGTGAATGTGGCTTCATAGAAAGAGTTTGGTAATGTTCTTTCTTTTTCTGTTTTGTGAAATAGTTTGAAGAGTATTGGCATTACCTCGTCTTTGAAGGTCTAGTAGAATTCTGTGTGGAAACTATCAGGCCCTGTGCTTTGTTTGGCAGGGAGACTTTTGATGAATGCTTCTATTTCATGAGAGCATGTAGGTTCTATTAATTTAGTTACCTGATCCAGATTCAACTTTGATTAGTGGAATCTAGCAAAAAAATATTCCATTTCATTTAGATGTTCAAATTTTGTGGCATATAGACTTTTAAGTTAAAACCTAATGATTCTTTGAATTTCCTCAGTGTCTGTACTTATACCCCCTTTTGTTTTCTGATTTTGCTGATTTGTATAGTGTCTCCCTGTGTTTTAGTTAGTTATGCTAAAGGTTTGTCTATCTTTGTCATTTTCTCCAAGAATCAGCTCTTGCTTTTGTTTATTCTTTGAATTGTTTTCTTTGTTTCTAATTTATTGATTTCTGCCCTAAGTTTGATTATTTATACTCCTCTTGTGTATGTCTGCTTCCTTTTGACTAGGTCTTTCATGTGTGTTGTTATGTTGATTTGCGATGCCTCAGATTTCTATATGAAGGCACTTAGTTCTATGAACTTTCCTCTTAGAATTACTTTCATTATGTCTCATTAGTTTGGGTAAGTTGTGCCTTCATTTTTGTTAAATTCTAGAAAGTCTAATTAGTTTATTTCTTCCATAATCCAGCTGTCATTGAGTAGAGTTCAGTTTCCATGCATATGCAGGGTGTTTACTATTTTTTGTTACTATTGAGGTCTAGCTTTAGACCATGTTGTTCTAATATGATACAAGGGATTATATTGGCATAATGTTCTTTTTTTTGAAATGTATACAATTTACCCTTGTTCATTCAAATGCTTATTTCTCTCCTCCACTGTTTGGTTTCAATCCAGGTATTGCATTGTGATGCTTTTTCTAAGCATCACCTGTCTCAAGTTTGCATAAACATGCCACCATTTGTTCTCTATATTGTCAATTAAAACAACCAGCCCCAATACTGAGCAATGGAGAGGATAGGGTGAGACATGCTGGTCCAGAGTGGGAGGAAGAGGTAGGAGGCAAGAGAGGAGAGAAGGAGAATCTATAGGAGAGGTCTTGGCACCACATGCAGAAATGAACTGGAACTAAAATATCACAAAAAGGAAGTATGATGGGTGCATCTGAATGGGAGGAAACTCTGTGAGCTTGGAGGTTTAGGATGAAGTAACTGTTGGCCAGCATTGTGCTCTAGGTTAATTAATTAAATCCTAGTCTCTGTGTGGTCATTTGGTTATACAGCTGTTTAGGAATAACCACTGCTTAACCAAAAGATTTATCAATAGTAAATATTAATAATCTATAATAAATGGCACTCAACTAATCTAAGTATCCACACCCTTTAAATCCTACTTTAATTTAATTTGGTGGAGGAAAGGAATAAGCTTTCAGCGATACAACCCAAACTTTAAACCTAAAAACTCCCAGATAATTTACTTGCTCTTTAAAAGAGACTCTTAAACATGCCTCAGAGCAAAAGACAGCCTACTGTGTGCAAACCTGAGACTGAACAAAACTGGTTGCCACTACAGTCTAACCGGATGAGAGAAATATTTAAAAAAAGACTTCTTTGAGCTTAGCTGATAATCTCTTCAATGATTGTAAGACAGAAATAAACGAAAGTTTAGAAATTTTGACTATGGTTACATTCATATTCCTCAATTTAACTTTAATAATTGATTTAGCCTTTTATGTCTTCTCAAATGCAAAGGCTTTAGAAAAGTTACTGGAACAACACAAAGAACAAGTACGACAATATGAAGAAAAAAATGAAGGTTGGAAACAGGACATAAAACGAGATACAAAAACTTACAGAACATGATAAACAACAGGAAAAAAGGGCAGAGGTTTTAGAAAAGATACTGGAAAACACAAAGAACAACTAGAACAATATAAAAAAAAATAAAAGTTAAGAGCAAAGCATAAAACAAGATATTCAAGAGATTATTGAACAAAACAAACAACAGAGAGATAGGTGTGAAATATGGGTACCAACCTTAAAAGAAAAGTTTAGAATACTAAGTAAAGAAAATACTCAGGCAGACGCAAAAGATAATAATAAAGAAAGCCAAACAAAGGTGGTTAGAAAACAAATGTTAGCTTATTTAGTCAGTGTACAGCAGAGACCAGCAGAAGATGATCACTCACAGAATTACCATGAGGCTGAATGGCACCCTGTGGAAGTGCTAGACCTGAGGTGGATATTCAATTCCAAGGAGTTGAAACTTTATCTAAAGTGATACAAAGTGTTAGATGCCTTAAGTGTACAGGACCAGAAGGTCAAATAAGAAAACTAAGACTATATGTGGCTGAGATAGCCATAAACTTACGGAGAAGAGATCCATAAGTTACAATGGAAGACCCAGATTAACATCTCCCCAAGTTCTGAGACAAGCCAAAAACAGGTAATACTCCTGATAAATAAGCTAAAATTATTTTAAAATGTCATCAAAAACAGTTTCAGACTGTCCAGGCTGTCCATAAACTAAATACAGCAGAGGCCATCTTTTCAACTGCCTGTTGGAAAGCCACTGCTAATAAAGTTCCCACAGCCTTACCACTAAGGTGGTTGGCTGACCAACCTATTTGGATTGAACAATGGTCTATGAGTAAAGAGAAATTACTGGCATTAGAACAGCTAGTCGTGGAACAACTGGAGGCTCAGCATATAAAGGAGTCCAACAGCCCTTGGAATTCTCCAGTATTTGTCATCAAAAAGAAATCTGACAAATGGAGGATGTTAACAGATCTAAGAGCAATTAACAAAATAATTCAGCCAATGGGGTCATTACCATCTGGAATCCCATTGCCTTCCTTGTTACCTAGAGAATGGCCTATTATAGCGATTGATTTAAAGGCTTGCTTTTTCACAATTTCTTTACATGAACATGATTTGCTTTCTCAGGACCCACTTTGAATAGAAGCTGTCCAATAAAGAGATATCACTAGACGTTCTTACCACAAAGGATGTTGAACAGTCCTATTTTATGCCAATATTTTGTACAACAGCTGTTTGAGATAATCCATAAGCAGTTTCCTCAATCCATAATTTACCACTATGTGGATGATATCTTATTGTTTGATTCAGATAGAAAATCATTAGAAAATATTTTTGATGAAATAAATAGAACTTTGCCTTGTTGGGCTTTAGAGATTGTGCTTGAAAAAGTACAAAAAGGAGACTCTATTAATTACCTAGGATACAAAATGGGTCTACAGAAAACTCGACCACAAAAAGTATAAATTAGAAGAACCCAATTAAAACTCTCAATGATTTTCAAAAATTGCTGTGAGATATTAACTGGCTATAACCTACATTTTGTTTAGCTACTTAAGAGCTAAATAACTTATTTCAAAACTTACAGGATGATAAGGACTTTAAAAGTCCAAGAATGTTATCAACTGAAGATGAAAATGAATTGGCTCAGGCAGAAAGGAAATTACAAGATGCATATGTAGACCATATTGATCCAAAGAGGGCCTGTATTTTGGTTATCTTGCTTTCCACTCATTCTCCAATGGGAATTCTAATGCAGAAGGTGGACTGTGTCTTAGAATGGATATTTTTGGCACACAAACAAAATAAAAAATTAAAAACCTATATAGAAAAGTTCCTGAATTGGTCCTAAAATGAAAAACGAGACTTCATCAGTTCGCTAGAATAGATCCAGCTGAAATTGTGGTGCCCTTTACCAATGCTGAGACTGTATCATTATGGGCAGAGAACAGATATTGGCAAAGAGCTTGTTGTGAGTTTTTGGGAGAAATCAGCATCAGATACCCAAAAATCAAGTCACTTCAGTTTATAAAAAGAAACAATTGGATTCTCCCTTGTATAATAAAAGGAACTCCAATTTTTGGAGCTCCCACATTTTATGCGGATGCCAATAAATCAAAAAGAGCAGGTTGTAAGTCAGAAAATCTGAGTAAAGTGGTGGAGAGTCCTTATAATTCAGTTCAAAAATCAGAATTATATGCAATTATGTTGGTGTTATCAAGTTTTCAAGAATCTCTTAATATAGTCACTGACTCTCAATATGCAGAAAGAGTTGTTGTACATATAGAAACTTCTGATCTAATTCAGGATAATTTGTACTTAACTTCACTGTTTCTTCAATTACAATTAGTAATCAGAAATAGAAATAAGCCATTGTATATAACATAGATCAGATCTGATATGAGTCCACCAGGCCCTCTAGCACAAGGTAATGATGAAATTGATCAACTATTGACAGGAAGCATGTTAGATGCCTCAGAATTTCATTTTAAAAACACCATGTTAACCACAAAGGTTTAAAAAGAGAGTTTTCTGTCACTTGACAAAAGCCAAAGAAATTGTGCGAATATGTCACACTTGTTCTTTCTTTATATAACTAAACTCCACTACCTGCAGGAAGTAACCCTAATGGTAACCAAAGAAATGAAGCTTGGCAAATAACGTGTTTTGTTTTATTTTATAGAGTTTGGTAAACTGAAATATGTGCACCATACTATAGACACACATTCAGGGTTCCAATGAGCAAAAGCCATAAGTTATGAGAAGGCTGATTCAGTTATTATGCATTTATTAAAAGTGATGGAAGCTATGATTATTCTTACACAAATTAAGACTGATAATGCTACAGCACATGTCTCTAATAAAATGGAAAGATTTTTTACATATTATAAGATAAAACATGTAACAGGGATACCTCACAAGCAGTCATTGAAAAATCGAATCGTACTTTAAGGGACGTGCTTAACAAACAGAGAGGGTTATTAACCCCCCAGAGATAGATTACATAATGCTTTATTGACCTTAAATTTCTTAAATGTAACAACAAACAACAGCTGCACAAAGACACTGGGTTATAGAAAAAAAAAAAAAACGCTGAATTATTTCAGCCTATATATTTCAAAGATACCATAACTTCACAATGGACAGTAGGGAATGTGTTACACACTGGGGAAGAGGTTTTTCATATGTTCATACAGGAAAAGAAAAATTATGGGTTCCTTCAAAACTAATAAAAATCAGATATCACAGAGGAAGACCGCCTGAAAACCTTAGTCACACACAAGAAGAGAGAAATCAAGAAGACCAAACAAAACAGGTAATTAAATTGATAATCCCTTCACATGGGAACAACTCTAAAACTGACTGAGACATAAAAAATGTCTCTAGCCAGAACTTCAGCAATACATGGCCAATAAATCCTTGGCTATAATATCCTCAATATCTATTGTGCCATTCTTTTAATTGGCATTGATAAAATTGGTTTACAGTTTAATTTCATTCTGAATATTTCTTACATTTATAATTTTAGAACTGTATAGTGCTTATGAGAAATTTTATGTTTGCAGAACAAAAGGAATGAATACTGGAGATGCTGGACCAAACCTGACAGAATCTTCCTTCCAGCATGCTGAGACATTGACACATCTGTTTCAGTATCTTGCATGTTCCAGAATTCTGCTTGTTCCTGCCTCAACTGCTTCAATTGCTGTTTCTCATCACGGCCTGTTCCCAAGAGAGCTTTGAAGAAAGCTACAAATCTTAATTGGTCCCGCATTTTAGACTGTTCTAAACAGGACTTTTATTAACTCTTATTATTTTCTCAACATTCAAAGACTGGACCACAAATATTGCTTGCTTAATTAAACATTTTTCAATTTTCTTTGGGCCCCCAAAAGGATTTCTGCATGTCCAAAATGTCAGCTAGAAGAAATCAATGAGAATGATGTCCTATTTTCCTTAAGGGGGATTGGGTAGGTTTTGGGTTGTTTCCTGTGGTTACAAGGGTTTATTGTCATCGGGAGAGGTTTATAAATTACTAATGGTCTCATTCAGAGTGAAACTGTTATGCCCAGTTCAGGAACCCCAAAAGACCAGGGATACACTCTGCTGTAAATACATGAGGTTTTTAAAATTGTATATGTGTTTGGACTTGGGACACAAACTTCCTGTGGACACAGGAGAGGAATGTAGCCCTGAGATCTAAGGAAGCAAGGTTTTTATGGGGCAAAACCGCAAGCAGGGACTTACATGCTTTGGCATTACATGATTGGGTAAGGGAAATTGACTTTTGAAATGATTGGTCCACTTTGGGCAGCAAGACTACAAACAGTTCTGGCCTGGTCCTATGGGCTGGTTTCCTAGTAACTGTATAATTAGTGGGCAGGAAAGAATGCAGTAAGGCTAATTCTTCCCCTCAGGGCATTAATGCTAGCTCTTCCCGAAGGAGGCTGGACATGTTTCCCACTAACTAGCCTTTATTCATGCTTCTGCTCTAAACTTTAAAACAGTACCCACTGATTTTTAAGTCTTTGGTCTCTCAAATCCACTAAAAATTAATGTAATTGAGATTTTAAAAATGAAATAAAATGAACTTTCAAATCTTTCTTCCATCTGCTATTTTTCCCATCAACTCTCCTTCCTTGTGAACAGAACCTGCCAATGTGCCAGCAGGCCTGGCTCTGATTTTTTAATTTCAATCTTATTATTATTATCATTATTATTATTAATTTGGGTTTTTGAGACAGGGTTTCTCTGTGTAGCCCTGGCTGTCCAGGCCTCTTTGTATACCAGGCTGGCCTCGAACTCACAGACATACTCATAGACATCTACCTGTCTCTGCCTCCCGAGTGCTGGGATTAAAGTTGTGTGCACTGTGATTGGCAGGACTTTCTTATAGCCTGGTTGAAGTCATACTTTATGACTTAGGACATGTCTAGACAAGTGAGTGTGAAGAGCTGTTAGGGGTGCAAAACCTTGCTTTTGGAGACAGGGTTTCTCTTATGATCTTGCATGTCCTGAACTTGTTTTGCAAACCCAGATGGCCTGGAACTCACACCAGCCTCTGCTTGCCCCACTGACCTCCACAGGCATGCGACACCACACCTGGCTTCTTGTTATAGTCTTTAAGAATGATTTATAATCTCTGTCTGCCTTCCTGGGACCAGCCCTGTTTTGACTGGGAGAGTTTGCAATCACTAAAAGAAAGGGGGCAGGGACCCCAGGATTCCTTCTGCAGTGAGCAGGGACTGGCTGGGCCCTGGCTGAGCAGGGGAATTTAAACTGGACTCATTTAAACTGGAAATTCATACATTTAAGCTGGGGCTGTGTGTGCAATGAACTAGCTTTACTTACTAATGGACCCTTGTGCTTTTTTCCCTCTTCTAATAAGTGTAAATCCCATCTATTTGTTTACTTTTGCACATATGACTATTTTGCCTGAGTGGATAGGTGTACCTCTGCACCAGGTGGATGCCTGGTGCTTACAGAGGCAACATTGCCAACCCATAAGTATACCCTTGAGTTTTCTGTTGCCATCTGTTGTTTCTCATGTGACCTACACATTAGCCTGGTTTGTTGCCTCAATGAGAAAACCTTGGAGAAAACTAAGATTTTCATTTATCATCATCATCGTCATCATCATCTTCATCATCATCATCATCATTAAAAAGGGAATGAGTGTTCTTTTTGGAGGAGGGAATCTTTATTTATGATTCATGGTGTAGTTCTCTTTCTTATGGAAGATTTGTTTATTATTTGTACACTATTCTGTCTGCATGGCAGCGGAGGATGCCAGGTCTCACTGTAGATTGTTATGAGCCACCATGTGGGTGCTGGGAATTAAGCTCAGGACCTCTGGAAGAGCAGCTTGTGATCTTAAACTCTGTGCCAGCTCTCCTGCCCCCTCATTTCTTATTTTTATTTTTTAAATTTTTATTTATTCATTTCACATTCCTGTCTTAGACCCCTCCCTCTTCTCCTCCCAGTCCTACAGTCTCTGTTTCCCCTATCATCCCTCACCTAGCGCCTCAGAGAAGGGGATCATCATACCTCGCCTGTGCACACCCACCCACCCCAGCATATCAAGTGGCATCAGGACTGAGCACACACTCTTTGCCTGGCTAGGCAAACCCAACAGAGGAAAGGGAAAGAAGACCTAGCTTGTGGGTCAGGGTGCATTCATATGTATGTTGGTCCTGTTTGAAAGACTCCCGATGGGTGTCTTCCGTCAGGGAGACCCCCTCCCAAAGATCAACTAGACCAATTCGGATGCAAACAGCAAGAGGCTTTTATTTTGACACACGGGTACCCGGGGCGACAAAGTCTCTCGGAGGACTTTGCGCACCCCCTGAGGGGAAAGCTGGGCTTTTTATAGGGTCTCAGAGCAAAGTGCAGGTACAGAAGCGAGAAGCATAGTTACAGGGAGCTGATTGGTACATTTACATGAAACTGCAATTTGAGTCAGAGTTTGGCAGGGACACCATAATATCAGGAATGGGTGGTTGGAAAGGTCATGATGGCTCTCAATCTTGGGACCGCCACCTGTTGTTTGTCTTAGGGCTCCTATCTCAGCTGGAACAGTCTCAATATTTGTCTTAGGGCCCCTATCTCAGCTGGAACAGTCTCACAAACTTCTCATATGCGTGGTCAGCACAAATTCATTTTTGGCTCAACTGGGGCAGCCTGACCGCAGATATCCCCAGCAGCTGGGGATATCTTCAGCTAGTTCCCTCCCTAGCCCACAGAGTTTCTCAAAACAGTGGTAGCCTTCAGAGTTTCTCAAAACAGTGCTCTACAAAATGACATTAACTATTAGCTGCTTCTAACTTTTGGTGAGGCGGGGGTCTTTCATTCCCCCCTTTTTCTTCTAACTTAGAATGGAATCTTTCATTCTAGGGCCTAGGGAGAGTTAATTTCTGTCTCCTGCTGTTTAAACTGATGATACTGCTGGGTTAACACCAACGCTTGTATGACAGAGAGCCGGTGGCTTTATTGAACCAGCTTTGTCCTGACTCAAAGAACTGCTGTCTCTGTCTGAGTCTTCCTTTAAGCCAAGGAGAACTATTACAGGGTCTCTCTAGGCTTTTAGCCCAGTTGCTGCAATATTAGTCCATTTCAGCTAAGCAGATGCCCAAGATAATAGCTAATGCCAGGGAACCCCTTTTGACTTAGCATTTCAGCCTGCTAGGGGGGATTTGGGCGTAGATCCGTCTTCTGGAGCTTCTTCGAGCTGACCGTTGGACCGTAGGCATCAGGGGCTAGGAAGGCTGAAATGCCAGTCAAAGGCTGGGCAATGGGGAAGTCCCAAGCATCTGGTTCATTGATCCACCCGAAGAGGCAGGGAGCAATCATGTCAGTTTCCAGGAAGTCCAGATCTCAGCTTGCAGTCCACAGCTGATGCCGGAACAGAGTTGAACAGGTGAAAATCTGCTGAGACAAATTTAGACTGGAGACAGAAGTTAAAATTTGTCTGTTAAATGGAAAAAATGAGGAATCCCAACACCAGGGGAAAAACTCTTCTGGGATCCATTTGAGCTATGCCAGATTTAGGTCTTATGACATTTTGATTTTTATAAACTCATATAAATTTTTGGTACACAAAAGGAAACTCAGAAAAGTAACATATCAGCAAATTAAACAATTTGAAAGTAACAGGTAAAACTGCATCCCACTGAATGAGTATCAGTTAGCTGTTTGTTTTATATCTTTTATAAACAACTTAAGTGTGTCCATGTGGCAGCCTTTTTGGAGTTAATGGCATCTGAGCAGCGGAACTCAGCTTCTTGGCTATTTTTCAAAGTCCAGTCTCTCACAGACTGACCTTGGTGGTCTTACAGTGGACTGCTCTGACCCTCAGAAATTCCGTGCAACCATAGTAACCAGACAGCAGGCTCTGTGCAACCTTGAGTAAACCCTTCTATATTTTGGCTAAGTAAAATTGCCTGCGTGAGAAACTGCTTGTACTTTTTTTAACAAAGCAACTAGAAGGAATAAGTTTAAGATGTTTCTGTGTCAAAATCTATCTCCAGAAGCCAACCAAAGGAAATTAAAATCTTAACCTGGTGACTGAATAATAAGCAGTTAATGCTCCATTAACTTATCAGAACTTTATTGATCAATGCCAAAACTCTGAACTTCTGAAATCTTATAACATAAGTACAACAGTAGCAAAGAGGGGAGAGATTTAAAGTATTTCTCATTTTAATCTGCTTTAAAATATTTCTATCTCTTGATAACATATACTTTTTAAAAAAATTATTTAGACTCTCTAATCTTTTGCATTTATTAACCCTGAAACCCTTTTTTCAGACCAAATAACACTCTAGATTTTTATAGATTTTTATAACCTAAACTCCTATATTCTCAGACCCTACATAGGCTCCATTTATTTAGTACCTAGTAGTTTTAGTTAATGAACTGATCAATGAGCTAACAGTCGATTTAATTGTCCCTTTTCTAGCTGTAAAGCTACTGTAAGCTTAGCATAGCCGTCAAGGTGTTCAGAGACCTGAGAAGGACAAATTATAAACTAAATATACCAATCCATGTGCCAATCAAAATGACAGGGATGACTAGTTAGTCCATTACCTAGGCAGTGTCCCTGGCTCCTTTGTCTCACGGCATCCTGAACAGAGGCTGTTCTGCCAGGCACATAAGATGAGAGACTGTTTCTGTGGAGAAAGAAACGAGAGAATGGCCTCACCTCACCCTTAGCAACGTGAAACATTGACTCCAGGTGTCCACAGTTTTGGCTGGGCCCTAACAGTGGGCCAGTTGAGGCAGTATTGCCCAGTGGTTAGCATACCACAATCCAAGTCATCTGTCGTTGTCCAAATCTTCTTGGAGACCTTGGGGAGCTGCCAGGATTGCGGGACTTCCTGTCATAATAAGCTTACATATTTTAAAATGCCATATTCAGATCTCTGACAAGCCTGAGGGCCAGCATATCTGAGTTACTCTGTTTTTATTATCTGCTCTAAACTGTGTCCTATAAAACAGAATGCTACTATATCTAATTCTAGCATATTTTCAAGATGTATGTTCTAGAAGTATCTACTTTAAGACAGATAGGCAAACTTCATAGTTACCAATCCTAGGCTTAACCTTAAAAAAACTTGAACAAGGAGACTAGGTAAGGCTCAACAGCAGTATTTAGCATGACTTTAAATCTGCTCTTTCTGAACTAAAATTAAAGCAAACATTTTAATCAGATACAGTTTATAGAGGGGCTAGCAAATCTTGCTGATCCTACCATTTTGTATTAAAACTGAACAGTAAAAAGCTTTGCACTTAACACTAATCAGAGGACTGAACATAACTGAGAGACCTAAACAAAACGGTGGTAACCTCATGCTTCCATCCTCTTTATCTCCGGACCTGCATGGCAGCTGGCCACATGCAACTGAACTCAGCTGGAATCCTAAACAAATATGGCAGCAAAACTACAGCTTTATGTGCTTTCCATTGCTGAACCATCATGGTGGCAGGCCATGCACTAGCACAGCCTGTGACTGACAACACCAAGCACAGTCACTGGGTGCTGCTGCTGATACAGCAAACACTGTGGAGCATCCATAATCCCCCACAACCAAAAGTTCCCAGTGATCAAACAAGCTTTAGAACCAACTGCATAACAAAACAATTTTAAACTGTAAGAATTTCTTTAGCCATACCAAACCTATCAGCTAGAATTTTTCCCTTATTAATTCTCTGGCTTTTTATAACACATCCACTAACCTTCTGCAACATTCTATATACTTTCAGGTTCCTAGCTTTCTTTTTCTGGCTTAACCAGACATGCTTACTTTCTTGCTTTCCAGACAACATAAAAACTCTCATTAAAATTCTTTCCATTTTGACATAATCCTGCAGAAGCCCAGAGTCTATGTACGATTTGCTTTCTATACATTACGATAAAGAGGAGTTTTGAAACTGCCAATTTTTTAAAATAACTTTTCTGTAGCGGATAAGATGGTCACAAATCAGCTTAACAAACAAACAGCTCTCCACAAGATACATTTAAAAACTGCAATTTTTTCAGTTAGCACAAACAATACGGCAGGGTTTTATTTAGTAAAATTAATAAAATACCCAAAATCATTGTCATACCCAAATGCATGACAAACTTTAAACATTTTACAGCTTTAAACATTTAAACATTTTTAAAACCCATTTTTGCAATATTAAAACAAAGTACCCCTTTTGTAAGAGAGAAGTCACAAGGCATAATCTTTAAAATCAAAACCAGATTTTAAAACCAGAATTTATCAGTGAAAACAACCTAATTTTCAGAATCAATATCAACTTAGAATAAGACTTTCTCTTTCTTCTTATCCTAAAAGGAAATAAAATCATTTTGACTCAGAGATTTTGCAACCTTTGTTTGTTTTTTTTTTTTCTTTCCCTGAGCCACACCATGTGGCAATTTAAACATGTGCATTTATAGACCCTACAAACACATAGACACATATACGTGTTTTAAACAAGAATTTGAATTTAACCTTAAAACATACCCAATTATTTTTATCATATCAACCATTTAAGACCAGTTGAAAACAATTGTATAATGGCCATATATTTAAACAGACAGACTCAGCTGCAATTCTAAACATTACAGTAAGTACAGTTTTTTTCTAAATTACTGTTTGATCTGTAAGTTGCAAGCCCCCTAGGTGGGAGGAGGGAAGAGAGGAGCAAGAGGGCGTGGTGAGCTCTTGCTGCTTACTTCCCTGCTAAGCTGGCATGAAGGCAAGGGTAAGGAGTTTTTCCTCACTCTCAGCAGCCAGAGCAGCTCCTATCATGGAGCAGCTATGGTGCCAATCCTCACCTAGCCATGTCTAAGGACTTTCACCCAGCAAGCCCATGAGCCTTGCCTACTCCCTTGGCTCCCTTGTGAGCTCTACTGTAGCTTACCTCCCCCCGCAGGTCCTGAACCTGCTTCCTGGCTGGGTCTCTCCCCTCCCCTGTGCTCTTTTGCTGTAAAGTTAAACTTTTGGGAGTAGTGACAGTTTGTCCCATTTTTCTTTCAGATAGATAGAAAACACTTATTACACTTACTACAAAAAT
Organism: Meriones psammophilus; assembly: GCA_036365155.1. NCBI lineage: Eukaryota > Metazoa > Chordata > Mammalia > Rodentia > Muridae > Meriones > Meriones psammophilus. The sequence goes on from JAEOAE010002479.1 coordinate 18,996, forward strand.
CAGACAGACAGAACACAACACAAGCCGCACGGCACGAGGACGATGCAACACTGAAAGCCAAAATTCAGATGGAGACTGTGTCGGAGGTCCGGTTCCTCCGTCTCCCAGATGAAGCACGTAGCCTTCTAACTGGGGCGGAGCCCCAAAAAGTCCGGGTCGACTCGTGCTTCTAACCAAATGGGGAGCCAAGAAATTGGCCCCCTTCCCTATGAGAGTCGGTGGGAATCGAACCCACGCAAACCCTCTCACTCCTGAGACGTCTCCCAGGAGTTACGGAGAGAAAGTCTGAGTTCGTCAACTCCTTTCACTCTCCGCCCCATCCTCAGGGGGACTCTAACCCCCTGACTTCAGTGGGACTCTAACCCACCGGTAGCAGAACAAAAAAAGCGAACACTTAGACACAAGTTCAACACAGAACCACAAACACTGGCAGACGCGGCCGGCTGGCAATCTTACCTCCCGATGGGGTCGGTGGTCCCTGGGTAGGGGTCTCAATCTCACTGGGGCCTCCAAATGAAAGACTCCCGATTGGTGTCTTCCGTCAGGGAGACCCCCTCCCAAGGATCAACGAGACCAATTCGGATGCAAACAGCAAGAGGCTTTTATTTTGATACACGGGTACCCGGGGCGACAAAGTCTCTCGGAGGACTTTGTGCGCCCCCTGAGGGGAAAGCTGAGATTTTTATAGGGTCTCAGAGCAAAGTGCAGGTACAGAAGCGAGAAGCATAGTTACAGGGAGCTGATTGGTACATTTACATGAAACTGCAATTTGAGTCAGAGTTTGGCAGGGACACCATAATATCAGGAACTGGGTGGTCGGAAAGGTCATGATGACTCTCAATCTTGGGACCGCCACCTGTTGTTTGTCTTAGGGCTCCTATCTCAGCTGGAACAGTCTCAATATTTATCTTAGGGCCCCTATCTCAGCTGGAACAGTCTCACAAACTTCTCATATGCGTGGTCAGCACAAATTCATTTTTGGCTCAACTGGGGCAGCCTGACCGCAGATATCCCCAGCAGCTGGGGATATCTTCAGCTAGTTCCCTCCCTAGCCCACAGAGTTTCTCAAAACAGTGGTAGCCTTCAGAGTTTCTCAAAACAGTGCTGTACAAAATGACATTAACTATTAGCTGCTTCTAACTTTTGGTGAGGCAGGGGTCTTTCAATGTGAGTGGGGCTAAAGAGATATCTCAGTGGTTAAGGGTACTGGTTGCTCTTTCAGAGGTCCTGAGTTCAATTCCCAGCACCCACATGGTAGCTCATAACCATCTGTACTGGGATCTGATGCCCTCTTCTGGCATGCAAGTGTACATACAGATTGAGGACTCACATACATAAAATGAATAAATCTTAAAAGAAAAAAAAAGTGCCTGAGTACCAGTTTGCAATTCTCTTGGTATATCCTTAAGAGTAGCACTAATGGACAGTAGTAAATTACATATGGTAATGATTTTACCTACCAACATTGAACAAGAATTCTAACTTTATTTCTATCTTTATATCTTTGTCAACAGTTTTTTTTTTTTTAATATTATAGATATCTTAAGAGGTATAGATTACTTTTTGTTTGTTTGTTTGGGGTTTTGTTGTTTTGCTTTACTTTTTTAGCTTGTTTAAAAAAAAAAAAAAAAACGGGTTTTCTCTGTGTAGCCCTGGCTGTCCTAAAACTCACTCTGTAGACCAGGCTGGCCTCATATTCAGAGATCTATCTGCCTTGTACTCCTGAGTGAGTGCTGGGATTAAGAGTGTGCCACCACTGCCTGGCCCAATAAGTGTGAATTATTAACTTATGCTGTTGCTCTTAAGACAGGGTCTCACTAGAGACCCAACTAACCTGTGACCTAGTTTACTCTTGTACTCTGGATCCTCCAGCCTAATTTTCACCCCCAATACTGAGGGTAACAGCATGGAATTAACCACCAGGCCTAGCTGAGTAGATGTCTTACTGTCCTCCTGATTTATATTTCTTTAATGACTCATGGTGTTCAGCATATTTTCCTCTGTATGTTTGCCATTTCTAAATCTTCCTTGGAGAAATATCTATTCTACTCCTCTGCCTAACTACACCTTTACCACACCCTGCTGAGGTGTCTAACCCTTGGCTTCCCCCATGCTAGCTCTGTTGAACTGAGCCATACCCCTAGCCCAGCCCTGTTTGTTTTTGTTGTGTTTGTTATTCTAAAAACTAGACTTCTGTCAAATACAAACTCTGCAGACTTTCTTTCTGTAGACTGTCATGTTATCTTCTTGATATTACCCTTTGGTTCAAAAAAAGTATTTTACTTTGATGAAGTCCAAAGTTTTATTGGTTTTCTATGATTTTTGTGTCATATTTAAAAATTAATTATTGAATTTAACATCATGAAAGTTCACTTCTATGTAACCATTGTACACTTATAGCTCTTATATTTTGGCCTTTGATCCATTTTGGGTTGACTTTGTAATGATAGGGTTCTCATTTTACCTTTTTTAAAAGATCTATGTTTATTTTGTGTGTGTATAACTCTTTATGTGTACATATGTATGTGTGTGCATGACCAAAAGAGAGTGTCAGAGACCCCAGATCTAGAGGTAGAGACAATTGTGAGCACCCAGCATGGATGCTAGGAACTGAACTTAGTTCTTTGGATGACAATCAAGTTCTCTTAACCACTAAGCCATCTCTCCAGCCCCATTTACTCTTTAAATGCATATTGTTTAAATTCTCTTTGAAAATATTGACATTAACCTGAGGTAATCATTGTTCATCCTACTAATACTAAACTACATTCCCAACTTGCAAGTTTATTTTAATTTCTTTCTTTTTCTTTATCGAAGTTGTTTTCCAAACCTAGAATTGAGCACTACCTTCTTGACTATGTTTATTCTATTAAGGTCTTAGATAGACTAGTGGATATTTAAATGGCTGTTTTGTAAATGAAGTTTTCCCATGACATAAGGTAAAGGCCTAAAAGTACTGTGTGTTTCTATCTATGCATGAACACAGTAACATCCACTGAAGATATACTTTGGTTTCTCACCTAACAACTGCCAGGCTGCTGAAACTGATAAGCCTGGACAGGACAGCCTGATTGATGAGGCTGGCTAAAGGCCATCCCACCCCCTAAGATAACTATCATCATCTTTCACTAGCAAGGGAGAGAACAATCCAAGTCCAGATTTGTTTTGCTGAGGGCTGGGAGCCTCAAGTGATGAAGATATGCAAGACAGAAGAGAGCATTTCTTGCCTTACGAGACAAGATGAAGCTGATTCCTAGTGGGGGGGGATTTCTCACCCTGATACTCCCCGTGTGGACTGTGGTGGGGTAAGTGGTTTCACTGTATAGTCATTGCCAATGCTTGCTGTGGTCAGCCACTACAGTTTAGGCAGGCAGTCTGAGAGTTGGATTTGATCATATTTCCTGCAGCCACAACCAGGGCTCCTTCAGATTTCTTCTCCCAACCCATAACTTAGGAGACTGAGAGATGTGGAAATTTCCATGATGACTGCCATATCTCAAAACACGAAGTTGCCTAAGCAAAAATCTCAATGACTGCTACCCTCGATACTTGCCTTTCTCTCAACCCCACATTCGTCATTCAGTCCTGTTGCTCCTACTTCCCACACACTCACATCATTGTCATTTCCCATCTTGATAGTTTATAGTTTATAATACCTTCCTTACCCTTTTCCCTCTTCATTGGTTCCATGTGTGTAAAACAAACAAAAAAAAAGGCTTTTTATATGTAAAACTTATTTTTTAAGATCAGGTTTTACTTATCTCAGGCTAGCCTCAAAAATTCCAAGCACATTAAGATGATGTTGAACTTCTGATGCCCCTGACTGCACCTCCTTATTGGGATTACAGGCGTGTACAAAGCATGAGATTTCATGGATGCAAGGCAAGCACTTTACCAACTGAGCTATGTTCCAAGTCCTTATATAGAAAACCTAAAGACAAAAAGCAAGATATTGACCCAGTCTTAAAATTAAGTCTATAAGCCTGGAGCAGTGGCACACACCTGTAAGCCCGCACTCAGAGAAGCAGAGGCAGGTGTGTTGCTGTGAGTTCAGGGCCAGCCTGTTCTACACAGAAAAGCCCTGTTTTGAGGAAAAAAAATCTTGTGTACCAAGCACACATTTTCAGTTTGAACTATTTTTGGGGTGCAGGAAAGAGAAATCCAGTGATGACTGTGTCTTGGGCCACTGTGTCTTGACAATTTTTTTGAAGTACCTGGAACTGCAGTGGTCACAGTGGTACTGAGAGGCTTTGCAGGCTGATCTTACATAGATTGAACTTTTGGTAAACTGGCCTTGGCTACATAATTTGCAGAGCCCAGTGCAAAACAAAAGTAAAGGATCCCTTGTTCAAAAGTAAAAGATTTCAAATGCTTTAGTAGAGCATTAGAACACAGACCAGCTCCTCTGTGTACAGATCCCTAGCACCTGAACAGGGTGTGTTTCCACAAAGCAGACTCTGTTGGTGCAGTGTGTGTGCATACCGGAGTTGAGAAGGGGGTGTGGTTGCTGGGAATTGAACTTAAGGCCTTTGGGAAAGTAGCTAGTGTTTTTAACCTCTGAGCCATCTCTCTGGCCCGTATTTTTTTCTTTTCTTTCTTTTCTTTTTTTTCTTTTTTTTTTTTTTTTTGATTTTTTTTTATATATCTATGAGTTCTCTACATGCATATACACCTGCATGCCAGAAGAGGGCATCAGATCCCAGTATAGACGGTTGTGAACCACCATGTGGTTGCCAGGAATTGAACTCAGGTCCTCTGGAAGGACAGCCAGTTCTATTAACCTCTGAGCCATCTCTCCAGCCCCAATATTCTGTTTGGTATTTTGGAGATGACAATGGAACCTAGAACCACCTTGTGCATGCTTAGCACATGATTTACCACTGAGCTACATGCTCCAAAACAATTTCTGGTTGTTCTAGTCTTGTCATTATTGTTGAGATGATCTCACTACATAGCCCACGTTCACCATCCTTCTGCTCCAAGCTCCTGAGAGCCAGATTACAGAAGTATATCATTACACCCAACACTCAAAACTATTGTTTGTAAAGTGTGTGTGTGTGTGTGTGTGTGTGCATATTTTCAGCTTTTTGGAACTTTATTTTCCTTCCACCTTTTCCCTTTGCACAGGTTTCTGCAGAGAAGCTCAGGACCACTCAGTGGTGGCTCCAACCCAATCAGTGGCCTATGCTGTGGGAGCTGATGACCAGTCCTCAGTGTCGGGCTGGCCACTCCAGTCTTTAGTAAGGACCTGCTTGATGGGTACAGAGGGCACCTGTGTACCCTCAGACCAGTCTGCCACCTTGGGATGAGCTACAGTGAACTCAGGAAATGGCACAGTCCATTCACCCTGGAATTCCTCCTTGGTCATGGCCTTCTCAACAGCAGCCTGCTACTGTTTCTCAGTCTCCTCTGGGTCTATGTAGAAGTAAAGATCAAGCATAACCTCCCATGACTGCTCACAGGAGATAGTGCCATGCATGATGAGTACTTCCTGGGCCAGCATCCACTACATCAGGCCCACTGATTGAACTCCCTTGTTGTTGCATGGATGGCAATGTCCACAAAGTGCAGAGAATCTGTGTTGCACTGAGCAATGGTGGGCAGTTTGACCTAAGCGGCCTCTGTGAGGGGCTGGTTTCAGCCCTGAGGTCAGTTACCACTAGAATCCATGGCTCCCTGAAATCTGCTTGCATCTGGTTAGTGAAGATCCCAGATGTGAAGGGGCCAGCAATTGGAGTTGCTCCAGTAGCAGTGGCAAACTTCAGCACAGCTTGCTCACCAGTGTTCCTAGAAGCGATGACACTGACATCAGCAAGGTTCTCAATGGCAACAATAGCCTGAGCTGCAAGCAACAGGTCCTCTTCAGATTTATGATGTAGATACCATCACTTTTCCTTTTGTAGATGCATTGCTCCATCTGAAAGTCAAGGTTCATGACACCTAAATGGGTTCCTGTGGCAAGGAATCTGAAGACATCTTCCTCCTTCATCTGCAGGACATCAAGGGCTCAGAACATTGTGTAAGTTTCCCCTTTAAGTTATGCTGTGAATCAAGAACAAGACCATATGGACCCATCCCCAGGGAGTGCATAAAAGTGTGTGTATGTTTAAATTTTTGAAATCTTACTATTAATTTTATAGGACAAAAAGATCTTTGAGATAAGTGTACACCAAATCATTTCTATCCTATTTTCAAACCACTTGTCTTAGTTACTTTTCTATCACTATGCTAAGATATCATGACCAAAGCAGCTTATAGTACCAAACAGTTGTTTGGGTACTTAGAGTTTCAGATTTTAAGTCCATGAATATCATGGCAGAGACCATGGTGGCAGACAGTAATGGCAGGCAGAGCACCATAGAGAACAGTGGTTAAGAACTTACATCCTGATCTATAAGTATGAGGCAAAGAGCTAACTGAGAATGGTGTGGGATTTTAAAACCTCAAAGCCGACCCACAGTGACACACCTCTTCAACCAGATCACACTTACTAATTTTTCCAAAATTGTTCCACCAATGGGGGACCATATTTTCAAACATATGAGACTGTAGGGGTCATTTTCATTCAAAGAACTACACTCCTTAATAGCTTCCTATATAGCCAAGAATTAAGATAAAAGATTTGAATGTCCCAAAGCATCTCAGGCACTCAGATTCTTGTGCTGTTTTTTTTTTGTTTGTTTATTTGTTTGTTTGTTTGTTTTGCTGCTGCTATTTTGTTTTTGAGACCGAGTTTCATATAGTCCAGGTTGACCTTCATTCCTAACCTTCCTGATGCTCCATTTACAGGCATGTGTCACCACACTTGCTTTATGATCTTTATATGTTTTGTTTTGTTTGTTTGGTTGGTTGGTTAGTTACTGTTTTGCTTTGCTTTTCAAGACAGGATTTCCCTGTGTAGCTTTGCCTGGACTGGACTAGCTCTGTTGACCAGGATGGGCTCGAAGTCACTGAGATCCAATGTGTGCTACCACACCTGCTCACCTTTTTTTTTTTTTTTTTGAGGGGGTATTTTTATCTTTTGTGTAGATGAGTGATATGAGTATTTTGCTTGTTTGTATATAAGTGTACCACTTGTATGCCTTATAACCCAGGAGGCCATATGGCATCAAATTCTCTGTTGTAGGAGCTACAGAAGATTGTGAACCACCATGGACATGTTAGGAAATCAGAAAAATAAAAAGCAGAGAATGTTTTGATTTTTTTTAAGATGTATTATGTATCCAATGTTCTGTTTTCAAATACACCTGCATGATAGAAGAAGGTGACAGATTTCATTATAGATGGTTGTGAGCCACCATGTTGTTGTTGGGAATTGATCTCATGACAAAAAGCAGACAGTCCTCTTAACGTTTGAGCCATTTCTCAGGCCACACAGAAAGTATTTTTCATAACTAAGCCATCTCTTCAGCTCCTCTGGCTTCCTCTTTAATATTTCTTGTTGGGAACCACTGTGTTTTTTTTTTTGGTTTGTTTGTTTGTTTGTTTTTTAACAGCTGCTTTGGTATTTAAGTCTCAGCAGAAAGACTGATTTTACCAGTCCTTCACTGGAGTTAGTGAAGAATTTCTGAGTCTAGCTTCTTTTATTTGAGACAGCATGTGGGATACCTTGTCAAAATCATACCTCTTGTTTCACCTCCTTGTAAATTTATCTCATTGTACTAAAGTGCCTTTACTCTGGCTTAAAAGGAGTCTGAAATAAAGCAAGGTATCTAGCTTCCACATGAGCCTCTCAGAAAGGTTCCATGTGTTGTCTTTTGGTTTATTAATTTCAATCCTCACTGCTGACGCAAGAACCATTCGACTCTGCTGGCAGGCTCTGGTAATTACTATTATTATTATTGTTGTTGTTTTTATTCTTATTATTAATTTCTTGCCTTTTATATTCCACACAAATTCACCTTCTTTCACTTCCCCTATGGAATTAAAATGTTCTCAACTCTGGGCCTTTGAATATGGATGTTCTTTATCCCTTCTGGGGTGTTATATCCCTCTTGCTTTTCTTTAGGTTTCATAGTGGAATTTATAGTGATGTATACATTTCTATGCATGGTCGATAAGTTTGTTTATGGTGGATTAGTCCACAAAACTGTAAGCTTATAGAGAAAGAATGGTGTTTGCATGAATCATTTTTATGTGTTCAGGACTTAGCACAGTACTTACTTCACAGTTTGCATGGATCATTTTTATGTGTTCAGTCCTTAGCACACAGGACTTAGTACACACTAATTAGTGTGGGTACCTAATTCACAAACAGTAACTATCTGGGGAAGGACAAATAACCTTTTAAACAGTAAATGCCTTTAACAATGTCTTCATAATCTGATAGTAATACAGAATTCCCACACAAAGGATGGGAGTATGTAGCATTTTATTTGTTAATGCCAGCCATTGCGCTATCTGTAATAAACTTCTCCGGAAGTCTTTTTATCTTGTTCTGTTACTGCTCTTACTAGTATAGCCTCCTCTATGCCTGTTCCTTTCTCTGTGTTCTCTTTCATTTCTCCCATAACAAGTTACTTCCTTTAATCTTTAATGAGGTTTAGCATCTGGCTTTATCATATGCAAGGACTATCTGTATCTACCTGTTTTGTACAGGAGCTCAGAATAAAGCTTGGAAGTAGAACATTTGCATCACATATAAGAGGTAAAGAAGGAGGAGAAAGAAAAGGAACAGGAAAAGCAAAACATTGCTTTTCTTCATGCAGATGCTCTGCCATAAATAGAGGTTAACAGTCTTCCTGTCTCTGCCTTCCAAACAAGATAAAAATTACAGCTACAGCAACAGTGCTACTTATTTAGTGTTAGTTTTTAACCTGGTCCCTCTCCTGACATTCACTCTGTACCTGCTTTGTACATAGTTGGTTTCATGTACATGTTCATTTTCTGCAAAGAATCTATGTTTTCATTAAATGTTATGAGAGGTCAGATCCTCAGAAAATGTCCTGGGTTTTGCATCCTGCCATACTTATCCTTAGGAGACCATATCTGCGAAACTGATAACGTCCTCTCTGTACATCATTTGATGTTATGACTTCAGGATGCATCTTGAACCTTCTTTTCAAGAGAATGTTGTAAACAAGCCCTAAGCTTAATAGGTATTTAGTACCTCATCATAAAAAAATCATCATAAAATATGTCTGAAGTGAGCATATGAGATCATTGTACAATGCACTTAGTTACTTTAATTTTACTCATTAACATTATTAATACTATTTATTGTTTTACATTACTTTTTTAGAGACCCAAGTATAATTACCCTGGTTGAAGGGACTGTTTACTCACTGTTAACAAAGAAGATAAAAACCACACTTTCAAAACAAGCAAAACCTCCAAATCTTGATAAGAATTACGTTTAAATTTAGGGCCCAAAATTAATTCAGTTGAAATGTGAGGAAGACATTGAAACACCATTATTCAGCAAGCTTTGAGAGTATACACATACACACACACATGTATATATATGTAAATATGATGAAAGGATGTACACATAAACACAACTTAAGAATTCTTGGGCACACAAACAAATGTAGAACTTCATTAAGCAGGATTTTTTTTCTTTCTGTTTTCTTGCCAGGAAGATTTTGAACATGTTTCTTCCCTCCACTCCTCTTCCCTCCTTTCCTTCCTATTCCCTTCCTTCTTTACTCAGTGTGAATTTACAAACATTGCACTTGAATGGATGCAATTCTGAGAAAGCATTGCCAAAAGGACCCTTGCTGCCTCACTTCTAGACCTTGAACCCAAAATGCATTCAAGCTATTTTTTTTTTTTCTTGCAGTGGTGATTAAGTAAAGCAACTCATTTTCTGGGGGGAAGGTGTAGATACCCAGACATGGGGAATTTCTCATCTTCCCCCCTGCTTACTTTGGGGAGCACATTGACAGAGGTTCCCCACCCATGCAAACCACAATCATACATGTGCCTTCTAAGATTTTCTAACAAAATTCTTCTAGTTGCCAGTCTGAGACCTCACCTAAAAAAGAAATGGCCTGGTTCACAGGTGATAAATTCATAAGTGCAGCCAAGCTAATAAGTCACATGTCAAGGTGCTCAGGTGGGTATTCTTGGCACAGTGCCAGTACACAGGCTCAGAACCAGGAGCTCAGTGCAGCCAAGCCTTCCCAATTTGGGTTCAGTTCACTTCCTTGTTGAAGCCACCAGTGGCCCAAAAAAAGAAGTTTGTGAGATTGGGGTGTAGCTCAGTTGATAAGAGGTGGAGCAGAAGGATCAGAAATTCAAGGTCATCTTATAAGTGTTTAGTTTCAGGCCAGGCTGGGCTACAGGGGACGCTAACCAAATAATGATAACCAAATAATGATAATGTATTATAACCACAATACATTTCAGCTAAGAGCATTGTTGGCACTCATTGTTCGAAGCCAGAGCTAACCTCAGGTCACCAACTTTCCTCAGAGAGGAAGCAAGGAGGCAAAACGAGGTCCATCCCAGCAGAATTTTCTGCACACAGACCCCTCCCTAACCAAGCCTTCCCAGCCAACCATGTGGAAATATGTGCTCCTACTGGCGACCAGAGGTGCCCCAGCTTGTAGCACTGGGAACATGGAGCAGGCAAAGTCACCATGGAGCACAGCTGTTTGGTCACTGGCCCACTGAGACCATCAAAAGCAAACAAAACCACAAAAGAACAACACAAGAAAAAATATACTGCATACAATGAACGGAAAGAGAATGGAAGAAGAAGAAAATACCAAAACTCAGAACAGTGGCCTGTCTCTCTATGGGCCCTCTATCCTGCTCCATTATTGGTGGCCTACCCCGAAATCAGGATCCACCGAACTACATCAGAGTTTGGAACAGTGACCTGCATTCAGCCAGACCAGACAATGGAGCAGCAACATATCTGTTGATCTCTACCAGACCAGAGGCTGAAGCCCCAGCCAAACTCTGCCAGACCAGACACCACAGCAGCAGCAAATCGCTACCAGATCAAAGGCCAGAGCATTGGCCAAACTCTGCCAGACCCGAGACCAGAGTACTGGCTAAGCTCTGCAAGACCAGAAAACAGAGAACATTGGCAGAGGTGCCAAGCCTGGGGCTCCACATACTGTATCCATCCCTTGTCACCTCCTCGCCACTCTCACTGGAGCCTGTAGAGCATGGCTCAAGCCTCCCTGAAATGTGAAAGAATCAAGTCTAGGGGGATAGAAGGATTCTGTTCCATGTCCTCAGTCAGTCCCAGAAAAAAAAAAAAAATGGCAGTGAGAGACAAAACAGTTAAACAAAGACACAAACAGCTAGATCCCATTGCTTGTGGAGCAGAAAAAATACACAGAGCCAGACAGCAGATTCCACCACTCCTGCAGTGGAAAAAATGAAAGTAGGATATCAGTGAATCCCTGATGCAGGAGCTACCTGCATTGTCCTTGTCCAAAGATCCAGAGATCACAGAAAACTGGGTACTCTACCACCCTTTACAGATAGGGGCACATTCATCCTCTCTGAGGTCCAGAGATCACAGAAAACTCAGTGCTCAACTCCTTTACAGATTTGCCCTTTGAGGGGGTCTGGAAAGTCTTCCAGGCCCTCTGGCCCACAGCTGTCCAAAGCATCAGCTCTAACCTTTCTGACCACACAGATTACACATTTTGCCTCAAGGCAAAAAAAAAAAAAAAAAACTAGAAAACACAGAGAAAGACAAGACAGACACAGACACAGAGTGCTCACTTACTGGCTGTTGTTTCAGCTCCATGTGCCTGGGAGTGTTTTGGGGATCCAATATGAGAACCCATATGTTATGGCCAGATCTTAGGGTCACCAAAGATCACCAGGAGCTGGACCACATATGCAAGAGCAAAGAGTTTTATTTGGGTTTAAGCTGGGTCTCTCCATCATCACCAACACAGTGGATCAGAGAGGAGAGCCCTGAGCAGCTGCATGGCAGGGTTTTGATTGGGGTTTTAGGAAGGACCAGGAAGTTCCAGTTTAACAGTTACAGGATTGGGTGACATTCAGCAAGGGCAAGCTTTTTACAAAGTGATTGGCTAGCTAACATAACTAACATTGAGAGAGCTATCTCTTGGCCTCAGGAATGTTAGGTATTTTCTGTGTCATTGAATGTTCTACTACAAGGTTGGTGGGCTGCTCAGGACAAATGCCCCACTTTGAGATAAGATACCTTCCCATCCTTGTGGTTATCCTCAGGCTGTTCCTTGGGTAGGGAATCTTATGACCTTGTTTTGGGAAATGGTGACCCATGGCCTTGTTCCTGCTGACCTTATGGTAGAGTCACTATTCTGGTGACCTTTAGGTGACCTTTTTAGGCCTAGTTTCTGGTGACTTTGGGGGTGTCAGGTAGGTTCTCTAAGTTCTAAAAGATCCATTTGGATTTTTTGTGGGGTTGTAAATGGTATGTCCTGTGTCAGAGAGCACTCCAATATTAAGCTGTGATATAGAAGAGTAGAACTGATGATGTAAAGGATTTCCTATTGCTGAGAAACTAGTGGCACCAGTTAGAATTTAGCTGAGGGAAGACTGCCTGTAAAACACTCCATAGACATGTAGTGTGCTAACCAGGCCTCTTAGAGATTAGGATCCTGGGATACACATGTTTGCACACCAGGATTGTCTAGAAATGTGCCAGGGTGATGTCTTTTTAATTTGTAAATTCCCAATGCATATTTATTAATTCATGAATGCAAATGAAAGCAGGCCAGATTTGTGGGTGTACAATTTGGGTCAGGTAGCTTGATCCAGTAAATATTGAATTTCAAATTAAGGGACTGTTCTATGCCCATATGTCAATCCTCATTGACACAATTCTGTCAGTTCAAATTTGAGACATAGGCTATGGGCTAAAGCTGTGTCTGTCAGGTTACAGGTCTTAGCAGCTAATATTCTATACAGGGACAAATTAAACAGTATCTTACTAATGGATTTCCCTCTACTAGAGAATGGCCTGTGTTTTTCAAAGTCAGTATGCCTATGTGTTTTTTTCAACTAAGAGGTTAAGACCGCTGGCTGCTCTTTCAGAGGTCAGGAGTTCAATTCCACCAACCACATGGTGGCTCACAACATCTATAATGAGATCTGGTGCTCTTTTCTGGCATGCAAGTGTACATGCATGCAGAACACTGTAAATAAATAAATAAATAAATAAATAAATAAATAAATAAGTCAGTTGTTGGTATTATTAAATTTTATTTTGTTGATGCATCACTGCTCTAGTCTCTTATTAGTTAATATTCTCTGATAATCCCCAGTCATTAAGAATTTTTTCCTTTTTCTCTAGTGCTTTGATTTTTTTTTTTTGTTTAAAGCAATGTCTCCTGTAGATCAGTCTTTCACATGTTATGTAGTTTTACACTTTATTTAAACACTGAATGCTGCCTCTACTGCCCAGTGCCTAGAACATAATCCTGCAACTCTTTTCAGGTGGGCCCTGACTGGTCAGTGTGAAGTAAAAGAGATCAGTGAATGAGTGTCCACTGAAGACCTGGGTTTTTTTGTTTGTTTGTTTGTTTGTTTGTTTGGAGGGTGGTGATTACAAATAAAGAGGGACCTGTGTAAGAATTGAGTTCACTGACCTACTTTGAAGCTGGTGTTGTCACAACACAGAAAGGGGGGGGAGGAGGGAAGATGGCAATGAGTCAGGTAATCAATTTTAGATGGTCAGTAAAAGTGAAAACTGTACACTTAGGGCTGGGAGTCATACACAAAGAGAATCAAGAATATGGATTAGTTGCTGAACTTGTTTCTGGAAAGCAAATTTTTACAGTTACACTAGTTCAAACACACAGAAGATCTGGACAAAGTGGTGTGGTAGTGCCAACAGGAATGCTTCCCCCTACCCCCATTTGAAAATGCACAACCTGAGAGAGAAAAGGTGTGAGTAATACTTTGTGTGCTCTAATATATATACTTGAATTCCCTGAAGAATATTGGACCATAAAGCCATTTTCAACTTTTAAAAATAATTTTTGAGATTATAGTGAAATTGTTTTAACCTTCTCATTCCTCTCTACTCTTACTTCTCAAATACTGTGATGAATCGTTAAGGTGGCTACTTAACAATCAAAGCAGACATGGCTGTCAGGTTCTCCCAGCATCCCTCAGCCCTTACCTGTTACAAGGTATGGATGTCAAACAGTTCTCTAGCCCCGGAGTTGAGCTGCCCTTCTCCCAACTCTCCTTCCTTATGTATTCTAACCATTTTGGTTACCTGGTACTTTTCATTTATCATTTATCCTCCTGGCTCTTTGTTCTGGCTCTCCACTTCCCTCTCTCCTCTCGTCTCACATAGCTCAGGGTCATGTCAACTCTAGACTGTCCCAGATTTCCCTGTGTCTGACTGTGTTCTCTCATCTATCTATAATAAACTTTCTACTCCAACATTATGGAGGAACAGCCATATCCTTTTTGTTTTATATCTCATTTTCATTGAGCTCCCATTAACTACTCCTTTCTTTCAAATTCATGGCCATTTGTTTCTTTAATGGTTGTTACTGTTTGGCTTTGACTGAAGTTTGGCTGAAGGACTTCCCAACTATGAGGTAGAGATGATTCACTGGACACTGAGTGTGTAATGGAATGCAACATAAATTACCTGTACTTGGAAAAATGAACAGGTGCCCTGGGAGAGTGGAAGATTGAATTTTAAATCATTTCCAAGATGAGGGTGTTGCAGGATATTTGATCCCAGTGTGATCCCTTAGATTGTGAACTGTAAAAACCTGTGCTTTGTTTGGTATGGTTGAGCCCTAACACAAACCTTAATTCCAAGAATTTTCTGTTTATTCTAAAAAGGTGATTATGGGATGATTCTGTCAGCCCTAGAACATACCTTTAATTCAAAAGCTCTCTGTGCACAGGATGAAATAATGTTAACCCTAGGTCAAGAGGCAAAGCAAGAAACCAGCTGACAGGGATTAAAGAGTAAGTGGAACTTTCAGCTGAAATGTATTTAAGACAGAGTGTAAAAGTGGAAGGAGTTTTAGCTTCGTAGCTTTTGGGCTTTTTGAGCTTTGAGCTAGAAAGCCTTTGGCCTTGGGTTCCTTTGGCCTATCCCCTCTGAGCTGTCAACTGAGCTGGTGAGCTTTTGGGCTTTTTCCTCTTGGAGGTGAGTAGCAGGGTCAGATGGGTGCTTTCTCTGCCTCTCTGTGCTAGCAGGTTTTAAAATCGAATAATTGGGATTTTCATTCTTTTATAACAACACTAGGGTTCTGTGTGCCCATAGGGGTTAGGGCAAAGCTAGAATGCCTCTGCTATCTGCATCATTTGATCTTTGATCCACTCGTAGAGGAGCTACTATTGTCCCTAGACTCAGCTGTATTGTTCAAGCTAATGAGGGACTCTAGGCAGGCCTAGCAGTCAGGAGCAACAGTGGGAGGTAGTTTATGGTGTTTTTTCTGGGATTTTCCTCTGATGTAGCTCTAAAGAGCTGTGAGTGAGACCAGAGGCCATGTCATGCTGAGTGTGGGGCCATTGTCCCCAGGCCAGGGAAGAGCAGGCTGCTGAGCTATCACAGCCTGATCTGCTTTGAACGAGATGGACTGTGGTTCAGACTGTGGTTCAGGCTGTGGTTCTGTTGGTCTCCATGTGGTGATCTCAGCAGAGACCCTTGGCCTCCAACCTGTCCTGAGTGTTTGATTGTCCAGAGAAGTGAGGACTTTGCAGCCTGGGCAGTAGAAAGTTGTGGTGCTTATAATATCACTATCTAGTGTGCACACACAGGCATTGGTTTTGCAGTGGACAGATTGGAAAACTGAAGGTCTCATTTCTAGAAATGATGAATGTTGTATTCCACACATGGTTTTGTGTAACAAATTTTACAAATAGTTTTGAAACTGGAAAAAAAAGAGTTGGTGGTGATCATCCTTCAGCAATAATTGATTATTTTTTTTGATTTTTTTTACCTTGCATCTACCACCAGGCACAATGGCATGATTTAGAGAAATTCAATTCCAGGGTACAAAATGAATTTCTGAGATGCAGAATTTTTTGTCAGGTGTGCCTGGTTTTAGGTAAGTGGATAGGGCAGATTCCACATCTTGTGACATAATCCATGCATCAGGAAACATATTAAATTATTCTCCAACATTGTTTTGTGTGTGAGTGTTGGCAAGGGCTGGGCTGTGCCTGAACCCACAAGGGGACATGAGGGACTGCAAGCCATAGCCCATCTTTATGATCACCTCCATTTTCTAAGAGACTTCCAGAGCAAAAGGACTCTCTGTAAAGGAGGTTAGTAGTAGCTGGAGGGTCAAAAATATAACAGTTTAGGTGTCACTTTTGTGTTTGTCTTGTAGCAGTTGTGAAATCTGTGTTTATTTAATTTGTATTAATTAAAAAATCAAAGGTATCTCTGGTCCAGTGCACATTTTTCATGTTAGAGTTTCCTTAGGTCTTTTCATGTAAACTTGACTATATTTTAGGCTTTATTTTTGGCTTTTTTTTCTCTCACCCCTCATTCTTTCACAAACACTGTACACATTCTTGATTATTGAAGTTTGTGGTAAGTACAGAAGTCACATCATGCCAGAAGATTATGAGATTCATGGCAATAGAATCATCCCTTATTTTTCTGATTTCCTCTGTTTCTTACCAGGTGGCTTTTCTGATATGAGATAGAGATTTTGGATTGTTCTTTAGCAATCACGTAAAGACAATTTGCACTTATGTCTGTAGAAGGCAGAAGAGACAACATGAAGGTGAGTGATACCAGTTGGCCAGTTTACTCCTTCTCTTTTGACATTTTCTTTTGGTGATCTGTCATTTTCTTCAGAAATTTCATGTGTCCAGTGGTCTCCATATTCTTTAGTTGGATGATTTTATTCTCCTGAAAAGATTAAATCAAAACCCTGCCCCATCCCTAATTCTGGGGTGAGGATTGTAGCTTTTTAGGCATGTTATATCTTTTTTAGGGCAAAATGGTTTTTTTGGAAATAGAAAAAGTATAATATCTCAATTAAAGTTTAAATAATCTTTGAAAGTTTACAAATATACCTTAAAGTGTATTTATTTCTAGATAATAAAGGGCATTCCCTTTGATTTTCAGCCTGCCTATTACAAGCAGCTTTTAAATAAAATCACTGTAAATCCTATGTGTCTGGCTCTCCCTCCCAGGTGGTATGTAAAAAAGGCATGTGCCTCCCAAATGCTGGGATTAAGGCTATGAACCACCAACACCCTGTCATTGTAACTCCTGAATTTTGAAAACAACTAATTAATAGAGAACTGCTTGTATCTGCTGGGATTAAATGCATGGTCTATCACCATGCTGCTCAAATAGGTTATATTCACTCCAAATTATTCCAACTCAAACAAGTTTATACCTTTGAATTTACTTCAAACATTTTAAACCTCTTAACTGTTTTTAATATAAAACAACAAAAGTATCCTTTTTTTATTTAAGAAGAAAACTTTAGTCTTTATTAAGTTTGTTTGGACTCAATGACCACACTGTCTGATGAACAGTTACCTCTGCTTATTCAGGAGATCTCTACTATTCAAATCTAATCATTATCAATTTTGATAGGATCCACCTTTCTTTTCCTGTGGAAACATTCAGTTTTACCAGTGAAGACACAGTTCAGTAGTTTCTCACTGTCTACTCTTTTTTAGTTATGTTTACTTCTTTTTTGTTCTAGAGTATTTAGGTGTGCTGTTAAGTTGTTACTAAGAGATCTTTCTGATTATTTTTTCTGAATGTACTTAGTGGTATGAACTGTCTTCTGGTCAACACTTCCATTGTGTACTATGAGTTTTGATATGTTGTGTATTCATTTCATTGACTTCTAGAAAGTCTTTAATTTCTTTCTTTATTTCAGTTTTGATCCATTTTTTATTCAGTAGAGAGTTGTTCAATTTCTATGAGTTTGTAAGCTTTCTATTGTTTTTTTTGTTATTGGTGATGTGCTGCTTTAAACCTTAGTGGTCTGATAGGATGCAGGAGGTTATTGCAAGTTTCTTATATCTTTTGAGACTTCCACTGTTCAAGTTTATATCATCAATTTTGGAGAACAATATATGAGTTGCTGAGAAGAAGGAACAATCTTTTTTGTGCTTGGGTGGATGTTCTGTAAACATCATTTGGGTATATTTAGTTTTTTGATGTTAGTTAGCTGGAGCATTTCTCTGTTCAGTTTGGTCAGGAGGACCTGTCCATTGGTGAGAGTGATATATTGAAGTCTTTCCCTATCAGTTTTGAGGGCTAGGATGTGATGCAAGCTGCAGAAGGGTTTCTTTTATAACTTGGGTGCTCTTATGTTTTGGGGCATAGATGTTAAGTATTGAAATGTTATATTATTGCTGTTGTTTTTTTAATATTTCATGTTTTTTGCCATCTTTTGATTAGTTGTTTTTGAAGTTTGTTTTGTTAGATATTAAAATTGCTATAAATGAGCTTGATACTCTAATCCATTTATTTGGAATATCTTTTTTCCAACCCTTTACCTTGAGATAATGTCTATCTTGATGTAAAGCTGTGTTTGATGTATTTAGAAGAAGGGTGGATTCTGTTTTATCATCCATTTTGTGAGCCTGTGTCTTTTTATTGGTGAATTTGGGTCAATGGTATTAAGAGATATCAATGAACAGTGATTGTTAATCTTGGTATTTTGGTGGTGAGGAGGTGGTGGTGGTTTTAGCACCTTGTGTGGGGCTGTATTTATAGATACATATTGTTTAAATTTGACCTTAACATGCAACATCTTATTTTCTCCATTTGCTGATTGAAAGGTTCTGGGCATAGTTAGTAATTTTTCTTGGCTTCTGTAGTTTTTTAGAGTCAGAAGCACACTGTCTATGTCCTTCAATTTCTAGCATCTTTACTGAGAATACAGGATTAATTCCAATAGATCTGCCTTTATTTATTTCTTGATTTTTATTTTTTTTTATTTTTTTTTTTTTTGTTTGTTTGTTTTGGTTAGTGTGGTCTGTTTTGATTTTTTTTTCTGTTACAGCTTTTTTAATATTTTTCTTTGTTCTGTATATTTAGTATTTTGATTATTCTCTGGAAAGAGGACTTTCTTTTCTGGTCCAGTGTCTTTGGTATTTTTTGTATGCTTTTTGTGCCTTGATAGACATCTTCTTCTTTAGGTTAAAAATTTTTTTTTGTATGATTTTGTTAAAAAAAATATCTTCAGACCCTTGATCTCATCCTCCTTTTGCTAATCTGATTATCAGCATGTTTTTTTTCTTTTCATAATGTCTCAGAGTTCCTGGATGTTTTGTGATAGGGGACTTTTGGATTTAACATTTTTTCTTTGACACATGTATCTATTTCATCTTTTTTTTTTTTTTTTTTTTGTTGTTGTTTATTTTCAGACAGGATTGCTTTTTATAGCCTTTGCTGTCCTGGAATCACTTTGTAGACCAGGCTGGCCTCAAACTCACAATAGTCCAGCTGTTTCTGCATCCCTGAGTTCTGGTGTTAAAGGAGTGTATAAACACACCTGTCTTCCATTTCTTCTATTTTGTATTCAGTGCATAAATTTATCTCCTTGATCTCTGTTTTTTTGTGAACCTTGCCTCTGTATTTCCTTGCTGTAGTCTTTAAATTTTTCATTTCCAGGATTCCCTAAATTTCTGCATTTAAAAATAATTTCTTTTTTTTTTTTGAGCCTGGGATTCTCTGTGTAGCATATGCTGTCCTTGCCTTGCTTTGTAGACCAGGCTAGCCTCAAAGTCACAGAGATCTCTCTGCCTCTACCTACCTACCAAAGTGCTGGGATCACAGGTGTGCACCACCATGGCCAGCTTGTTTTTGCTTTCTTTGTTGATTATATTTCCATATTTCCAGAATGTGTTTCATTCTGTCATTCTCCATTCAGCAGAGGCCTGGAGCTCAGCTTCCAGATGAAGAACAGTGGTTCCATTTCTCTCAGGGGCAGCTAGAACAGTTTGGGGCAACACCCATGTTCACTAGATGGGGGTGTGGAAAGAATTTTCTATTGACTGTTACAGGTAGCTAGTTCTTTTAGAATGAAATCACCAGTGGTAGTGGAAATTCTGGTATTCCTGAGCCAATGGCAGTACCAAAGTGTTACCATTCTTGGATAAGCTGCTGTGCCTTGCTCTAAGGACTTTCACCTCAGAGGTTCAAGTAAAAGTCCATGCCTGGTTGGCTTGCAACCAAGACATAGACCTAGTGAGACACAGACCCAGTGAGGCCTAGGCCCAGTGGGCCAGTGAGCAAGCCCAGATGGGGATAAATGATGAATCTCAGAGGCCATGATGGAAAGCTGATGGTATCAGGTGGCATACAACCTACCAGCACACATGCACCCCCAGCATGGGCTGGATTTCTTAGGAAGAACATTGAATCTGTTGAATGGTTATTATTAATGAGATGTTCAGGACCACAGTGAAAGAAAGAGTCAAGTGGAGCAGAAATAAATGTAGTCTTTGGTTTGTAGAGAAAAGCATCACTAGGTAGTTTCAGATGGCAGTCACATGCTGAAACAGAGACAGGAATTTTTAAGGAGATCATCATCAAAGAGAAGGTCCTAGGTCTGGATTTGAAGCCTAAGATGGTGTCCTTAAATTAACACTCCCTCCTGATAATTCTTCTGTTAATCAAAGAAGTAGGCTAAGTGATTCCTAATACCAGGAAAGAACTTCATATAAAACCTGCTCCAAATGTGTTCCAAGTGTGGCACGATCCATCCCATTTTGTCCATCCCAACTTAAAATCCAACTTGACAGTCTCACTCATGTTATGCACATTCTGGAAACAAGAAAAATGCAAAATTTAAGATAATAGATTCTTCCTTTGTGTTTTCAGTTCAACACTGTGACAGCCATCTGTGTTTGGCAGAGTTAGATCCCCAGTAAAGATACTGTAAAGGTTCATTGCATGAAGCAGTGAGGGTGAAGCCTGAATTGTGTCTTGACAGTACAAGATGTTGAGGTACCTAAGTTATGAGATACCTCCCATAGAGTGCTACCTTTAGGGAGTGGAAGTAACCAAACTGAGATGTATGAGACATTGTAGGGATAGGAAATCTAAGCTTTTAAAACAGCAACAGAATTTGTTGTTTTCCTTGCTATCTTCTTTCCTTGGTCCAGTCTTTCCACAATATGTACACATTCCTCTTTACTGGAATGGGAAGGGGTTTTCTGTGCATCTAAGTTGGAATGATATGATTTGTTTCTGATGTTACAAGATGTGGCAGCCAAGAGATTTTATTGTGTGTCAGAGGAAACATTGAATATTTGAACAGTGTATGAGCTATTGCAGAATTTTAGGATCGTTGAAGTTAGACTACATTTTCATCATGGGATGACAACAAGCCTATAGGGAATTTGGTCAGAACTTATTTGCTTGAATCAAAAAAGCTTCTAGAGAAGATGATGTTTATGTTTTTGACATTGAAGAAAAAGTTTCTGTGTAGTCCTGGTTGTCCTGAAAGTTGGTATGTAGACCAAGCAGGTTTTGAACTTACAGATTTAGCTCCAGTTGAGTGTTGGGTTTAAATTTAGGCCAACATGCCTGAAATCAATATCATCATCACTGGCTGCTGATCCTGGGATTTTTTTTTTTTTCATTTTGCTTTGTTTTGTATATGTAAGCAGAGGTTATTGTGTTGATCTTCATCCACATCTTGCATTTAAAATTTGGCAGAGAGTGTATTTAATTTCTTAGGATGACATGTATTCATGACACTAACACTCCCTAAGCTTTCTGAGTCACTGAATTGCAGATGTGTGATGTTCTTCTTACCTGTGTGTTTTTTTAACTTTATGTATTTATTTAATTCACATTTAATTTATTTTTAATTTAAAATTGTTCTTCTGTAATTTATTCTCCATCATGAACTCAGGTCTTTGATCACCTCCTCCTGGGTGGTGCAGCCTTTCAAGGACACAGAGGAAGATGATGCAGCCATCCTTGATGAGACCTGTTAAGCTAGAAGGGGGAGGAATTCTTCCCCAATTAGGAGACTAGAGAAAGGGCATAGGGGGAGAAGAAGAAGGAGGGTAGGTGGGACTGGGAGGAGATGAGGGAGGGGGCTATGGTGGGGATACAAAGTGAATAACATTGTAATAAATAAATTAATTAAATTAAAAAATAATTTATCCACTTAACATCCCAATTGTAATCTTCTCCCTTGACTCTTCCTTGTCTCACCCTCCATTCTTCTTTCCTCCTTATCCCACTTCCTATATCTCAGATACAGGGAACCCTCCTTTCCTACCATCTGAACTCAGCCTATCAAGTCTCACTAGGACTTCCTGCATCCTCTTCCTCTGTGGTGTAGCAATGCCCCCTCCACCAAGGGGAAATGATCAATTAGCAGACAACAGAGTCCATGTCAGAGCCAGCACCTTCTCCCCTTACTATGGATCCCACATGGAGACTGAGCTCCCTATCAGCATCATTTGAGCAGAAGTCTGGGTCCTCTTCATGAATGGTCTTTGGTGGGTACATCAGTCTCTCCAAGTCCCATGGGCCCAGATTTGTTGTCCTTGTTGGTCTTCTTATGGAGGTCCTGCCAGCTCTAGGTCTTTCTACATTCTATCCCCCCACTCTTTCCTATGATTCCTTGTGCTCTACCCAAAGTTTGAACGTGAGTCTTAGCATCTGCTTTGAACCCCTGCTGGGTAGAGTCTTTCAGAGAATATGTATGTTAGGCTCTCATCTCATCCGATTCCCTCTCCTCTGTCACTTCTGGTGTCTATTCTATTTGCCCTTTTGAACAATTGACCATCCTCCATAGGGTCCTCTTTTTATTTAGCTCCTTTAGGCCTGAGGCTTGTAGTATGTTTATCCTGTATTATGGCTATTATCCACTTACAAATGAGTATATATCATGCATGTCTTTCTGGTTTTGGAATAACTCACTTAGGATGATCATTTCTAGTTCCATCTATTTGCCTGAAAATTTTATAGTTTCCTTTATTTTGTAAATACCCGAGGTGCATTCCATTGTGTAAATGTACCACAATTTCTGTAAAACAATGGTTTGGTTGAGAGACATGTAGTTTGTTTCCCTATTCTGACTATTATGAATATAGATGCTATGAACACAGTTGAGCAAATATCTTTGTTGAATGGTGGAACATCTTTTTGATATATGCCCAGGAATGGTATAGCTGAGTCTTGAAGTAACACTACTTCCAATTGTCTGAGAAAGCATCACATTGATATCTAAAGTGGTTGTATAAGTTTGCACACCCACCAGCAATGGAGGAGTGTTCCTCATTCTCCACATTCTCACTAGCTTGCTATTAAATTCAGGTTTTGACCTTAGCCAGGATGGGTTTAAGATGGAATGTCATTTGCATTTCCAGGATGACTACAGATATTGAGCATTTAATGTCCACCATTTGAAATTCCTCTGTGGAGAAATCTCTGTATATTTCTGTACCCCAGTTTTAAATTGGATTATTTGGATTATTGGAGTTTAATTTCTTCAGCACTTTATATATATTGTTTATTAGCTCTTTCAGTTGTATGAAGGGTTGGTGAAGATCTTTTGCCAGGCTGTAGGTGGCCATTTTATTCTATTGACAGAGTTCTTTGCTTCATAGAAGCTTTTTGTTTCATGAGATCCTATTCATTAATTCTTGATTTAGAGCCAGTGTTCTTGGTGTTCTGTTGAGGAATTTATCATCTATGCCAATGAGATTAAGACTCTTTTTTTTTTTTTTTTTTTTCTAACAGATTTAGTGTATCTGGTTTTATGTTGAGGTCTTTGAACAACTTGGACTGCAGTTTAGTGCAGGGTGATAAATATGGATCTATTTTCATTTTTCCACATGTAAACTTCAGGTTAGACCAGCACCATTTGTTGAAGATGCTGTCCCTTTTCCAGTGCATGGTTTTGGCTTCTTTGTCAAAAATCAACTGGCCATAGGTGTGTGGGTTTATTTATGGGTCTTCACTTCAATTCCATTGATCCACTGATTGTTTTTATTCCAGTACCATGCAGTTTTTATTACTATTGATTTATAATAGAGCTTGAGATGAAGAATGGTGATACCCACTGAAGATCTGCTATTGTACAGGATTGTGTTAGCTATTCTCGCTTTTTTATTTTTCCATATGAAGCTGAGAATTGTTTTTTCAAGGTCCTTAAGGAATTATGTTGATATTTTGATGGGAATATCATTGAATCTGTAGATTGTTTTTGGTACGATCGCAATTTTTACTATGTTGATCCTACTGATCCATGAGCATGAGAGATATTTCTATCTTCTGGTATTTTTTTTCAATTTCTTTCTTCAGAGGAAGTTTTGAAGTTTTTTTTTTTTTTTTTTTTGTTTTGTTGTTGTTCATATAGGTTTTTTACTGGCTTGTTGAGGATAACACAAAAAATATTTTTTTTTTTTTTTTTTTTTTTTTTTTTTACTGGCTATTGTGAAGGGTGTTATTTTTCTATTTTTTTTTTCAGTCCATTTGTCTTTTGCATACAGGAGTGTATTTTTTTTTTTTTTTTTTTTTTTTTTTTTTTTTTTTTAGTTAACTTTATATCCAGCCACTTTGCTGAAGTGTTTTTCAACTGTAGGAGTTCCCTACAGTAGAATTTTGGGGGTCATTTTTGTATACTGTCATATCATCTGTGAATAGAGATACTTTGACTTCTTCCTTATCAATTTGTATCCCCTTAATCTCCTTTAGTTGTCTTATTGCCCTAGATAGGACTTCGAGTACTGTATTGAAGAGATTTGGAGAGAGTGTGTAGCCTTGTCTTGTCCCCAAGTCCAGTGGAATTGACTTAACATTCTTTTCATTTAGTTTGATGTTAGCTATATACTATTCTGTATATATTCTGTATATTCTGTATATATTCTGTATACTATCTTTACTATTTTTAGATATGTGCCTTTGTCCCTGGTCTCTCCAAGACTTTAAACAAGAATAACTGTTGGATATTGTCAAATGCTTTTTCAGCATCTAAGAAAATGGTCTTTTTTTTTTTCAATTTGTTTATATGGTGGATTACATTGATGGATTCCATATACTTAACCACCCTTGCATGCCTGGGATGAAGCCTACTTGGTCATGGTGGATGATATCTTTGATATGTTCTTGGATTTGGTTTGCAAGTATTTTATTGAGTATTTTTACATCATTGTTCATAAAAGAGATTGGTCTGAAGTTCTCTTTCTTTTTTGGGGATCTTTGTGGATTTATCAAGGTGACTGTGGTCTACAAAAGGAATTTGGTCATGTTGCATCCATTTCTATTTTGTGAAATAATTTGGAGAATATCAGTATTTGCTCTTCTTTGAAGGTCTTGTAGAATTCTGCTCTGAAATCATCTGGCCCTTTTTTTTTTTTTTTTTTTTTTTGGTTGGGAGTATTTTGATGGCTGCCTCTATTGCCTTAGGCACTATAAGACTATTTAATATCTTTACCTGATGTTGATTCAACTTTGGTAAGTGGAATCTAAAAGAGAATTGTATATTTCATTTAGATTTTGAAATTTTGGGGCATATAGGCTTTTGACATAAAGTTAATGGTTTTTTGGATTTTCTCAGTGTCTGTTATATCTTTTTCTTTTAGACTTTGTGGATTTGGATAGTGTCTTTCTGCCATTTACTTAGTTTGGCTAAGAATTTGTCTGTGTTTTTTTATTTTCTCAAAGAACTAGCTCTTGGTTTTGTTGATTCTTTGAAACATTATCTTTGTTTCTAATTTATTGATATCAGCCCTAAGTTTAGTTTTTCTTAGTGGTCTACTCTTTCTGGGTGTGTCTGCTTCTTTTTTCCTAGGGCTTTCAGGTGTGCCATTAAGTTGTTTGTATCGGATGTCTCCAACAGCTTATGATGGCCTTTGTTGCTATTCAAACTCCTCTTCGGATTGCTTTCATTGCATCCCATATGAAGTTGAGAAATCTTATATCAAGGTTTGTAAAATATTCTGTTGGTATTTTGATGGAAATTTCATTGAATCTGTAGATTGTTTTTGGTAAGATGTCCATTTTTACTATGTTAACCCTGCCAAGCCATGAGTATCGGAGATAGTTCCATATTCTGATATCTTCTTCTAATTCTTTCCTCAGAGACTTGAAGTTTTTTTTTTTTTTTTTTTTTTTTTTTTTCATACAAGTCTTTGACTGCTTTGATTATGGTCACACCAAGGTACTTTATGTCCTTTGTGGCTATTGTGAAGGGTGTTGTTTCCCTAATTTCTTTCTCAGCCCTTTTATCTTTTGTATACAGGAGGGCTACTGATTTTTTTTGAGTTAATTTTGTATCCAGCCACTTTGCTGATGGTGTTTATCATCTGTAGGAGTTCCCTGGTAGAAGTTTTGGAGTTACTCAGGTATACAATCATATAATCTGCAAATATTGATACTTTGACTTCTTCCTTTCCAATTTGTATCCTTTTGCTCTCCTTTAATTTTCTTCTTGTTCTAGCAAGGACTTCAAGAACTATGTTGAAGAGATATGGAGAGAGTGAGCAGCCTTGCCTTGTCCCTGAATTCAGTGTGATTGCTTTAAGTTTCTTTCTGTTTACTTGATGTTGGCTACATGCTTGCTGTATATTGCTTTTACTATGTTTAGGTATGTGCCTTGTATCCCTGATCTCTCCAATAGTTTAAACATGAATGGATGCTGGATTTTTTCAAATGATTTTTCAGCATCTAAGGAGATTATCATGTGTGTTTTTTTCTTTCAATTTTTTAATATTGTGAATCACATTGATGGATTTTTGTATAGTGAACCACCCCTGCATACCTGGCATGAAGTCTACATGGTCATAGTGGATGATATATTTGATGTGTTCTTGTATTGGGTTTGCAAAGTATTTTGTTGATTTATTTTGTTGCATCAATGTTCATAAGGGAGATTGGCCTGAAATTCTCTTTCTTTGTTGGGTCTTTGTGAGGTTTAGGTTACAAGGTGACTGTGGCTTCAATGAATGAGTTTCGTAGTGTTCCTTCTGTTCCTATTTTGTGGAATAAATTGAAGATAGCTGGAGTTACCTCTTCTTTGAAGGTGTGGTAGAATTCTGCACTGAAACCATCTGGTCCTGAGCTTTTTGTGGATTGGAGTCATTTTGAGGAATGCTATTTCCTTAGTGGATAAAGGACTATTTTATTGATTTACCTGCTCTTGATTCAGCTTTGGTAAGTGTAATTGATTAAGAAAATTGTCCATTTCATTTAGATTTTCAAATTTTGTGGCATATAGACTTTTGAAGTAAGTCCTAACGATTGTTTGGATTTCCTTAGTGTCTTTTGTTTTGTTCCGTTTTCATTTCTGATTTTGTTAATTTGGATAATCTCTCTCTGCCTTTTAGTTAGTTTGGCTAAGGGTTTGTCTATCTTGTTAATTTTCTCAAAGAACCAGGTCTTGGTTTCATTGATTCTTTGAAATGTTTTATTTGTTTCTAATTTATTGATTTCAGTCCTGAGTTTGATTATTTCCAGGTGTCTATTCTTTTTTGGTGTGTCTGCTTCTTTTTTTCTAGGGCCTTTAGATGAGCTATTAAGTTGATTGTGTGAGATGTTACAAATTTCTTCTTGAAGGCACTTAGTGCTATGAACTTTCCTCTTAGCACTGCTTTCATTGTCTCCCATAAGTTTGGTTGTGTTGTGTCTTCATTTCCATTGAATTCTAGGAAGACTTTAATTTCTTTCTTTGTTTCTTCCCTGACCCAGCTGTCATTTAGTAGTGAGTTGTTCAGTTTCCATGTGAGTGTAGGCTTTTTGCTATTTCTGTTGTTGTTGAGGTCCAGCTTTAGTCCATGGTAATTAGATAGGATACAAGGCATTATTTCAATCTTCTTATATCTGTTGAGACTCACTTTGTGACCAACGATATGGTCTATTTTGGAGAAGGTTCCATGAGGTGCTGAGAAGAAGGTAAATTTTTTTTTTGTCTTTGGGTGTAAGATTCTGTAGATATCTGTTAGGTCCATTTGATACATGACCTCTATTAGAGATATTGTTTCTTTGTTTAATTTCTGTTGTTTACCTGTCCTTTGTTGAGAGTAGGGTGTTGAAGTTTCCCAGTAGTAATGTATGGGGATTTGTGTGGTTTAGGTTTTATTAATGTTTCTTTTACAAACATGGGTACCTTTGTATTTGGAGCATAGATGTTCAGAATTGTGATTTCTTCTTGGCGGAATTTTCCTTTGATGAGTATGAAATGACCTTCCTCATGTCTTTTGATTAATTTTGGTTGAAAATCTACTTTATTAGATATTAAAATGGCTACTCCTGCATGTTTCTTGGGTCCATTTGCTTGGAACCTTCCAGCTTTTTACTCTCAGGTAATGTCTATCTTTGTGACTTAGATGTGTTTCTTGTATGCAACAGATTGTTGGGTCTTGTTTACATATCCATTCTGATAGTCTGTGTCTTTATTGGAGTGTTAAGTCCATTGATGTTGAGGGAAATTAATGACCAGTGGCTGTTAGTTCCTTTTATTTTGATGTTGCTTGTGGTAGTGTGTTTGTGTGCTTGGTTACTTTTAGTTTTGCTGTAATGACATTATTTCTTTCCTGTGTTTTCCTGAATGTAGTTAGCTTTCCTGGGTTGTAGTTTTCCTTCTAGGAGCTTCTGTACCTCTGGATTTGTGGGTAGGTATTGTTTAAATTTGTTTTTGTCATTAAATATCTTGTTTGCTCCATCTATGATGACTGAGACTTTTGCTGGGTATAGTAGCCTGGGTGGTCATCTGTGTTCTCTTAGGGTCTGCATGATATCTGTTCAGGGCCTTCTGGCTTTCATAGTCTCTGATGAAAAGTCAGGTGTGATTCTGATTGGTTTGCCATTATATGTTACTTGGCCTTTTTCCTTTGCAGCTTTTAGTATTTTTTTTTCTTTGTTCTGTATACTTACTGTTTATTATGTGGTGGGAGGATTTTCTATTCTGGTCTAATTTATTGGGTGTTCTGTAGGCCTCTTGTATTCTTATAGACCTCTCTTTTAAGTTGGGGAAATTTTCTTCTATGATTTTGTTGAAAATATTTTCTGGGCCTTGGAGGAGGGAATCTTTTTTTCCTCTATTCCTATTATTTTTAGGTTTTGCTTTTCATGTTGTCTTGGATTTCTTGGATGGTCTGTGTCAGGAATTTTTAGATTTAACATTTTCTTTGATAGCTACATCTATTTCTTCCATTGTGTCTTCCACACCTAAGATTCTTTCTTTCATCCATCTCATGTAGTCTATTGCTTATGCTTACCTCTGTAGTTCCTCTTTTCCTCCCTAAGTTCTTTCTCTCCACAGTTTCTTCCACTTGTGTTTTCTTTATTTTTTTCCAATTCTCTTATCAGATCTTGAGCCATTTTATTGATTTCCTTCACTTCTCTGACTGTATTTTCCTTCAATTCCTTCAGCTGTTTGTTTGAACAATCCTCTGTTTCTTTAATATCTTTTAGTGATTTAAGTATTTCCTCTCTAAAGGCCACAAATTGTTTGGCTGCAACTTCCTGTATTTCTTTAAGGATGTCCATAATCTGTTTGACTTTATCTTCCTCCATTTCTTTGCAAATGGCAATAATCTGTTTGACTTTATCTTCATCTAGGTCTTTATTCAGTTTATTTTTTTTCCTCTATTATCCTGTTCATAAGCACAGATGTAAGGTCATCTTCTTGAATTTCATTTACCCTGGTATGTCCAGGGCTGCTTGCCCCTGAATAACTGGGTTCTGGAGATGCCATATTGCTCTGTCTTTTTTTTTTGCTTTTACACTTGCCTCTACCCATTTGGCTATCTTAGGTGTTGGGTGTTAGTTTCTGGTGCTTCCTGGAATCCTGTGGTGGGGATAATCCCCTTGACAGGAAGATGATTTTTTTTCCTGAAGGAGGCCTCCTCAGCTTTTTTGGGGTATGGTCACTGAATAGCAGGTATTTTTCAGGAATTGCCAAAACTCACCACAGGCATAGAGACCTGAGTGGTAATTGTGGTCTTTGTTAGTCAAGGGGCTCTCCTCTCACCCAGAGAAGTCCTGGAGACAGTTGTCCTGCTTCTGGCTTTCTTGCTGTAAATTTAGTAAGCTGCAGCTGTAACCTGGGTACCCCATGGTTTGGTCAGTTTAGTTAGGGATAACTGGTTGTCCCTTGGAGCAGTATCTGGGGTTGATCTTGGGGATCCCAGGCTTCTGTAGGTCTGAGGTTGGAGCTCTGTGCCCCAGTACCCAAGCAGTAATCATGGCAGCTGAGCACTGCTCTCACATGTGCAGCAGGAGGCTAGAGTCTGGAGCCTGTGAATAACCAGAAACTTTTCCAGAGCTAGGTGTCCTGAGGTAGGGCCAGATGTTTTCCCCACCTTTGGTTTTTTCTCCCAACAGGAAGACTCAGTCTGTGGTGTTTGACATGGTGTGTAGAATGGGTAGGCACTTGCCAATGATGGCTCCAAGCTGGTGACTGGGAAAGAACCTGAGAACATTTCCAAGAATGTTCCCATGTGTGGTGGTGGTAGTGTGTGTGTGTGGGGGGGGGGAGTTGGCTGAGTGCTCTAAGCTGGGACCTGCTCTTTCCCTGCCTGTGGGGTTTTCTTCAGACAGGGAAACCCATCTTCTAGTGTCCTAGTGTTCTGTCTGTGATGGAGAGTAGGACATGCAGGCCTAGTGACTGGAGGCCCACTCAAGGCTGGCAGCTGTGCAGCCACCAGTCTGCAGGACCTTATCCAGGGATAGACTGGGTGACCTGAGGTCAGTCCCACTTTCTTCTTCCTGTTTTTTTTTTTTTTTTTTTTTTTTTTTGAGACTGGAGCTCCCAGTCTCTGGTGCCCTGGAGCACACAGTTTGGCCTGGGAAGGTGATCAGCACACACAGGTGTATCCTGCACCTGTGATATGTTCCAGGTTCTCACTGAGTGAACTGAGAGTGGAACTGAGTGATCCCCACACCACGGAGTTTCCTCTCACCTGGGAAACACGATTGCTTTTGTTTTAGGGCCCAGAGTTCAGTCTTTTAGTTGCTGTACCAACATTGCTGTCCTGTTCTGTCCTGGTCCTCCTGGCAATGCCATCTTGGATTCCCTCTTCCTCATCCCTTTCAATTAATTTTGGTTGAAAGTCTGTTTTATTAGATATTAGAATAGCTACTCCTGCTTGCTTCTTGGGTCCATTTGCTTGAAAACCTTATTCCTGCTGCAACATCCAAGGAATTTTTCCCAGAGATTAGCTGGGTGCTCTGAGGTTGGACCCAATTGTTTCCCTCATCATTGGTTTTCTTCTTACATTTGAAACACAGTCAGTGGTGTTTGGGGCCCACAGATCCAACTATTGGTCACTGTGCAGTCTCTGCTACCAAGCTTATCAGACACAGTGTGCAATCAGCCCAACAATCTGGAATCTATTTTTAATTTTTACTGAATATGAGTATTTTGATTGTATGCATGAATATGCACCTCTTGTGTGCCTAATCCTCACAGTAGTCTGAAGATGTCTTCAGAACTCATGAACTTATAGCAATTGAAAGTAGCAGGTCCCAGGTAAACACTAACAATTGAGCCCAATTATTTGCAAGAGCAGCAAGAGCTCCTCACTGCTGAGCCATCTCTCCTATCTTATGTTGCTCATTTATGATCAGCATTTACACTGCTAATATTTTTGTCTTTCTATTTTTACCTGTTTAAACATGCATTCCCTTTTAGTAAGATATCATTGAAGTTACAGTTTAAGCTGGGGCAGTACAGATTTCCTGGAAAAAAAATATACAACAGGAGTGAATGTATAATTCCTTGTAGAAGCTTCAGTAAAGACCTCTGAGTTCTTTCAATATTTTGTGTTTGTTTGATTGACTTTTAGGGGAGGCTCTGTCTTACTATATAGGTCTGGCTGTCCTAGAACTCTTTGAATAGATAATGCTGACATCCAGTTCAATAAGATACACCTGTGTCTGCCTCCTGAGTGATGGAATTGAAGGCATGACAGAATACACCCAGCTTGTCCACCATTTTTTGTAGTTAGTAACTGTTAATAAATTTCTCTGATCTGTACTTAGTATTGTTCATCTGTTAATTTCTCTCTCTGTGTGTCTCTGTCTCTATGTCTCTGTCTCTCTATTTCACACTCTTCTCTCTGTTTGTCTTTGTCCACATTAATTGCCATGTCTATTCCAAAGCTATATCCTCTTCAAAAAGTTCAGATATGATACAGTTAAAACTTGTTATTCTGTTTTCTTCTAAAATGACTTAGTGATAACATTAACATTTCTTTTTTAATAGAAAAGTTTTAATCTTTATTTTTAATCTATAGACTACATTATTTAGTAAGGAGGATATACAAAACAATGATCAAAGAATAATCATGTGTTCTATTCCTTTTCTTTTGTCTGGTCACTCAGAAATATGATGTTATTGGCTATGATTGTTGTTGCTTGCCACTCACATTATTTTTATCCATGTATTCACTGTAGTCCACTTTCCCTTCCACAAATATATGAGCCCCCCTCTTCACATACTGATATGCCACATCCCTGAGCCCTGGTCAAAACATAATATTCAGTACCATGTTGTCTTTTGACTGATGTTACCCATCTGTTCAGTGTCCCCTGATCAACACATCTCATTTGTTGCTATATAAAATATCATGACTGTGTTTTGTCCTTCCACCTGTCTCATGACAGGGTCCTGACCTACTCACCCAAGTAACTGAAGATGATTCATAGATTGCTCAAGAACCCAACTAATGGCTACTTTATATTCATGTCTTACAAACTGATGAAACACAGGTTTTTGACGCTTTGCTTTTTTTTTTTTTGTTTTTTTTCAATCTAACCTTTAGGCTTTTTCATCTCCCCTACTTCACATCATGCACAGCACCCAACTGTATAACATTAGCACTTCCGTGTCAGAAAATAAATTGAAGAAGCAGTAGAATTATATGATTATATTGACAATGAAGTATAATTTTATATTGTTGCCACTGTTTCTGTTGTACAAATGTATGGCATATTTTAGAATTCAGTGACCTTCAATGATGTGCATGTGAAATTCAGCCAAGAAGAGTGGGCCTTGCTGGAACCTTCCCAGAAGCAACTCTACAAAGATGTGATGCTAGAGACCTGTGAAAACCTCACTGCTATAGGTAAGACTGCAATTTTTCTTTCACTTTTAAAATAAAGAGACAACTCTTACTTTGTTATTGATCCTCTTCTGTAATTCCAATTGAGAATGAGGAGGAATGAGGTAAATAAATTGTCAGGCATGGTTCTAAGGGTCACAGAAGATAGTGATTTAAGTTTTGCCTTAATAATAACATGATATTTCCAATAATATATATTTTCTGGTACTATATTTTAGGCTACAATTGGGATGACCATAATATTGAAGAACATTTTCAAAGTTCTACAAGTAATAAAAGGTAACTTTATGTGCATGTTGATACAGATATAAATCTTAAATTTTAATGAGTCCTGGAAGTTTGGTTTTTTTTTTTGTTTGTTTGTTTGTTTGTTTGTTTATTGGCTGCTTTTTATTTTCTGTTTTTGAAATAGTTTTTTTTTTTTCTGGGTATCTGTGACTTTCTTAGACTTGCTTGTTAGACCAGCCTGACCTCAAAATCACACAGATCTGCCTGCTTCTGCCTCCACAAGTGCTGGGATTGAAGGCATGTACCAGCACACATGGCTGTGTCCTGGAAGTTTTAAAGAAAAGCAACAGTGTAAAAACAGCACTGTTTTAAGTGTACTGATGATCATTAAAATCTCATAATTCCATGTACTTCAATGTCAGGTATCTGATTTGTGTTTACAAGGCACTCCCCTAAGATAGAAGAAAATAAAATAATATTGTAACAAAAATACCATTTGAATCATATGGACATTACAGCTACTGACTTGAACTGCCAATCTGTTTAGTCTCATTCTATCTACTCAGATATTGTAAGAGGTATACACACTGAATTGGTGATCAGTATGTGTCCAAAACCTTCTAATAAGCAAAAATTTCATAGTAGAACCAGTGTTACTCATTTTCGTGCAGTAACATTGTAAAGTTTAGTGAAAGGAGCAGCTTATGAGAATCAAGAATATTGTTGTGGAGAAACCTTAATCCCTATATGACATGTCTATGATGAACAAAAACAAACTGTGTTAATTCAATGTGGGAATCTTTATTATTTTTGTAAATTAAACTGGTATATCATATGTCAAAATGATTCTAAGACACATGAGCATAGGGATATTGAAAGAAGCAGTGTCCCTGTCTTTCTCCAAGAACAATTGATTTGGTAGTAGTCCCCACTGTGAGTAAATTTTCTGAATGTGATAAATGGTTACTGTTAATTGGTTTTGCAACTTCACTGAGAATTCATCAGCAAACTCATATTGCTGAAAATACCTATGAATACTAGGAATTTGGAACTTCTGCTTGTCTTGGCTCACTTTGTAAATGAAGTATCATTCATACAGTACAAAAATTTGTGAATGGGATTGCTATGATAAAACTCTGAATTCTTACAATACTCTTCATATATAGGAGAAAACCTCTTATAGAAAAAAAAATGCTATAAAAGTGATCCACATAACAAATGCTCTTACCATCACAGGGATCTTCAAAAATACCCATAATGAAGGGGAATACTGTGAATGTAAATAAAGTGATAAAACTTTAAAATTTGATTCTTCTTTACCATTAGACCAAATTATGAAATTAATTCATATAGATAAATATAATTATTAGTGTAATGAAATGACTGTGGTAAATCTTTCACATGTGCCAATTTTCTTTGCAGGCATGAAAGCAGTCATACTGGAGAGAAACCCTTTAAATGCACTCTATGTGGTAAAGCCTTCCCCTATATCACTGTTCTCATATGGCATAAAAAGAACACACACTGGAGAGAAGCCTTACAAATGTAATCAATCAAGCCTTTGCAAAAAAAAGCCTTTAAAAGAACACATACTGGAGAGAAATCTTAAATGTAACCAGTGTCAGCCTTTCACAAAACTCACTCTCTTAAGCCATAAAAGAACACACACTGAGAGAAACCTTATGAATGTAACCAGTGTGGTAAAGCCTTTGCAGAAAACAGTAATCTCTTAAGCCATAAAAGAACACACACTGGAGAGAAACCTTATGAATGTAACCAGTGTGTGGCACAAAAAAGCCTTTGCATAAAAGAACACACAAAACAGTACATGTCATAAAGCCATAAGCCATAAAAGAACACACACTGGAGAGAAACCTTATGAATGTAACCAGTGTGGCAAAGCCTTTGCAGAAAACAGTCATCTCATAAGCCATAAAAGAACACACACTGGAGAGAAACCTTATGAATGTAACCAGTGTGGTAAAGCCTTTGCAGAAAACAGTCATCTCTTAAGCCATAAAAGAACACACACTGAGAGAGAGAAACCTTATGAATGTAACCAGTGTGGTAAAGCCTTTGCAGAAAACAGTCATCTCTTAAGCCAGAAAAAGAACACACACTGGAGAGAAACCTTATGAATGTAACCAGTGTGGTAAAGCCTTTGCAGAAAACAGTCATCTCTTAAGCCATAAAAGAACACACACTGGAGAGAAACCTTATGAATGTAACCAGTGTGGTAAAGCCTTTGCAGAAAACAGTCATCTCTTAAGCCATAAAAGAACACACACTGGAGAGAAACCTTATGAATGTAACCAGTGTGGTAAAGCCTTTGCACAAAACAGTAATCTCTTAAGCCATAAAAGAACACATACTGGAAAGAAACCTTATGAATATGAATATACCCAAATGTGATAAAGCCTTTGCACAGCAGAGTAGTCTCCGAAAACAGGAAAAGACACACAGTGGAGAGAAGCCTTGTGAGGGTAATTAGTGTGATAAAGCCTTTGCATGTAACAATCATCTCCTAAGACAACAACACATTCTGGAGGGAAACCATATGAATATAACTATGTGGCAAAGCCTTTGCACATAAAATCTCCTAATAAATAAAATAACACATACTGGAAAGATGTCTGACTGTAACCAATGTGAAAAAAAACTTTTGGACTTCAGAATAATCTCAACACTCATGAAAGAAATCCTAATGGACAGAAAGCCTGTGAGTGCTTTTAAGATGGTGAATCCATTCCACATTTGTATAATCTTCATCATCATGAAAGGATTCATAATAGAGGAAAAACTTATGAATGTGTTAAAATGTTGAGGCCTTGCACAAATCTAGAGTCATCATCATCATAAAAGTATTCTTTCTGGAGAGTAATTCTGTGAGTATAAGCAATGGGGAAAGGCCTTTGTGTTCTTTGGTCCACTGAGATCCAACAGAACTGAAAAACTAGCTCAATGAAAATGACCTCCCTTTTCTGAAGGGGAAAGGGAATAGGGGCAATAGGAATGGAGGGTAGTCATGGGGCAGAGAAGGGAGGGGATTATGATTGGAATTTAAAGTAAATAAACTTATTTTTAAAAAGAATACAATGAATGGTGAATATCAATTACATGCAACAGTATTATATAATAAGGTGTTTAGGGAAGACTTATTGATAATCCTGATTCTCAACATTTACTATTTTCAGTTGCCTCACTTTACACAAGAAACTTTTAGTCCAGTGGATGAATATGTAGGGAATGGTGAACTAACACCAGCCAGGAAGTTCTCTGAGAGTAACACAACAGTGGTAGCCTGTAGAAGTTTCTTTGTGTACACATACCTATTGTTCCAGGGGTACTATTGAAAAACATCACAACCCACACTGAATTTTTTTTGAGATATGAGGAGGAGGCTTTCTTTTCCATGTATGACCCTGCTTCTGGCCTAGATGTGTAACCATGTCAAGGGTGAGTTTTCTCTGCCTGACTTCATCTAGAGAGTGTCTTTAGACATAGACACCACCAATCAAATTTGATAGATGGCCTTTGACACAGATCCTGATAACTCTCCCTCCCTTCAAATATAGGATAATTTGGTTCTGTGTTCCTTGTTCTTATTCATATAATAGGAATGTGCTGTTTAATGCAAATCAAGCATCCTTGAATTGCCTAGTATTAAACAATTATCTACACCTATGCTTGGAGCATCCCAGGCACTCCCAAGGGATATAAGCCTCTGTTTTCTGTTTTCTGGAATTAAAGTTGAACTTACTTTCTGAGGTGGTTCCCAGAGTGGCTGACCACTGTTATGCTTGTGGGCTTTCCAAGCTTTATGCTAATCATCTTCTGCCCCTTATGCCTTCCTGGGCTGGTGGGAAACAACCCTCCAGGCAGCAAGAGAATCACATTCTCTGAAATACCTGTGATAAAATGTTTCAGACATCATAGTATTTCAAATTTCACATGTTTCTGGATGTGAGATGGTCAATCAAACAGTGTCTTGGGGTGGGACTCTTTAAAATGAGTTATACTTAGTGTTTATTTCATGGTAAGGTTGCAGGCAAGCTTCATGGTATGAAATCTTCTGAGGTGAGTACAGTGGCCTATGGAAAAGAAATAAGAGCAGAAATTTTATTTCTCTGTTTTTAATAGCTGAGTACTGTTCTCATAATGTATTGGTGGATGGCAGAGGAGAGGAACTCCCCTTTTGAGTGGTCTAGGGAAAGGGGATGGGGAAGATGGAGGGAGGGTGGGACCAGTAGGAGTTGAGGGAGTGACCTTCAATCAGCATATATAATGAATAAATTGTGAAAAATAAAAAAAATTAATAAAATAATTAAAATAAAAAAATAGTAAGAAAAACAAAACAAAAAAGCAAAAATTTGAGTCTAGTTTGGGTAACCCCTCCCCTCAAAGAGAGAAGAAAGAAGATATATAGAAAAAAAAGAAAAACAGAATCTTTGTCTTTGCCACCTTTCTTCCCTGTGGGCTCACTTGATAATCATTATCCAATGGAGACCATGCTTCTCTCTCTGAAGTTTATGTTACCATAGAAGTAGGATTCAAACCTGGAACTAATGGCAGAGGTTCCTAGTTAACATATCAAATCAAACCTACCTGCCATTTTCTCCCAGCAATCCTTCAGTCCTTCCATGTTATCTGGTCCTCCAGGCTAGTATAGCCCATGCAATACCCTGAATTCTCCTTCCCAGGGCCTGAGCTAACCTCACTCCCCCCCACCCATATATAGGCAAACTATTTTGGCTACCTGGTCCTGTCAAGAGCCATGCAGGAGCAACAGCAAAACAGCTGTAGAACTCATGGAATGTGGCTCCCCTGTTAGCATAGTCATGATGAGTTTGTCTTGGAGAAGCATAATCCCAAGAACTGCTTTTCCTGAGGACTTTGTGTTCTTATGTAGCATATCTCTGCTTGTTGCCCTTATGATGCCCATATTCCTTATAACATGAGTTGTATGAAAACTCTAAGAAGGCTTCTAGCTCATCACTGGGCAATATCACTGGCATTTAAAATTAACAATGTTTGATCTCTTTTCACATGTTTACTGGAGCAGATTAATGAATTAACCACTGCCCTTGAAAGGAGCCATAGATGTAGATTGTTAGCAATGACCATTATACTTAGAAACAATTTGGAAAAATAGATTGTTTAACAAGGTCAGGGAAGATGTTTTTTGCTAATGGCTCTGATGTAAAAATCTTAGAGAACAATTTAAAGTTAAGAAAAGTACACTATTAATAGTAAAGCCAGGGATGTTTTAAGGTTGATGAGCTGAAACAATAGCCCAAGGTAGCATTGGCTGTCTGGGCACCCTCAAACTGGGTCTAAAACTGAGACAGCAGTTGATTCCCCTATATTTTTTTTTCCCCTCAGCTTCTTGATATGATTTAATAAAAATGATTAATGAGTAGATGCACACCCCTTTAAGATTTAAAGTACAGGTGCCAGTACCATGCCATTTTTTATTACTGTTGTTGCTATAGTACTACTTGAGATCTGGGATGAAGATACCTCCAGAAAATCTTTTATTGTACAGGCATTTTTTAAAATCAATTCTGGGTTTTTTTTGTTTTTTTTCCATATGAAACTGAGAATTGTTCTTTCAAGGTCTGTAATGAGTTGTGCTGGTATTTTGATTGGAATTGCATTGAGTCTTTAGATTTCTTTTGGTAGAGTGGCCATTTTTACTATGTTAATCCTCCAATTCTGGAGTATGGGAGATCTTCTGATATCTTCCTTGAAGTTTTTTTTTTTTTTTTTCATACAAGTCATTCACTTGCTTGATTAGAGTCACACCAAGGTACTTTATGTTATTTGTGGCTTTTGTAAAGGGGTTTTGTTTCCCTAATTTCTTTCTGAGCCCATTTGTCTTTTGTATACAGGAGGGCTCAGTTTTTTTTTTTTAAATTTAATTTTGTATCCAGTCATTTTGCTGAAGTTGTTTATCAGCTGTAGGAGTTCCCTGGTTGAATTTTTAGATGTTATTCATGTATACTATCACATCATCTGCAACACAAGCTGGACTGGATGTGGAGAAAAGGGAACCCTCCTCCATTGCTGGTGGGAATATAAACTTGTACAACCACTTTGGAAATCAATCTGGTGCTTTCTCAGAAAATTATGAATAGTGCTACTAGAATATTCAGTTATACCAACCCTGGGCATATATTCAGAAGATTATCAACCATACAACAAGGACATTTGCTCAACTATACTCATAACAGCTTTATTGACAATAGCCAGAATCTGAAACAACTTAGATGTCCCCAAACTGAGGAATAGACACAGAAATTGTGGCACATTTATACAATGCAATACTATTCAGCAATTAAAAACAAGGAAATCAGCAGGCAAATGGATGCAACTAGAAAAGATCACTCTGAGTGAGGTATCCAGAAGCAGAAAGACACTCATGGTATATACTCACTTATATGTGGATATTAGTCATATAATATAGGGATTAAAAATACTAAAATCTATAGTCCTAAAGGATCTAAACAACAGGAAGAACCCTAAGGAAGATGCTTAATCCTCATTCAGAAGGGCAAATGGGATAGACATCAGTAATGGGGGGAAGATAGGGAACAGGGCAGGAAACTACCACAGAGGGCCTCTGAAAGAATCTACATAGCAGGGTATTGAAGCAGATGGTTAGACTCATAGCCAAATTTTGTGCAGAAAGCATGGATTAATATGGAAGATTCAGGAGGTAGAAAGACCTGGATGGGAGAGGCCCTCCACAAGGAGGCCAATTGAGCAAAAAAAATATGGGCCCTGGGGGTCCTGTTCCAACCAAGGACCATGCATGAAGAACACCTAGAACCCCTGCTCAGATGTAGCTCATAAGTATCTCAGTTTCCATGTGAGTTCCCTATTAAGGGTAACAGGGGCTGTCTCTGACATGAATTCAGTGGAAGGCTCCTTGATCACCTACTCCTGGAAGGTGCAGCCTTGCCAGGTCTGAGGAGGAGGAAGAAAGTGCAGCCATTCTTTG
Organism: Meriones psammophilus; assembly: GCA_036365155.1. Taxonomy (NCBI): domain Eukaryota; kingdom Metazoa; phylum Chordata; class Mammalia; order Rodentia; family Muridae; genus Meriones; species Meriones psammophilus. The sequence goes on from JAEOAE010002479.1 coordinate 59,182, forward strand.
TCAGACTTGATAAGATAGGCTAGGATAAGATAGTAGGGAAGGAGGACTTTCCCTATCAGTGGACTAGGAGAGGGGCATAGGGGTAGAAGAGGGAGGTAGGTTGTAACTGGTTGGAAGATGAGGAGGGGCTTACAGCCAGAAAACAAAGTGAATAAATTGTAATAATCAATAAAAAAAAAAAAAAAAATTTTTTTTTTTTTTTCCTGAAATGGCTGGACTCAGGCAACTGTCTCTTAAATACAACTAGAAAGAATAGTATTTCAACTCTTCACATTTTCATTTTTCCTGTAATACTATATATAATAAATACCCTTGATAAAATTCAGTGGTTTTTGTATATTCCTAGTATTATAATATTATAAAATATTTTACAAATCAAATTTTGATGTTAAGTGTGTAAAAATAGTTTATGAAAAAGTGGCTTCAATTTTCAAAAGAGCAAAGAATGATTACTCAAAACTCAGGAGGGTGAAAATGGAAGGAAAATTGATGGAAGAATAAATAATATATAAATAAATTAATATCTCTTACACAGTAATTATAACATTTTGGTTATTGAGATTTAAAAAATATACACAGAATATTTCTCAAGTAAACAATGTAAGCTATTATTAATAGCTCTTATGCATGCACCCCGAAGTATTTCTTTATATTATTCCTCTTTTTACTGAAATGTGTTCTTTGACAAGTCATGCCACTACACCCTGATGTTCAGGCTCTAATACTGACTATTCAGTTCTTATTTCAGAGCACTGACTGCTTATAGCCCAATTAGGACTGAAGTCAGACAATGTTTGATTTCTGTGTCTAGCTCAGGTCATAATTTTTGATGATACATTTTGAGTTCATCCACAATTTCAAAGTAAAATGATTGCCTTTCTTGAAATGTTAAATGTTCTCTTTCACTCTTGCATACACACACACACACACACACACACACACACACATGCATGATACATGTAATAGCAGTTATTGGCAACTCAAGACTTGAAATTGAAAAGAACCAAAAAAGAGGGATATATGAGAGATTTTGTAGGAGGACAGAGAAATGAGAAATAATGTGATTATATTAAAAATCTCAAAAAACAAAAGTACATGTTTTCCATGAATAAAAAATTTGAATAATATTATATTTTGCACTCATGTGATTCAGGACAATCAAGTCCATTCTATCTTAGCATACAGTAAGCTTTGCTTCAGTAAACATGAGTGTAGATGTGTGCTGGACCAGTCCAAGTCATCTGTTGCATATCCTCATTCAGTGTGTACAGTACATACTCTCTTTTAAATTGACTCAAGAATTTTAGTATTTGTTTGTGTGAACTTTATAAAATAAAGTTCCACTAAACTTCTTTTTGGTCCACTTTCTTCTACTGTCTCCTTTCATCCTTTTACACAGAGATGCTGTCCAACCTGGTTGGTAAAAAGTGTTCTGTAGATGCAGCAGAAAAATGGACATTGTTGTCTAGTCCATTCTGTTAGTTCCTGTCTTTCTATTTGAGAAGTGAACATCCAAGTTGAGAGATTTCAATGAGCAATGTTTATTATTTCCCTTTATTTTGTAGTTATAGTGGGTTTTTTGCCTTCTGATTTGATGCTTGGGATTATTCATTTTTTGTGTTGTCTTGGGTGTGGTTAACACTTTAGATTGGAGTATTTCATTGATTGGCTTCTGTAGTGAAGTTTTACAGAGATACTGCTCATATTTGGTTTTATTATGCAATATGTCTTTATTCCTCATTTATTATTGAAAGTTTACTGGATATAGGAATAAGGGTCCCTCAAAGATTATATATAATCTGACTCAGCCATTCTAGGTTTAGAATCTCTCTTGAGAGATCAGGAGTTATTCTAAAGAGCCTGAATTTATATGCAATTTACTATTTTCAACTTTTTAATATCCCTTCTTTGTTTAATATACTTTTCTTTACATTTAATGTTTTGATTTTATGTGCTGAGCACAATTTCTTTTCAGTACACTTTAATTGTTGTTCTATATATACGTTTTGTACTTTTATAGGCTACCCCTTCTTCATTAGGTTAAGGATACATCCTTCTATTATTTTGCTGAAAATATTTTCTAGGATTTTGATGTGAGTTTTTTTTCTTTTTCTATTTCTATTATTCATAAATTAATTTTTTTGCACTTTTTAAATTTTCTGGATCTTTTGTGCATGGCTATTTAACATTTCTTTGGACACAATTGTTGTTGTTGTTGTTGTTGTTGTTGTTCTTCTTCTTCTTCTTCTTCTTCTTCTTCTTCTTCTTCATCTTCTTATCCTTCTACTCCTCCTGCTTCTCTTCTTTCTCTAACTCCTCGTTCTTTTTCTTTCTTTTCATCCTCCCTTTCTCCTTTTTTTTTCTTTAAAAAATAGTCACTTTACTCATATATTCATCCGGATTAAAGTTTTCCCTTCCTCTAATCTTGACAACTCTTTCCCATCTCCCATTCTATCCTGTCTAAATTCACCCTCATATTAAAAAAAGGAGGGGTATAATGTATAATAAGAAAATAAAATAGCAAAAAGACAGAAGCAAACACATCTGAGTAGGAAAAAAAGAAAAAGAGCCCAAGTTGGGAAATGATGCAGACTTGTTCATATATGCAGGAATCTCATAAAATATTAAACTTGAAACAATAGAAGGTGGGCTAAAAAGATAGAATTGAAGGGGATTGGGAAAGAAAGGAAGAGGGCAATGAAAAGGTAACATGAGGAAAGACAGGTAAAATTAAGGGTCATTTGTTTGGTATAGTGGAAACCTAATGCAATAGAAACTTTCTAAAAAATATATATAAGAAGCCAATATAAATGAAATCATCACACAAGACTTGAATACACACAGAGGACATGTAGCTTTAAAAACAGAAAAAAATCTTCAGCAAATTAAAATGAGAACTATGATAAAAAAATTTTAAATGCATGCCAGAATTCTAGGACATGATAATCCAAACTTGCCAGTGAGGGAAATTTTTGGCCATCTACCTATTGGAATGTACTCTTAAAAATACAACCCAGATGTCCATCAACAGTGGAATGGGTACAGAAATTGTGGTATTTTTATACAATGGAATACTACTCAGCAATTAAAAAGGAGGAAATCATGAAATTTGCAGGCAAATGATGGGATCTAGAAAAGATCATTCTGAGTGAAATATCCCAGAAGGAGAAAGACAGACATGGGATATACTCACTTATATAGACCTATAAGATATGATAAACATAATGAAATCTATACACCTAAAAAATAATCAATTAGCGGACATGGGGTAAGATGATCAATCCTCGTTTAGAAAGACAGATGGGATGTGCATTGAACATATGACAGGAGTCTACTGAGCACATCTGAAAGACTCTAACTAGCAGTGTTTTCAAAGCAAAGACTCATGACCAAACCTTTGGCAGAGTACAGGGAATCATAAGAAAGAAGGGGAGTTAGTCTGATGGGGAAAGGATAGGAGCTCCACAAGGACCAAATATATCTGGGCACAGGGTCTTTCCTGAGACTGAAATTCAACCAAGGACCATGTATGGATATAACCTAGAACCTCCGCTAAGATGTAGCCTGTGGTAGCTCAGTAACCAATTGGTTTCCCAAAGTGGGGAACAAGGACTATTTCTAACAGGAACTCAATGACTGGCTCTTTGGTCTCCCCACCCCGAAGGGAGGAGCAGTCCTGTTAGGCCACGGAGGAGGGCTTTGCAGCCAGTCCTGAAGATACCTGATAAAACAGGATCAGATGAATGGGGAGGAGGTCCCCCCATCAGTGGACTTGGAAAGGGGCACGGTGGAGATGAGGGAGGGAGGGAGGGAGGGAGGGACTGGGAGAGAATGAGGGATCGGGACACGGCTGGGATACAGAGTTAATAAAATGTAACTGATAAAAAATAAAAAATAAAAATGAATAAAAATAAATTAAAAAAAAAAAAAAAATACAATTAAGAGTAGTCCCTTGGATAAAATGAGTGTCCCTAGGAGAAAACTACATTTTCATTTGCAAGCACTTATCAATTAGAGATAGGGCTAGGGACAGAACACTAAAGGCCTAGTGCATGCTGCCTCAGTCTCTCACAGTTTATCTATTCTTCAGTCCTCTTAATTTATAGTGCTTTGTTCTTTGATATCCTCTTTCCTTTCTGGCTCTTACACTCTTCTGGCTGAATTACTGATGAGCCTGGAGGGCATATTCTGAGGTCTCTCACTGACTGTCTATTTTCTCTATGGGTCTCTGCATTTGTCTCCATCAGATGCAGGATGACATTTTTTTGATGATGGCTGAACAAGATACTGGTCTATGAGTATAGCAGAATGGTGGCAATGGTCATTTTATTACTTTTAGTAGAATGTAGTATTTGCTTTTTCCCCAGAACCATAGGCTGTGTAATTTCTTTTTCTTGATCAATAATGCAGTGTCAGGTGTGGATTGCATCATATGAAGTGGGCCTTAAGTCAAACTATAGATTGGTGATTTACTCCTACAACTCTTGCACTAATATGTCTTAAAAGTTTGGTAGTTCAAAAATTTGGTAGCTGTGTTTATATATTTCTCTTCTTGTAGTTGCAGAGTACTTCCCATATCAAAATTGCTAGAATTTAAGTGTGAAGGTTTTATGTAGGCACAAGCTCTATTTATCTATGTTCCATGTAAGTGTAAGTGTTGTCTCCAGCAAGAGGGCATTGCGGTCAGTTTGTAAAGAGCAGCCTATAGTCTTGGCAAAAGCCTGTGTTGTTTTGGCATTGCAATCACACTACTTTAGCCAATACCTCAGTTAAATATTACCAGTACTGGATGCTTTACTTAGTGACAAGAGATTTCCACTTGGGACTTTCTTCTTTTGTGGTGATTTCATTTATATCAGCTCTTTATACGTATATAATTTAGAAAGTTTCTATTGCATTAGGTTTCCACTGTACCAAACAAATGACCCTTAATTTTACCTGTCTTTTCTCATGTTACCTTTTCATTGCCCTCTTCCTTTCCCAATCCCCTCCAATTCTATCTTTTTAGCCCATCTTCCATTTGTATGAAGTATTTTATTTCCCTTTCCTTTGGAGAAATTTCTGCCTCCCCTAACCTCCAGTTCTTAATCTGTATGTATCCCCTGTGGTATTATGTTCAATTGCTTGCATATCATACATCTTGCAACTAATATACATGTAAAAGCAAATACATACCCTATTTCGCTTTTGGGGTCTAGGTTCTCTCATTCTCAGTTACCTGTAAATCTGCATTTACCTTCATGTTTCATGATTTGATTTTTTAAATGTCTGAGTAATATTTGATTATGTAAATGCACTAGTACTATAACAAAAAAATAGAAATATAAACTGGAAACCAAGAAATACACATTGGAAAAACAGATAAAATCTTCATGAATGGTGCTGACCAAACTAGATGCCTATATGTAGAAACATGGAAATAGATGCTTATTTTCACTCAAAAGTCACCTCCAAATGGATTAAAACCTCACCTAAGTTTATATACAGTTAAAGTCTTGAAGTCAGCACAGCTATTTGACAAAGATCCAGCATAGCTGAGTTGCATGTTAAAATAGCCTTCATACTATCTTTCAGGCTTGGTCTTCATCTCCACTTGCTACATGCTTAGAGGGCTTTCAGTACATGTACGACCTGGGGACATTGGAGTAATGGGAAATTTTTTCATGAGTCATTTATGCCTTCACCCTGGAGTACTGCTTCTAAGCTTCCCCAGAAAAATCCTGAGCATACTGCTCCTCTCATTTTTAGGAGAAATATCAATTATCTGGCCCTACATGAATGTCTTTCTCATGGAAGTTGTAACTCACATAAAAATGGCAGAAAACTCCTTATGAGACTTCAGCTTCAAGGTAGTCTTGCAAAATCTACCCCTGTACTTCCTCAAGAAGAAAATAATCAGAACAACATACTCTTAAAAAGGCAAACAAAGTTTCTTGATCCAGGAGAGTTGATAGTATTTGAGATTAAATACCTCATACTGCTGTATCCTCAGGTGATTACTTGGCATATAAGATTAGGAGCTACATATGTTATGCCCCTCAATGACTAGCTAGAGCTGTACATGAATGGATGGAGACATCTTCACTAACACTAGGGTCTATAATGATGGACAAAGAATGTTTTGTAAAAATGATTTTAAAAGTGAGATATTAGGACCTCCCTTTCCTAGAAATATCATCTTGCACAGTATCACTGTGGTGTTGTATGACCAAAATAATGAAAGCATATTCATATTTAGCACATAAAAATTCTACAAAGATATGATGTATAAACAATGCATTATGCCAGGAATTGAATAATAACTATTGCTGCTTTGGCCTAAATTGCTTTTCTTGAGGCTGTCCATTAAAATTTGATAATATATTTCTTGGGACAAAGCAATATGCCCAAGCTGGCTTGAAGATTTTCTATCTATTGCCATTGAATCTGAGAATGCTTCCAACCTGAGAATGAGCTTTCAGGCTGTGGCAAATATGCCTTCAGATTCTCAAAAATATCAGGTTATGGGAATGATGAAGAAAAATATTAGTAAAAGATAAAGTTTATCAATGATGACTAAATTTATGACCAAGAGACAGTTAAAACACCTGTCTGGGGTCAAAAAGGATATAATCTATGTTTTAGAACAATGTGAATCTATCTTTTATTATTTAAGCTATATAAATAAAGAAGTACTCTGACTGCCAGTGAGTCGAGACTCTAAGTTTCCTTGGACAACCATGTCTGACTCCATTTCTGCCCCACCTTATCCTTCCATCCTCTATGGAAACTATCTACTGCTGTGGTTGGTCCCCAATCTTTCATAACAATCTTTCTTTTCTTTCACAGTAGGGTGAATACTCACAACTGAAGATCTAGAGCTACATGCTTCATAGTAGATAGGACATATGATATCTGTTTTCTGGATCTGACTTACCTAAATCAATATCATCATTTATATTTCTATCTACTTATGTGCATACCATTTCACTTATCTATATATCAGCTGAAGGATATTTAGGCGTTCCCATTTTGTACCTATTGTGAACAGAATAACAATGAGCAGCATGGTTGAGGAAATATTTTTGAAGGAATATGTTGAGTCCATTGTGCATATGTCAAGGAAAGTTATAAGTTGTTCATATGGCAGATTTATTTTTATCATTTTGAGAATTCTACACACTGATTTCCCCTGTGGATGTACAATTTTGCAAGCACCCTTTGCCAGAGAACCAGGTTTTTGCCTGTCCAACAGAAGATGTCAACTGTCAACCTAATTCCTGTTTCCTCCAGAAAAATAAAATGCTGAGGGAAAATATATATAGTACCTGTATTATTCATCACAATTACTATTATGTAATTAAAATTTGAATACCTATATTGCCCACAAATTAAAAAGTAACATGTATAACTTACTAAAATGTTTTCTTTTCTTTTTTAATTTTTTTATTTAAATTTTATTAATTATACTTTATTCATTTTGTATCCCCCATAAGCCCCTCCCTCCTCCCCTCCACATCCCACCCTCCCTCCACTTTCTGCATGCATGCCCCTCCCCAAGTCCACTGATAGGGGAGGTCCTCCTCTCCTTCTTTCTGATCTTAGTCTATCAGTTCGCATCAGAAGTGGCTGCATTGTCATCTTCTGTGCCCTGGTAAGGCTGCTCCCCCCTCAAGAGGAGGTGATCAAAGAGCAGGCCAATCAGATTATGTCAGAGGCAGTCCCTCTTCCCATTACTATGGAACCCACTTGGACACTGAACTGCCATGGGCTACGTCTGTGCAAGGGTTCTAGGTTATCTCCATGAATAGTTCTTGGTTGGAGTATGAGTCTCTGGGAAGTTCCCTGTGTTCAAATTTTCTGGTTCTGTTGCTCTCCTTGTGGAGTTCCTGTCCTCTCCAGCTCTTACTATTTCCCACTTCTTACATAAAATTCCATTCACTCTGTCCGACAGTTGGCCATCAGGCTCAGCATCTGCTTTGATAGTCTGCAGGGCAGAGGCTTTCAGAGGCCCTCTGTGGCAGGTTCCTAGGTTGTTTCCTGTTTTCTTCTTCTTCTGATGTCTATCCTCTTTGCCTTTCAGAATGGGGATTGAGCATTTTAGTTAGGGTCCTCTCTTTTGCTTAGTTTGTTTAGATGTACAGATTTTATTGGGTTTATCCTATGTTGTATGTTTATATGAGTGAGTGTATATACTGTGTGTGTCTTTTTGCTTCTGGACCAACTCATTCAGGATGATCCTTTCCACGTCCCACCATTTACCTGCAAATTTCATGATTTCCTTATTTTTCATTGCTGAGTAATACCATTGTATAGATGTACCACAATTTCTGCATCATTTCTTCAGTTGATGGGCATCTGGGCTGTTTCCAGCTTCTGGCTATTACAAATAAAGCTGCTACAAATATGGTTGAGCAAATGTCTTCATTGTGTCCTTGAGCCTTCTCCACTGCTGGTGGGAATGTAAACTTGCACAACCACTCTGGAAATCAATCTGGTGCTTTCTCAGACAACTAGGAACAGCGCTTCCTCAAGATCCAGCCATACCACTCCTAGGCATATATCCAAAAGAGGCTACAATGTGTTTTCAGAAGTAGTTTCTATTTTGAAATAGTATATCGATATAAAATTGCTTAAATGGAGAACTCTTTTAGTTTGGTTAGATATACATTTTATATAAACTTACTAAGAGTAGGTGTAAATAATTTCATTGAAGACACTAAGGTATTTTATTATAGTCCAGCTATTAGACTTAATGATGGGCGAGTCATGGTGCTTGAGAAAGATCCCCAAAATAACAGCTGTGCTAACAGATAAGCACAGAGCCATGCAGGCCAGGGCCAAGCCCAGAGGATCCTCAAAGGACAGGAAGGTCACTGCCATGGGCAGGCACTGGTTTCTCTCAAGTTTTGGGTACTCTTGAACTCAGCAAGAGATACACTTTTTTTCAAATTGGCATTATGCTCTTAATATAAGTTGCTCAGTTTAATAATGTTACTTCCATGCATATTTTCAGGGTTGATTACTTGGTATTGGATAACTAAATGATTTTATGCTCTTTTCTGGAAAGATTTTTTTTCTCATTCTCTCAGCATTTATTAGTTCCCTGCAGATTTTTGCATAGGATTAAGGACAATAGTTTCTTCCTAGACCACTTTTGCATGTCTATTAGCATTTTCAATTTTTAGTTTGTTTTTATACAGGTATATTGGTAAGCCTTTTTTTCTTTATTTTTTTTTTATATTGGTCCATCTTATGGGTGTAGCTTCTGGTATTATTAGGAGACACATTACCAGACCTTACTCTGATCCTCTGCCTTATATAATTTTTTTTTTTACCTCCTGTTATGCATGATCACTGAGTCTTAGATCTGGGAATTGTTTTGTAGATGTATCAGATGTGACTATTCTCCAGAATTCTGCCTTGTGATTGGTTGTGGTTTTCAGTCATGATTGTGGTTCAAGGAAAAGCTTCCTTGGTCAGTGGTGAACTATACTTATCTATGTGCATTATTAAAAGCATTAAGGTTGCAACACGTTTATATTCATGCATGTACTTACATGTATTATAGAGATTTATGTAGATAATTCACAGTATGATTGCTTAAAACTCTTTCAAAAATTTACTGTTATTTCACCCACTTGCTTCTTTTATATTTATCCTGTAAAAGACCTGGGGTCTTACAGCTCAGGAGGTCAAGATCGCACTCTTCTCAGGAAGAGAAGAGACCACAGACCACAACTCAATGCAAAAGCAAGAGCATTTTTTTTTTTTTATTTCAATCGCGATACGGTCACCCCTCAAAAGGCAGGAGATGGCCCCAAGCATGCAAAGCACAGGGTTTTTATACTTAAAAATCTGGCCACTTTTGCTCTATACATTGATTGGTCAGCAAGAATAGGATGAAGATAGTTTACGCCTAGTTGTTTGCAGTTTTTGGCCATTTGTGAGTTTTCTCAAAACAACTCACTCTGCCCTTCAAGAGATACCTGCCTCTGGCTTCAATTCAAGGCTATCTCAGAGCAGTTCATCTTCACATTTGAGAGCCATATGCCTCTGGCTTTAAATTCAAGAATGGGAATAGTAACAGCTGTTTTTCTTTTAGAGTTGTTTTCATTCTCAGGTGGGCTCTCATCCCCCCTTTTCTTTGTGCTCCAATTTTAACCCTAAAATTGTGGATCAATCTCAGGGAGAGATTGATACTGCCTCTGGAGCATCAGGACCTGAACCACACTTACACATTCCCTGACAAAGGCCGGTAATCGGTTAACAATACAGGGTACTATTGTGACAAGGAGCAAAAGGGTAGCAAAAGGTCCCAGTAAGAGAAGCACATAGGGGAGCATACCATTAAACCCATTCCAAAAGGCAGATTCTATTAATTCTCATCTCCTTTTTTCAAGATCTTTTTGTAATTTTTTTAATCTTTCCTTTAACAATGCCTGATTTATTACTGTAAAAACAGTATTTCTCCTGTAGGGCTAAGCAGAGTCCTCCTTTTTCAGCCGTAAGGAGGTCCAATCCCCTCTGGGTCTGGAGAACTACTTCTGCTAAGGAATTGAGCTTGTCTTGGAGGTCATCGATGGTGCTCGAAAGCAATTGTACATCACTAATTTACTGCTGGGACAGTTTATTGTATTTATATAATAAATCACCCAAACCAGCTGACCCAGCGCCTATGGAAGCAGTCAGCCCAATTCCCACTAACAGAGGAATGAACTGAATGGCTTTCTTCGTTCTTCCAGCCATTAATTCAAAGCTGGGGATTGGGACTGGCTCATCCCCTGGAATGATGCTAATATCAGGGAGTTGCCTGTACACAGGTCCCAGTCCAATCTGTGGGCAAGAACGTATAGGCTTTATTATTCCTGCATAAGAAAACAGTGTTATTTTCAGGGCAGAGAGCTGTGGAGATGTCAATTGTTGAATCACAAATGGCAAAGTTAGCATCCCCTACAGGTAGATCTGAGCTATCATTTTTGTAGGGTTTTGTCAAACAAGTAACATTTTGCTTGAAGAGAGGATGCACTCTCATAGGGGGTGCTGAATGTCAGGACCCCTCAGCAGTGGAATAAGTGGCGTTGGGGGAGGAGCTCCAGAGGAACAGGCTGCCCTTGTCAGAGGCGGAGCCAGAAGTCAATTGCAAGCGAAGGGTTGGTGTCATTTAGGAGGCTATGAGTGGCAGTAATAACATCTACAGTCTGGGGGTCTAAAATAAAGTTTCCTCTACTATCAGGAAGAACCAGAGGGCGGAAATTGAGGGAAGAGTATTCTTTTTTCTATTAACTCTTCAATGCATTGTTTAACCTGTTCTTGTCTGACCTGATCCTGCACCCCTCCTCCATCTGAGAGGTGAATGGGAGGTACCGTTCTTCAGCATACAGGCTTTCCTACCATCCCTGAACAAGGGGCTTGGAGTAATTAAGATCTAGGGACTCCTGTTGGCACACTGTGGAACCAATCGTCTATCCTCATCTCCTCCCTGACTTGGTTTAATATGGCAGTGAAATAGGTGATGTTATCTTTTCCAGTACATTGTTGCACCACCCTATAGCAACTCCTATGCACAGCCTGTTGGTAGGTATCACAAGGGTAAGGCATGGGGCACAAATTTACATAAAGAATCATTTTAGGCTTGGTTACACAATGCCATTCTAAACTTGGAGTGCTCTCTGAAGGTTGTAGGGCTCTATATGTCCATGTATCACCACACTCAACTTGAGCATAGGCCTTGTTGGGCCCCCAAATCTCACCATTTAGTAAGACTCTGCCATTCATCACCCCATCCTTGCAATCACAGGGTTTACCATATATTGCTTCCAGGGCCTTGCGAGCCTGGTGAGGATCACCAAAGCTCCCATCAATAGTTACCCAATTGAGTACAAACAGCACCACCCAGAGGTACCATTGTCTGTCATTGTCCCTGATGAGTTTCAGTTTTAACAGGTTGCTGGAAGCTTGGACTTTCCAGGTGTCAGCAGGTTGATGAAGAGCAGGCTTGACATGTGACCCATGGATCCAAGCTGCAATGCTCTCTATTTTGACTGCTGTTAGGGTGTTGAGCAGGACACAATAATGAACCTTCCACCGAGGTTCCAGATTCTTGCTGTGGTGTCATAACAAGTACACCATATCCAACCTGGAACTGATGGGGCACCTCCAAGGACCTGGGCGCATTTGCACTGCCAACCTTGCTCAAATTCTCTTTCTGAAAAAGTTGCAGTCCATTCAGCATGGACAACAAGTCAGAGTTACCACTAGTTATGTCAAGGGGGTCCCCAAGAAGAGTCAGGGTAGCAGGAACCACATATAGTAGTTCGAAGGGAGTTAAGCCTAATATGGAGGGAGTATTTCTGACTCTAAAGAGGGCCAAGGGAAGGATTATGCCCAGTCACCATCAGTCTCCATGGTCAATTTAGTGAGAGTCTCTTTGAGAGTTCTTTTCATTCTCTCTACCTGTTCTGAACTTTGAAGCCTATAAACACAATGTAACTTCCAATCAAGCCCCAGAAAGGTGACCACCTCCTGGCTTACCTGAACAACAAAGGTTGTCCCATTGTCTGACCAATTACCTTTGGAATACCAAACCGAGGAAAAATGTCTTCCAGAATTGTTTTGGCCATGACCAGGGAGGTTTCTTTCTTTGTGGGAAAAGCTTCTACCCATCCTGAGAAATTGTCCACAAAAACCAGGAGATATTTATTGCCATACCTGGATGGTTTACTTTCAGTGAAATCCACTTCCCAATGCATTCCAGGTCTAGTTCCTTGTCACTGGCCAGGAGTAACACATGAATACCACCTGAGAGAGGGCTGGGAGAGAGATAGAGACAGGGTGACACAGAAAAGGACACCGAGTCTACATGCTGATCCAGGTGTTGATTTAATGGACGTCAGGTTAACACTTAAGTAGGCAGAAAAGTACAAGAAGTTTCTCATGTAGGAGCTTTACTTGGTCAAAACATATGAGAGCTCACTCAAGGTTACACAGAGCCTGCTGTCTGGTTACTATGATTGCACACACTTTCTAAGGGTCAGAGCAGTCTGCTGTAGGACCACTAAGGTCAGATTATAAGAAACTGGACTTTGGAAAATAGCCAAAGCCAATAGGCCGGATTCCACTGCTCCATTAACTCAAAAATTTGCCATTAACTCCAAAAAGGCTGACACAGTTTCTCTCAGCCACTTCCCTGTGCTCTGGAACTCTTACCTATGTTTACCCTCTGGCAAGGTTCACATGCACTAGTCACTCTCTCAGTCAGGGTGGTGAGGTTTAGTGTTCAGTACTGGGATTGGCCAGCAACTTCAGCCAATTTCTTTGCCCACAAGTGAGTCCACTAATGCATCTGAGTAATTAATCTCTCAACGTCTTCTTGTAGCAGAATGATCTTACCTTTAGAGTCAATCCATGCCCCCACATCGGTGTCAGATATCCCCTGTTTTTGCCATATCAACTTTAAGTCACGTTCTGAGGAGTTTAGTCATTCTTCTCTGGAAAGTTCAGCAGTTAGTACCACTGAGACGGAGTTTCCTCTAGCAGCTACTTTAGCCTCCTGATTGGCCATGTTATTCCCCTTTGTTGCCTCAGAAGTCCCCTTCTGCTGTCCTGGGCAATGAATAATGCTTACCTTGTCCAGCAGCAACAAGGCATTGAGCAAGCCAAACTCTTGTTTTTATTTTTTTTTTTCTTTACAGGCTGATATTAGCAGGCCTCTCTGCTGATACATGGCCCCCTGCTCATGGGCTGTTGGTAAGGCTTACCAACTATCAGTGTAGATGTTTATCTTTTTGTCCTTTTCCAGAGATAATGCTTGGGTTAAAGCAATCAATTCAGCTCTCTGAGTAGAAGTGCCCTCCGGCAACGCCTAGGCCCATATTACCTTATGAACATCTACTACTGCTGCCCCTGCCTTTCTCTTCCTGTTCTCAAAAAACTGCTCCAATCCATATAGTATGTTACCTTGGCATTGGGCAGAGGCTGATCTTTCAATTCCTTTTGCTATCCCTGTTCCTCTGCTAGAACCTGCAAACAATCATGCTCCAGGGGCTGGATTTCTGGATCCGGCAATAAGGTGGCAGGGTTTAGCCTTGTAGCCAGGACAAAGGTGAATCTATCATTATTCAAGAGCAAGGCCTGGTGATGTGTCATGCTGGCATTCATGATCCAGCAATCAGGTAGCTACCTTATGACACTCTCACGGGAAAGAAGAAAAGAGATGGTGAGGTCTTGTCCCAGAGTCAGTTTGTCTGCATGTTTTACTAGTGCCGCCACTGCTGCTATTATTCACAGGCAAATTGACCATCTTGCCACTACTGAATCAAGCATTTTGGATAGCTACACTACCGGTCTCTTCCAGGGTCCAATTTTCTGGGTTAGCACCCCATTGGCCATTCCCTGATTCTCACACACATAGAGATAGAAGGGTTTGGTTACATCAGGGAGTCCCAATGCTGGGGCCAATATTAAGGCTTGTTTGATATTACCAAATGCAGCTTGTTCATCCTTTCCCCAGATGAAAGAGGCACTGCCCTTTGAAAGGGCATGCAGAAGGGCTGCCATGTTGGCAAATCCCAGAATCCACAGCCGGCAAAACCCCGCTGTACCTAAAATTTCCCTCAGTTGTTCAGTAGTATGTGGAGGGGGAATATGAAATACAGTCTCTTTTCTAGCCTCTGACAGCCATCTCTTTCCCTCTTTTAATATATATATCCCAGATAACTGACCTGCAGGATGGGAGTTTTTCACTGTAGCTGAGCTCACCCATCTCTTGCAACAGCTGGTCGGTGGCGTCAAAACAACTTTCTTTACAATCTGCTGCTAATAGTATATCATCCACATATTGGAGATGAGTTACCTGGGGATTGGTGGCCTGGAGGTGCACCAGGTCTAGGTGTAGGGCTTCATCTTCCTTTTGGGACAATCCTGGATCCAGTGTCCTTTCTCCTTGCAATAGGCACACTGATCCTTAGCCAGAGGGCCCCTCTGATTTCCAGGAACTCTCTCCCTATCATTATGACTGCACTGTGGTGGCCAGGATCTTAGTCAACTTTCTGTCTTGCCTCTTATCCTTTCTCTTTCTCTCACTTCCTTCTCTTTTTGCTTTCTTTCCTCTTTCTCTTCTTTCATCTCCCAGCTATAAAAAAAACCTTTTCTGCTACCTGCACTAAATCCTTTAACGACTTTTCCTGTAAACCCTCTATTTTCTGGAGTTTTCTACAAATATCTATGGCTGACTGGTCTATAAAGATTATAGTCACCATTGCCTTATGCTCATCTGAGGTAGGGTCATAAGGTGTAAACCAGCTATATGCCTCCATCAGCCATTGAAGAAAGGCTGTGGGAGATTAATCTGACTCCTGAACCATCTCTCTTACCTTCATCAAATTGGTGGGCTTTTGAGCGGCCCCATGGACACATGATATTAGAGTCTGGTGGTAGACCTGTGGGCATTCCCTACCTCCGGATACGTTGTAATCCCACTTGGGGTGGGGGAGGGGAAAGACATCATCAATCTCATTAGGGAGGATGGAAGGCCTCCTGTCCATTCCTGGCACAGTCTTTCTTGCCTAAAGGAGGACCCGTCTCATTCCTCACTAGTCAAAAGGGCCTGCAAGAGTTGCTGGCAATCATCCCAAGTGGGCTGGTGTGAGAATAGGACATATTCAAAGAAATATGTGCCTTGTATCTCACCTCCAAGACATGATAGTCGCAGCCTGTCCTATAATAAAGTCATCCATCAAGAAAGTCAAAGAAGCAACAAGGATAGAGACAAAAAGAACAAGACAGGCAATTTGACAAGGACACCCTTAAGGGTGGTACCACAGAATTCTGATTGAGAGGCTGCCTCACGGCAGCTGTCTCTGAAGAAAAACAGATGGGAGGAAAACCATGCAGGACCTAGCCTCCCCAAATGGAATCCGGAATGTCCTCCAGTTCCCAGTCAATCGATATTCTGACAAATATGTCTATCGCAGTGACTGAGCAGATGACCAAAAAGGTCCAGATAGGTGACTAAAGAGAAACAGTGGTATACCAGAAATCAGACTAACCTGTTCCGATCTCGACCTCTGAGCCCAGTCTGTTGAGGGTTAAGGAAGGGCATGCTGTTTTCTGGGCAACGCACCAAAATGTAAGACCCGGAGTCTCACTGCTCAGGAGCTCAGGATTGTGCCCTTCACAGGAACACTCACAGACCACAACTCAATGCAATAGCAAAAGGTTTTATTGCTGTCGAGATAGGTTGCACCTCCAAAGACAGGACATGACCCTGAACATGCAAAGCACAGGGTTTTTATGCCTGAAAATCAGATCACTTTTGCTCTATACTTTACAGCTGGTCGTTTCTCAGAACAGTTCACCCTGACCTTCAAGAGCTATCAGCACCTGGCTTCAATTCAAATAATCACAGTTGTTTTTCTAATTCCCAGGTGGTCCCTCATTTGTTCTGATGATGAAGTCACTGAATAATGTCATGTTGCAGTGTTAAGTGTGCAGGAATCGGTTAAGGAGTCTGTGCAAAACTACTGCCTCATTCAGTAAGGTAATTCAAGGCCCTGGAGAAGACTGTTCACCAACTTCATACAGACATTGGGTTCAGCTCTAAAGAGGGCAGTACCAGACTGACACCAGATCAGCACTGATGGAATTATTGGCACATGATACCACAAATACCACATGTAGGAGAGCATTTAGAGCATGATAAGGAGGAGCGGCATCAAGAGATGAATGATTAAGAGAGACAACTGCTATTGGCTCTCAGGAGCATCATGCCGACCTCACAGGACAAGCTACAGCTAGCGTTCCCAGTTCTCAAAACACCCGGTGTGCTATTTTGGGTGAACCCGGGCATTTACCAAAAAAACTGTGAGGTTAAAATCTCTAGAACCCAAAATAGGAGGTGTGTTAACACAGAGGCAAGTGGTCCCTTTACTCACAGAAGGGAACAAGCAGATTTTGGCTCCCAGGGAATGCAAAGGTTCCTGGGGTTTCATGGAAGCTGTGGCAAGGGAAAGCACTGGACTAGGGATCACTGCTCAAGAGGGACATACAGACTAACCTCTTGCCATCAGGAAACCAACAGAGGGGCCTGTCAGGCTTAGGCCCCTCATGCAACAATACGAGCTGTCTCCCATCAGGCAGCCATGAGGTACTAGGCAGGTAGGAAAATATCGACTGAGGATTTTAGACTTGATACACACCACTGCATGCAGCAGCGCATCTTTGCATCTGGCTGCAGATTAACCTCTGATCCTATCCGCAAGAGTTCTATGTCACAAAGGAAATACAGATATTTATGGACCTGTGGATTCAGGGATGGTAAATAGGATCTCTGGAAGAAGCAGAATAACTTCTACAGTATCTATTGTACACCGAGGTACTGTTGATGGGGACTGCAAGGAAAAAGTTAAAATTATGGCACATGTAAAACATGAGATGCAAAAATAAGGCAGGGTTAGAACTGCTCAGCTGTTACTGTTCTCCTCCATCTAGGGCAAAGCCACACCCTGAAGAACGACAGGCACATTTGGCAGTACCGGAAATTGTGTGTTCTGGAAAACACTGCCTAATGATCAGAGATCCAAATTAATGGCAGCAACAAATGTTGTTCCTTGAAATGAAGGAAATGACTTCAGTATCCTCTCCCAAAAGTCTTGGGATCCACACTGTGTGCTTCTGAAGGTTCATACAGTTTCTAGGAATCTGTAAAATTTCTCCAGTAGGACAAAGTGTATGGTGGATTAAATAGGTGGAACCAGAGGAACCAAGAGGGAACTTGACACCTTCTGTGGCCTGCCACTGAAGGAGAAATTCAGAAATAATTCCAGGAGTCTTTCTGCAGGATGAGTCTACTCTTTGCCCAAATGCTTAGACTTGCAGGGTCCTAACCATATTTAGATTGTTGAAATCATACACCGGGAGACTGATGCTCAAAGGAACTTAAGGCAGATGGCACACGCAGATTGCAAGATCTGTTCTAGCCACGTTCCTCCTTGAGCATCAGCCAGAGCTGAATGAATGACCTTGTTAAAGTAGGCAAAAACTGCTCCTGGCTTATGCCTCTTCTCCTTGCCTGATCATCAGAAGCCATGCCTTAGACTCTCCCCTCAAACTCCTTGTGGACCAACACAGTGCATACTGTGAGCTAAGCAGTGGAATTTGGGTAGAACACAAGGCCAACTGTTTCTGGAAAGGCTGCTTTAGGGTGGGGTATGGGAAAATTCGCAGGAGGAAGGAAGGGTTTCACAGTTTGGAAGCAGAAGAGAGTTCCATGGTTTGGCCTGTAATTGGAGGCCTCGAGGGATTGGGTGGGGCCTCAGGTCGGTATTTAAGGGTGAGCAGCGGGCCCCTTTGCGCATTTGCCATAGTCTGCACTTTCCTGGGTGTTGTTCTGAGTACACACTGGAGAGGAAGAACTCCTGTCAAAGTGTCCTCAGCAGGATGGAAGATCAGGCAGATGTGGGTGGCTGCAGCACGGCAAAGACATCCGGGCGTCAAAAGGCTGTTTGGCAGGCCAAGCAGAAGGAGGTCTTGCTCTCAGTTTTCGCCAAGACACCTTACCCGAGCTTCAGGACCAGGCAGGAACTGGCCAGGGAATTCGGAGTTCCAGAGTCCTCCATCCGCGTGTGGTTTCAAAACCGCAGAACTAGAACTGGCATGTCAAGGAAGACCTCAAAGCAGACCTCCGCAGGCTCCAGCCATGAAGCCTCCCAACAGCCTCCTGAAAAGCTTGTCGCCAGGGTACAACAAGCAAGAGGCCCACCCTCAGAACGGAGAAGGCCTCGAACTCAGCTTAGTCCAGCACAGATCAGCATGCTAGTGCAAGCTTTTGAGGTCTCTCCATCTCCAGACTATGTCACTAGGGTGCAACTGGCCCTGAGCACAGGTTTGCCTGAGGACACCGTCCACATATGGTTCCAGAACAGAAAGGCCAGGCAGAAAGGCCACGCTGGAGGCAGCACAGCTAAAGGTGAGGACCTGCCTGCCTCTCCTGGCCCGGAAAGGGCTCCTGGAGCATCGTGTTGCATTGAGGAGGAGGCTTCCCGGGACAGCTTGTTGACACCGGGTTCTGCAGGAGGTGAGTGTGCAGAAGAGTTGATGTCAAGACCCGAGCTCACCTTCTTCACAGAGGCCTACCCAGAATCCATCGACTCCCGCCCTGTCCAGCTCTTCCTGGAGCAACTGGAGAGTACAGTGGAAAAGGAACAGGGACCAGCCGCTCTGGACCCAGATGTACCATGGGAGCAGATCGAACCAACACTCGAGGCTTCTCTCACAGAAGAAGAATATCAGGCTCTGTTTGATGATATTTGACCCCATTGGGAATGCCCAGAATTGGGACTGTAAAACCCCGTTGCCTGGACCCTAACCTGACCATTGTCTCAGAGACTCCAGCCAGAAATGAGCTTGGACAGATGCTCAGAATTGCACCTAAGAAAGATGCAGTGCTCTAGGGATCCTGAGTAAGTTTTGGGGAAAAGATGAAGGCCATTGAGGTGCGAGGAACCTCACAAGAAGACCAACAGAAACAGCTGATTCAGCCCCCAGGCGGCTTGCAGAGACTGAGCCATCAAATAAGGAGCATGCTTGGTCTGGACTTAGGGACCCTGCACACACATAGCAGGTGGGAGGTGAATCCTTGTGCTTAATGTGGGTTGCCCTACGAGGGAGGTGTTGTGGCATGGCACAGCGGCGGCAGTGGAGAGTTGTTTCTAACCTGGACTTTATTGTTTCTAACCTGGACCGTTTTTGAAGGACAGTTATATCATGTTAGCTTCAATTATGATCAGCATAAATATGTAATTTGTCTGCTATTGTACTCTGTGTCATTATATTATTTTTAGGCATTGCTATGACCTGGTTATTCTTTTCATTTGGAAATTAATGTAAAGAGGAGATATGATTATCTTTCAAGCTGAAAAGAGGTGTGATCATGAGTCTTGGTTTTTAACTTGACTGCATATGGAATTAAGCAAAACACCCAAATTAAGGACACAATTGTGAAGTACTCTTCCTTTTTTGAAGTAGTCTTCTCTACTTCTCTTCTGAATCTATAAGGCTGAAAAACACACCTTTAATCTCTATCTTCATACTGCAAAACCAACCACTCACCTTTGCCTCATCTTAATGGAAACCTCTACAAGGACATAGAAGAAGGAATGTTTTACTCTTTCCTGTTTCCTTTTGCTTTGGTAGCAAGTCTGTTTCTTCATTGACTATAGAACCTTCTTCTTGAGGATTTCTGTGTATATGAAGGTGAGTTGAGGCAACCAGCCTCATGGACTAAGCCACTGATAGATTCCTCGATTTTCCATTTTTAGCCATCCACTGTTGAATTAATTGACTCACAGACTATAAATCATTCTCATACATCCTTTCCTATAAAGAGAGAGTTAGAGAGAAAATAAACTATGCATATAATTATCTTTCACTTAGAACTACCAAATTTTCTGCTTTTAATAATGTTATGTAATTCATTCAGGAATCACTTAAACAATAGTAATCGACATTTGAGGAGTTATAGAAAAAATATTCATCATCATTCAAAGTCAAAATGCTACATAAATTTTTGTGTATATTGATGGACTAGGAATTAAATTTTCTGATGCAGTTATATTCTAAAATATCGTAATTGAATTACAAGTATTTTAATTTTTTGCAGCATTGATATACAGTTTATTTTTACCTCAAATTAGTCCCTTCTTTGTCTTAATTCCCTCAACACACATTAAAGTGTGTTTATTTTTCATTTTCATAGTTTACGGAGATTCTATTTTATATGGGGATGACATCATGAAAATTAACTGTTCTATGCATGACACTGCTAATACCAAAACATCATTCAACTAATAAGTAGACCTATCAGAATCACACTAGAATTCTCAGCAGAGATTATAAAAGCCAGAAGGGTTTGGATGGATATCATGCAGAAACTAAGAGACCACCGATGCCAACCCAGACTACTATACCCAGTATATATGCAGCCATCCAGCCCTACAGAACATACTAGAAGAAAAACCCTAACCCAATAATATTAAATACACTCCAGAAAACACATTGAGGCCCACACCATGAGGGGAAGTCCATGCCTGACACTGCCTGGATGACCATGAACCAGAGTCAAGATAGCCTACAGACACACGATATCTGTAAACGTGACAGGCAATATATGTCAATGAAAGATACTCTGCTATAATCATAGATGAGTGCCTAGCCCAGTTGTCATCAGAGAGACATCACCCAGCGTCTGATGGGAACAGATGCAGAGACCCATAGCCAAAGACAATGATGTACCCAGGGGAACCCCAGAAATGAGGGAATACGTTATTGTAGGAACCCGAGATATCAAGGACACAACAAGAGCATGGCCCACTGAATAAATTGGGCTCATAGGGGATCACAGAGACTGAAGGACAAAAACATAAACATTCTATGAGTCTTGTGAGCTAGGTTGTTGGCATACACCTTATGATCATTATCCTGATGTCGCTGAGGGACTTCCAACAGTGAGAATGGGGGTGTCTCTCACTCTTTTTCCTGCTCTAACTACACTTTCTCTCCTCATGTATTGCTTTGACCAACTCTGATATGAGGGATTGTTCTTAGTCTTATTATAACTTGCTATGCCATCACATTTTTTTTCATTGAAAATAAAGAAGCAGTGGATGAAGGAGATGTTAGTTGGGCAGAGTAGAGGTGGATAGATTGTGGCTGGGAGGAGTGGAGGAAGAGGAAACTGCAGTTCGGATGTAGTACATGAAACAACAACAAGAATAAAATGCTAAAACAAAATAAACTGTCAGCAGCTCAGGCTGTTGGTGATCACCTGCATTCCTAGCACTTGGTAAGTTAAAGGTAGGTGGATCTCTGTGAGTTCAAGCACAGGCTGTTCTATAAAGAGAGTCCGGGACAGCCAAAATTATTCAGAAAAATCCTGTCTTCAAACAAACAAAAAGCTGTCAGCATTTTGTGTTTCATCTTTAGGAACTTTGTTTTATGTTCCACTTTTTTACTTTTTATTTTTTTAATATTAGATACAGTTTATTAACTTTGTATCCAAGCTGTAGACCAGTCCCCTCATTCCCTCCCTTTCCTACCCTCCTTCCCTCATCTATTACCTACCCCTTTCCAAGTCTACTGATAGGGGAGGGCCTCCGCCTGTTCCAACTGACCCTAGATTATCAGGCATCATCAGGTTTGCTGCAATGTCCTCCTCTGTGGCCTAGCAAATCTGATCCTGCCTTGTGAGGGGGGAAGTCAAAGAGCCAGCCATTGAGTTCATGTCTGTAATAGTCCCTGTTTCACTTAGTATGGTACCCACTTGGATACAGAGCTGACATGGACTATATTTGAGCAGGGGTGCTAGGTTCTATGCGTACATTGTCCTTGGTTGGAGATACAGTCTCTTAAAAGACCCCTGTGCCCTGATATATTTGGTCCTTGTGGAGTTCCTGCCCTCTCCAGGTCACACTAACTCCCCCCTTTTTTATATGATTCCCTGTGCTCTGCCCAAGGTTTGGATATGAGTCTCAGCACCTGCTTTGATATACTACTAGGTAGAGTCTTTCCCAGGTCCTCTGTGGTAGGCTAGGGTCCTGTTTCTTGTTTTCTCCTATGTCCATCCCATTTGTCTTTCTACGTGAGGACTGATCATCTTAACCCAGGTCCTCTTTCTTGTTTATCTTTTTGTTTATCTTCTTATAGATTTTAGTATGTTTATCCTATATTATAGGTCTAGCCTCCACTTAAAATCGAGTATATACCGTGTATGTCTTTCTGCTTCTGAGATACCTCACTCAGGATGATCTTTTCTAGATTGTTTGTTTGTTTGTTTCTTCATGTTTACATTTTATGACTTCTGTGAATGGTCTAGATATAAACCTGTCTGTTGCACAGCTGGTAAATAGGTTTCCCATTTTATAAGCTGCTTCACCACCTAAAGAATGGATTGCAAAAGCATTTTAGTTTCATGTTGTTAGACCTGGAGTCTCACTGCTCAGGAGCTCAGGATTGTGCACTTCCCAGGAACACTCAGAGACCACAACTTTAGGCAAAAGCAAGAGTTTTATTCCAATTGCGATAGGGTCCCCACTCCAAAGACAGGAGATGACCCTGAACATGCAAAGCACAGGGTTTTTATACCTGAAATTCAAACCACTTTTGCTGTATCCATTGATTAGTCAGCAAGAATAGCATGATAGTGTACAGCTGATTGTAGATCGTGTACAGCTGGTTGTAGATCGTGTACAGCTGGTTGTAGATAGTTTACAGCTGGTTGTAGATAGTATTTCTCAGAACAGTTGACCCTTCCCTTCAAGAGTTATCTACACATGACTTTTCAATTCAAATAATCACAGTTGTTTTTCTCATGCCGAGGTGGTCCCTCACCCCCCCTTTTTTTTCCTCAATCATAACCCTAAAATTGTGGATCAACATCACGGAGAGGTTGATACTGTCTCTGGAGCATCAGGAACCGAACTGCACTTATATGTTCCATGAAAAAGGCAAGTTCTGATCAATGAGTTTATTGTCCCTGATGAGTTTCAGTTATAGCAGGGTACTGGAGGCTTAGACTTTTCAGGTGTTGCAGGTTGATGAAGAGCAGGCTTAACGTGTGACACGTGCCCTCTACTTTGAAGGTTTTTGGGATATTGAGCAGGACATAATAATGACCCTTCCACTGAGGTTCCAGATTCTGGCTGCAGTGTAGTCACACATATACCAGATCTCCAATATGGAACTGATGGAGCACCTCCAAGGACCCAGGCGCATATGCACTGCCAACCTTGCTCCAAATTTCTTTCTGAATAAGTTTCAGTCCTTTCAGCCTGGACAACAAGTCAGAGTTACCACTAGTTATGTCAAGGACGTTCCCAAGAAGAGTCAGGGGAGCAGGAACTCCATATAGTAGTTCAAATGGAGTCAGGCCTACTATGGAGAGAGTATTTCTGACTCTAAAGAGGGCCAAGGGAAAGAGCACGACCCAGTCACCGCCAGTCACCATGGTCAATTTGGTGAGAGTCTCTTTTAGAGTTCTATTCATTCTCTCTACCTGTCCTGAACTTTGGGGTCTATAAGCACAATGTAACTTCCAATCAAGCCCCAGAATCCTGGCCACTTCCTGGCTTACCTGAGCAATGAAGGATGGCCATTTTCTGACCCAATTACTTTTGGAATACCTTACCGAGGAAAAATTTCTTCCAGAATCTTTTTGGCCATGACCAAGGCGATTTCTTTCTTTGTGGGAAAAGCTTTCACTAATCCTGAGAATGTGTCCACAATAACCAGGAGATATTTATTGTCCTACCTGGTTGTTTAAATTTCAGTGAAATCCACTTCCTAAAGCATTCCAGGTCTAGTTCCTCTCAGCAGCTTCGATGGGCTCTGGAAATCCTTACCTATGTTTATCCTCTGGCAAGGTTCACATGCCCTAGTCACTCACTCAGTCAAGGTGGTGAGGTTTAGTATTCGATACTGGAATAGTCGGGCAACTGCAGCCAATTTCTTTGACTTCAAGTGAGTCCATTTATACATCTGAGTTATTAATGACTCAGCGTCTTCCTGTGGTAGAATGATCTTACCTTTGGAGTCAATCCATGCCCCCACGTTGGTGTCAAATATCTCCTATTTTTGCCATATTAACTTTAAGTCACTTTCTGAGTAGTTTAGTCATTCTTCTCTGGGCAGTTAGTACCACTGGGACAGAGTTTCCTCTAGCAGCTGCTTTAGCCTTCTGATCAGCCATGTTATTCCCCTTTGCTGCCCTGGAAGTCCCCTTCTAATGTCCCGGGCAATTAATAATGCTTACCTTGTCCAGCAGCAACAAGACATTGAGCAAAGCCAAAATCTTGTTTTTATTTTTTATCTCTTTACTGGCTGATGTTAGCAGGCCTCTCTGCTGATAGATTGAGCCGTGCTCATGGGCTGTTGGTAAGGCGAACTAACTATCAGTGTAGATGTTTATCTTTTTACCCTTTTCCAGAGCTAATGCCTGGATTAAAACAATCAATTCAGCTCGCTGAACAGATGTGCCCTCTGGCAACGCCTGGGCCCATATTACCTTATGTCCATCTACTACTGCTGCCCGTGCCTTTCCCTTCCTGTTCTCAAAAAAACTGATCCCATCCATACAGTATGTTACCTCGGCATTGGGCAGAGGCTGATCTTTCAATTCCTTTTGCAATCCCTGTTCCTCTGCTAGAACCTGCAAACAATCATGCTCCAGGGGCTGGATTTCTGGATCCTGCAATATGGTGGCAGGGTTTAGCCTTGTAGCCAGAGTAAAGATGACTCTATCATTATTCAAGAGCAAGGCCTGGCATTGTGTCATGTGGGCATTCATGAGCCATCAATCAGGTGGCTGCCTTATGACACTCTCAAGGGCATGAGGAGCACAGATGGTGAGGTCCTGTCCCAGAGTCAGTTTGTCTGCATGTTATACTAGTGCCGCCACTGCTTCTATTATTGCCAGGCAGTTTGGCCATCTTGCCACTACTGAATCAAGTGTTTTGGATAGATAGGCTACCGGTCTCTTCCAGAGTCCAATTTTCTGTGTTAGCACCCCATTGACCATTCCCTGATTCTCAGCCACATAGAGATGGAAGGGTTTGGTTACATCAGGGAGTCCCAATGCTGGAGCCAATATTAAGGCTTGTTTGATATTATCAAATGCAGCTTGTTCATCCTTTCCCCAGATGAAAGAGTCATTGCCCTTTGTAAGGGCATGCAGAAGGGCTGCCATCTTGGCAAATCCCGGAATCCACAGCCAGCAAAACCCTGCTGTACTGAAAATTTCCCTCAGTTGTTCAGTAGTCCCTGGAGGGAGAATATGAAATACAGTCTCTTTTCTAGCCTCCGAAGGCCATCTCTTTCCCTCTTTTAATATATATCCCAGATAACTGACCTGCAGGATGGGAGTTTTTCGCTGTAGCTGAGCTCACCCATCTCTTGCAACAGCTGGTCGGTGGCGTCAAAACAACTTTCTTTACAATCTGCTGCTAATAGTATATCATCCACATATTGGAGATGAGTTACCTGGGGATTGGTGACCTGGAGGTGCACCAGGTCTAGGTGTAGGGCTTCATCTTCCTTTTGGGACAATCCTGGATCCAGTGTCCTTTCTCCTTGCAGTAGGCACACTGATCCTTAGCCAGAGGGCCCCTCTGATTTCCAGGAACTCTCTCCCTATCATTACGACTGCACTGTGGTGGTCAGGATCTTAGTCAACTTTCTGTCTTGCCTCTTATCCTTTCCCTTTCTCGCATTTCCTGCTCTTTTTGCTATCTTTCCTCTTTCTCTTCTTTCATCTCCCGGCTGTAAAAAACCTTTTCTGCTACCTGCACTAAATCCTTTAACGACTTTTCCTGTACACCCTCTATTTTCTGGAGTTTTCTACAAATATCTGTGGCTGACTGGTCTATAAAGATTATAGTCACCATTGCCTTATGCTCATCTGAGGTAGGGTCATAAGGTGTAAACCAGATATATGCCTCCATCAGCTGTTGAAGAAAGGCTGTGGGAGATTCATCTGGCTCCTGAACCATCTCTCTTACCTTCATCAAATTGGTGGGCTTTTGAGCGGCCCCATGGACACATGATATTAGAGTCTGGTGGTAGACCTGCAGGCATTCCCTACCTCCGGATACGTTGTAATCCCACTTGGGGTGGGGGAGGGGAAAGACATCATCAATCTCATTAGGGAGGATGGAAGGCCTCCTGTCCATTCCTGGCACAGTCTTTCTTGCCTAAAGGAGGACCCGTCTCCTTCCTCACTAGTCAAAAGGGCCTGCAAGAGTTGCTGGCAATCATCCCAAGTGGGCTGGTGTGAGAATAGGACATATTCAAAGAAATATGTGCCTTGTATCTCACCTCCAAGACATGATAGTCACAGCCTGTCCTATAATAAAGTCATCCATCAGAAAGTCAAAGAAGCAACAATGATAGAGACAAAAAGAACAAGACAGGCAATTTGACAAGGACACACTTAAGGGTGGTACCACAGAATTCTGATTGAGAGGCTGCCTCACGGCAGCTGTCTCTGAAGAGAAACAGATGGTAGGAAGACCATGCAGGACCTAGCCTCCCCAAATGGAATCCGGAATGTCCTCCAGTTCCCAGTCAATCGATATTCTGACAAATATGTCTATCGCAGTGACTGAGCAGATGACCAAAAAGGTCCAGATAGGTGACTAAAGAGAAACAGTGGTATACCAGAAATCAGACTAACCTGTTCCGAGCTCGACCTCTGAGCCCAGTCTGTTGAGGGTTAAGGAAGGGCATGCTGTTTTCTGGGCAACGCACCAAAATGTAAGACCTGGAGTCTCACTGCTCAGGAGCTCGGGATTGCGCCCTTCACAGGAACACTCACAGACCACAACTCAATGCAATAGCAAAAGTTTTTATTGCTGTCGAGATAGGTCGCACCTCCAAAGTCAGGACATGACCCTGAACATGCAAAGCACAGGGTTTTTATGCCTGAAAATCAGATCACTTTTGCTCTATACTTTATAGCTGGTTGTTTCTCAGAACAGTTCACCCTGCCCTTCAAGAGCTATCAGCACCTGGCTTCAATTCAAATAATCACAGTTGTTTTTCTCATTCCCAGGTGGTCCCTCATTTGTTCTGATGATGAAGTCATTGAATAATGTCATGTTGCAGTGTTAAGGGTGCAGGAATCTGTTTAGAAGCCTGTGCAAAACAACTGCCTCATTCAGTAAGGTAATTCAAGGCCCTGGAGAAGACTGTTCACCAACTTCATACAGAGATTGGGTTCAGCTCTAAAGAGGGCAGTACCAGACTGACACCAGATAAGCACTGATGCAATTATTGGCACATGATACTGCAAATACCACATGTAGGAGAGCATTTAGAGCATGAAAAGGAGGAGCGGCCCCAAGAGATGAATGATTAAGAGAGACAACTGCTATTGGCTCTCAGGAGCATCATGCCGACCTCACAGGACAAGCTACAGCTAGAGTTCCCAGTTCTCAAAACACCCGGTGTGCTATTTTGGGTGAACCCGGGCATTTACCAAAAAAACTGTGAGGTTAAAATCTCTAGAACCCAAAATAGGAGGTGTGTTAACACAGAGGCAAGTGGTCCCTTTACTCACAGAAGGGAACAAGCAGATTCTGGCTCCAAGGGAATGCAAAGGTTCCTGGGGTTTCATGGAAGCTGTTGCAAGGGAAAGCACTGGACTAGGGATCACTGCCCAATAGGGACATACAGACTAACCTCTTGCCATCAGGAAACCAACAGAGTGGCCTGTCAGGGTTAGACCCCTCATGCAACAATATGAGCTGTCTCCCATCAGGCAGCCATGAGATACTAGGCAGGTAGGAAAATCTCAACTGAGGATTTCAGATTTGATACACACCACTGCATGCAGCAGCGCATCTTTGCATCTGGGTGCAGATAAACCTCTGACCCTATCCGCAAGGGTTCTATGTCACAAAGGAAATACAGCTGTTTATGGACTTGTGTATTCAGGGATGGTAAAGAGGATGTCTGGAAGAAGCAGAATAACTTCTACAGTATCTATTGTACACCCAGGTACTGTTGATGGGGACTGCAAGGAAAAAGTTAAAATTATGGCACATGTAAAACAGGAGATGCAAAAATAAGGCAGGGGTAGAATTGCTCAGCTGTTACTGTTCTCCTCCATCTATGGCAAAGCCACACCCTTAAGAAAGACAGGCACATTTGGCAGTACTGGAAATTGTGTGTTCTGGAAAACAGTGCCTAATGATCAGAGATCCAAATTAATGGCAGCAACAAATGTTGTTCTTTGAAATGAAGGAAATGACTTTAGTATCCTCTCCCAAAAGTCTTGGGATCCACAATGTGTGCTTCTGAAGGTTCATACAGTTTCTAGGAATCTGTAAAATTTCTCCAGTAGGACAAAGTGTATGGTGGATTAAATAGGTGGAACCAGAGGAACCAAGAGGGAACTTGACACCTTCTGTGGCCTGCCACTGAAGGAGAAATTCAGAAATAATTCCAGGAGTCTTTCTGCAGGATAAGTCTACTCTTTGCCCAAATGCTTAGACTTGCAGGGTCCTAACCATACTTAGATTGTTGAAATCATACACCGGGAGACTGGAGCTCAAAGGAACTTAAAGCAGACGGCACACGCAGAGTGCAAGATCTGTTCTAGCCACGTTCCTCCTTGAGCATCAGCCAGAGTTGAATGAATTACCTTGTTAAAGTAGGCAAAGACTGCTCCTGGCTTATGCCTCTTCTCCTTGCCTGATCATCAGAAGCCGTGCCTTAGACTCTCCCCTCAAACTCCTTGTGTTCCAGCACAGGTGCATACTGCGAGCTAAGCAGTGGAATTTGAGTAGAACACAAGGCCAACTGTTTCTGGAAAGGCTGCTTTGGGGTGGGATATGGGAAAATTCGCAGGAGGAAGGAAGGGATTCACAGTTTGGAAGCAGAAGAGCGTTCCACGGTTTGGCCTGTCATTGGAGGCCTCGAGGGAGTGGGTGGGGCCTCATTTCGGTATTTAAGCGTGAGCAGCGGACCCCTTTACCCATTTGCCATAGTCTGCACTTTCCTGGGTGTTGTTGTGAGTACACACTGGAGAGGAAGAACTCCTGTCAAAGTGTCCTCGGCAGGATGGAAGATCAGGCAGATGTGGGTGGCTGCAGTAAGACAAAGACATCCCAGCGTCAAAAGACTGTTTGGCAGGCCAAGCAGAAGGAGGTCTTGCTCTCAGTTTTCGCCAAGACACTTTACCCGAGCTTCAGGACCAGGCAGGAACTGGCCAGGGAATTCGGAGTTCCAGAGTCCTCCATCCGCGTGTGGTTTCAAAACCGCTGAACTAGAACTGGCATGTCAAGGAAGACCTCAAAGCAGACCACCGCAGGCTCCAGCCATGAAGCCTCCCAACAGCCTCCTGAAAAGCTTGTCGCCAGGGTACAACAAGCAAGAGGCCCACCCTCAGAATGGAGAAGGCCTCGAACGCGGCTTAGTCCAGCACAGATCAGCATGCTAGTGCAAGCTTTTGAGATCTCTCCATCTCCAGACTATGCCACGAGGGTGCAACTGGCCCTGAGCACAGGTTTGCCTGAGGACACCGTCCACATATGGTTCCAGAACAGAAAGGCCAGGCAGAAAGGCCACGCTGGAGGCAGCACAGCTAAAGGTGAGGACCTGCCTTCCTCTCCTGGCCCGGAAAGGGCTCCTGGAGCATCGTGTTGCATTGAGGAGGAGGCTTCCCAGGACAGCTTGTTGACATTGGGTTCTGCAGGAGGCCAGTGTGCAGAAGCGTTGATGTCAAGACCCGAGCTCACCTTCTTCACAGAGGCCTACCCAGAATCCAGCGACTCCTGCCCTGTCCAGCTCTTCCTAGAGCAACAGGTGAGAACAGTGGAAGAGGAACAGGGTCCAGCCGCTCTGGACCCAGATGTACCATGGGAGCAGATCGAACCAACACTGGAGGCTCCTCTCACGGAAGAAGAATATCAGGCTCTGTTGGACAATATTTGACCGCATTGAGAACGCCCAGAATTGGGACTGTAAAACCCCGTTGCCTGGACCCTAACCTGACCATTGTCTCAGAGACTCCAGCCAGAAATGAGCTTGGACAGATGCTCAGACTTGCACCTAAGAAAGGTGTAGAGCTCTAGGGATCCTGAGTAAGTGTTGGGGAAAAGATGGAATGCCCTGGAGGTGCGAGGAACCTCACAAGAAGACCAACAGAAACAGCTGACCCAGCCCCCAGGGGGCTTGCAGAGACTGAGCAATCAAATAAGGAGCATGCTTGGTCTGGACCCAGGGACCCTGCACACACGTAGCAGGTGGGAGATGAATCCTTGTGCTCAATGTGGGTTGCCCTACGAGGGAGGTGTTGTGGAGTGGCACAGCGGCGGTGGAGAGTTGTTTCTAACCTGGACTTTGTTGTTTCTAACCTGGACGGTTTTTGAAGGACAGTTATATAATGTTAGCTTCAATTATGATCAGGATAAATATGTAATTTGTCTGCTATTGTACTCTTCGTCATTAAATTATTCTTAGGCATTGCTATGACCTGGTTATTCTTTTCATTTGGAAGTTAATGTAAAGAGGAGATATGATTATCTTTCAAGCTGAAAAGAGGTGTGATCATGAGTCTTGGTTTTTAACTTGACTGCATATGGAATTAAGCAAAACACGCAAATTAAGGACACAATTGTAAAGTACTCTTGGTTGTTTGTAATAGTCTTCTCTACTTCTCTTCTTGATCTATAAGGCTGAAAAACACACCTTTAATCCATATCTTCATACTGCAAAACCAACTACTCACCTTTGCCTCATCTTCTACTGGAAACCTATACAAGGACATGGAAGAAGGAATATTTTACTCTTTTCCTGTTCCCTTTTGCTTTGGTAGCAAGTCTATTTCTTCCTTGACTATAGAACCTTCTTCTTGAGGATTTCAGTGTATTTGAAGGTGAGTTGCGCCAACCTGCCTCATGAACTAAGCCACTGATAGAACTACCAAATTTTCTGCTTTTAATAATGTTATGTAATTCATTCAGGAATCACTTAAACAACAGTAATCGACATATGAGGAGTTATAGAAAAATATTCATCATCATGCAAATTCAAAATGCTACATAACTTTTTCGGTATATTGATGGACTAGCATTTAATTTTTTTTATGCAGTTATATTCTAAAATATTGTAATTGAATTACAAGTATTTTAATTTTTTGCAGCATTTGTATATAGTTTATTTTTACCTCAAATTAGTCCCTTCTTTGTCTTCATTCCCTCAACACACATTAAAATGTGTTCATTTTTCATTTTCTTAGGTTACGGAGATTCTATTTTATATGGGCATGACACCATGAAAATTAACTGTTCTATGTATGACACTGCTAATTCCAAAACATCATTCAAATAATAAGTAGACCTATCAGAATCACACTAGAATTCTCACCAGAGATTATGAAAGCCAGAAGGGCTTGGATAGATATCATGCAGATACTAAGAGACCACCAATACCAACCCAGACTATTATACCCAGTATATATGCAGCCATCCAGGCCTACAGAAGATACTAGAAGGAAAACCCCAAACCAATAATATGAAATATACTCCAGAAAACACATTGAGGCCAACGCCATGAGAGGAAGTCCATGCCTGACACTGCCTGGATTACCATGAACCAGAGTCAAGATAGCCTACAGACACACGATATCTGTAAACATGACAGGCAAAAAAAAATGTCAATGAAAGATACTCTGCTATAATCATAGATGAGTGCCTAGCCCAGTTGTCATCAGAGAGACATCACCAGGCATCTGATGGGAGCAGATGCAGAGACCCACAGCCAAACACAATGATGTATCCAGGGGAAACCCACAAATGAGGGAATATGTATTGTAGGAACCGGAGATATCAAGGACACAAGAGCATGGCCCACTGAGTCAACTGAGCTCATAGGGGAGCACAGAGACTGAAGGACAAAAACATAAACATTCTATGAGTCTTGTGAGCTAGGTTGTTGGCATACACCTTATGATTATTATCCTGATGTCCCTGAGGGACTTCCAACAGTGAGAATGGGGGTGTCTCTGACTCTTTTTCCTGGTTTAACTACACTTTCTTTTCTCATGTATTGCTTTAACCAGCTCTGATGTGAGGGATTGTTCCTAGTCTTATTATAACTTGCTATGCCATCGCATTTTTTTTCATTGAAAGTAAAATGAATGGGAAAAAAAAGCAGTGGATGAAGGAGAGGTGAGCTGTGCAGATCGTGGCTGGGAGGAGTGGAGGAAGAGGAAACTGCAATCTAGATATAGTGCATGAAACAAGAACAAAAATAAAATGCTGAAACAAAATAAACTGTCAGCAGCTCAGGCTGTTGGTGATCACCTGCATTTCTAACACTCAGGAAGTTTATGGTAGGTGGATCTCTGTGTGTTCAAGCACAGGCTGTTCTATAAAGAGAGTCCGGGACAGCCAAAATTATTCAGAAAAATCCTGTCTTCAAACAAACAAAAAACTGTCAGCATTTTGTGTTTCATCTTTAGGAACTTTGTTATATGTCCCACTTTTTTATTTTTATTTTTTAATATTAGATACAGTTTATTAACTTTGTATCCCAGCTGTATCTCAGTCCCTCATTCCCTCCCTATCCCACCCTCCTTCCCTCATCTCATCCCTACCCCTTTCTAAGTCCACTGATAGGAGAGGGCCTCCTCCTATTCCAACTGACCCTAGCTTATCAGGTATCATCAGGACTGGCTGAAATATCCTCCTCTGTGGCCTAACAAGTCTGATTCTCCCTAGAGAGGGGGGAGGTCAAAGAGCCAGCCACTGAATTCATGTCTAAAATATTCCTTGTTCCACTTAGTATGCTACCCACTTGGATACAGAGCTCACATGGACTACATTTGAGCAGGGGTGGTAGGTTATATGCATACATGGTCCTTGGTTGGAGAAACAGTCTCATAAAAAACCCCTGTCCTCTGATACATTTGGTCCTTGTATAGTTCCTGTCCTCTCCTGGTCACACTAACTCCCCCTTCTTTCATATGATTCCCTGTCCTCTGCCCAAGGTTTGGATATGAGTCTCAGCATCTGCTTTGATACACTGCTAGGTACAGTCTTTCATTGGTCCTCTGGAGCAGGCTTCTGTCCTGTTTCTTGTTTTTGCCTATATCCATCCCATTGGTCTTTCTAAGTGAGGATTGATCATCTTAACCCAGGTCCTCTTTCTCATTTATCTTCTTTAGGTGTACAGATTTTAGTATGTTGATCCTATCTTATAGGTCTAGCATCCACTTAAAAGTGAGTGTATACCATGTATGCCTTTCTGCTTCTGGGACACCTCACTGAGGATTATCTTTTCTGGATTGTTTTTTTGTTCATGTTTACATTTTATGACTTCTTTGAATGGTCTAGATATAAACCTGTCTGTTGTATAGCTGGTAAAGAGGTTTCCTATTTTATAAGCTGTTCCACCACCTAAAGAATGGATTGCAAAAGCATTTTAGTTTCATGTTGTAAGACCTGGATTCTCACTGCTCAAGATCTCAGGATTGTGCCCTTCCCAGGAACACTCAGAGATCACAACTCAATGCAAAAGCAAGAGGCGATAGGGTCGCCCCTCCAAAGACAGGAGATGACCCTGAACATGCAAAGCACAGGGTTTTTATACCTGAAATTCAAACCACTTTTGCTGTATACATTTATTGGTCAGCAAGAATAGTATGATAGTGTATAGCTGGTTGTAGATAGTGTACAGCTGGTTGTAGATAGTTTTTCTCAGAACAGTTGACCCTTCCCTTCAAGAGTTATCTACACATGACTTTTCAATTCAAATAATCACAGTTCTTTTTCTCATGGCGAGGTGGTCCCTCAACCCCACCTTTTTTTCCTCAATTGTAACCCTAAAATTGTGGATCAACGTCAGGGAGAGGTTGATACTGTCTCTGGAGCATCAGGAACTGAACTGCACTTATAAGTTCCCTGACAAAGGCGAGTTCTGGTCGGAGAGTTTATTATCCCTGATGAGTTTCAGTTTTAGCAGGTTGTTGGAGGCTTGGACTTTCCAGGTGTTGCAGGTTGATGAAGAGCAGGCTTAACGTGTGACACATGGATCCAAGCTGTGATGCCCTCTACTTTGATGGCAGTTGGAGTGGTGAGCAGGATGTAATAAGGACCCTTCAACTGAGGTTCCAAATTCTGGCTGCCATGTCACTGCACACATACCAGATCTCCCACCTGGAACTGATGGGGCACCTCCAAGGACCCGGGCGCATATGCACTGCCAACCTTGCTCCATATTTCTTTCTGCATAAGCTGCAGTCCCTTTAGCCTGCACAAGTCAGAGTTACCACTAGTTATGTCAAGAGGGTCCCCAAGAAGAGTCAAGGTAGGAGAGCAGGAACCCCATATAGTAATTCAAAGGGAGTTAAGCCTAGTAGGGAGTGAGTATTTCTGACTCTAAAGAGGGCCAAGGGAAGAAGCACCACCCAGTCACCCCCAGTCTCCATTGTCAATTTTGTGAGAGTCTCTTTTAGAGTTCTATTCATTCTCTCTACTTGTCCTGAGCTTTGGGGTCTATAAGCATGATGTAACTTCCAATCAACCCCCAGAAATCTGGCCACCTCCTGGTTTACCTGAGCAAGGAAGGCTGGCCCATTGTCTGACCCAATTAGCTTTGGAATACCTTGCCGAGGAAAAATGTCTTACCAGAATCTTTTGGTGGTTTCTTTCTTTGTGGGAAAAGCTTCCACCCATCCTGAAAAAGTGTCCACAAAAACCAGGAGATATTTATTGTCATACCTGTCTGGTTTAATTTCAGTGAAATCCACCTCCCAATGCATTCTGGGTCTAATTCCTCTCAGCCCCTTTCCTGGGCTCTGGAAATTCTTACCTATGTTTACTCTCTGGCAAGGTTCACATGCCCTAGTCACTCTCTCAGTCAGGATGGTGAGGTTTAGTATTCGGTACGGAGATGGGAGGGCAACTTCAGCCAATTTCTTTACCCCCAAGTAAGTCCACTTATGCATCTGAGTTATCAATATCTCAGCGTCTTCCTGGGGTAGAATGATCTTACCTTTAGAGTCAATCCATGCCCCCACATCAGTGTTAAATATCCCATTTTCGCCATATTAACTTTAAGTCATTTTCTGAGTAGTTTACTTGTTCTTCTCTGGGCAGTTCAGTTGTTAATACCACTGAGACAGAGTTTCCTCTAGCAGTTACTTTAGCTTCCTGATCGTCCATGTTTTTCCCTTTGGCTGCCCTGGAAGTCCCCTTCTGCTTTCCCGGGAAATGAACAATGCCTACCTTGTCAGGCAGCAACAGGGCATTGACCAAAGCCAGAATCTCATTTTTATTTTTTATCTCTGTACCGGCTGCTGTTAGCAGGCCTGTCTGATGATAGATGGCCCCGTGCATGTGGGCTGTTTTAAAGACATACCGACTATCAGTGTAGATGTTTATCTTTTTGCCCTTTTCCACAGTTAATGCCTTGGTTAAAGCAATCAATTCAGCTTGATGAACAGAAGTGCCTTCTGGCAATGCCTGGGCCCATCTACCCAGAGCTTGAGTTTGTAAAACAATATTCTTTTGCATGCAGTACCATGGTTTGTAGCCAAGTAAGAATGTTTTTACAATGGACTGCACTTCAGTACTACCAATTAAATAATCTTCAATTTATAATATCAATGTGAAGGTGCAGTGAGAGCTACCTTATGTCCATCTACCACCGCTGCCTCTGCCTTTCTCTTCCATTCTCCAAAGAAACTGCTCCTATCCATATAGTATGTCACCTCAGCATCAGGAAGAGGTTGATCTTTCAAGTCCTTTCACCATCCCTGTTCCTCTGCTAGAACATGCAAACAGTCATGCTCCAGGGGCTGGATTTCTGGATCTGGCAATCAGGTGGCAGGATTTAGCTCCATAGCTGCGGCCAGGGTGACTCTATCATTATTCAAGAGCACAGCCTGGTAATGTGTTATGCAGGTGTTCGTGAGCCAGCAATCAGGTGGCTGCCTTATGACACTCTCAGGGTCATGAGGAGCATAGATGGTGAGGTCCTGTCCCAGAGTCAGTTTGTCTGCATCTTTTACTAGTGCCACCACTACTGTTATTATTCGAAGGCAGGTTGGCCATCTTGCCACTACTGAATCAAGCGTTTTGGATAGATAGGTTACCGGTCTATTCCAGGGTCCAATTTTCTGTGTTAGCAACCCCTTGGCCATTCCCTGATTCTCAGCCACATAAAGATGGAAGGGTTTGGTTACATCAGGGAGTCCGAATGCTGGGGCCGACATTAAGGCTTGTTTGATATTATTGAATGTGGCTTGTTCATCCTTTCCCCAGATGAAAGAGTCTTTGCCCTTCATAAGGACATACAGAGGGGCTGCCATCTTGGCAATTCCCACAATCCACATCTGGCAAAACCCTGCTGTACCTAAAATTTCCCTCAGTTGTTTAGTAGTCCATGGAGGGGGAATATGAAATACAGTCTCTTTTCTAGCCTCTGATAGCCATTTCTTTTCCTCTCTTAATATATATCCCCGATAACTGACCTGTTTCCTGCAGAACTGGGCCTTTTTTGCTGATGCTCTATAGCCGAGGTCACCCAGCTCTTGTAACAGCTGGTTGGTGGCTTTAAGGCAGGTTTCTTTACAATTTGCAGCTAATAGAATGTCATCTACATATTGGAGAAAAGTTACCTGGGGATTGGTGGCCCGGAAGTGTGCCAGGTCACAGTGTAGGGCTTCATCAAATATAGTAGAAGAATTTTTAATCCTTGAGGAAGTCAAGTCCCTGTAAGCTGGCCTGAGACCCCTGAGTCTGGGTCTTTCCATTCAAAAGCAAAAATGTCTTGGCTGGTAGGGTTGAGTTGGAGACAAAAAAAAATGTGTCCTTAAGGTCCAGAACCGTATACCAAACCCTGTCAGGGGGAAGGGAACTCAACAGGTTATATGTGTTGGGTGCGGTAAGGGTGCAAGTCCATGACCTGTTTGTTAACTTCCCTCAAGTCCTGTAGGGGTCAATAGTCATTGCTCCCAGGCTTCTGAATTGGCAGCAATAGAGTATTCCAGGCAGAATGGCACCTTCTGAGAACCCCTAGGTCAAGGAACCTCTGTTTGTGAGGGTGGATCCTCACGGGTTTTCTTAGACATTGGATATTGTTGCACCGTGATTGGGGTAGCCTGAGGCTTCAGCTCTATCGGAACTCAAGCTGTTTCTCTGTTTTTCCTAGGCCATCTGTTTCATCCCATGCCCTGGGAATCTCTGTAGCCACCAGTCAATGTCTTTTTCTGGACTTACCACCTTTTCAGACAGGCGGTATTCATCTTCCAGTTTAATTGTCAGTATATGAATGGGATCTCCTTTATTGTCTGTCACCTGTGGGCCATCTGGTCTAAAATGGAAATGGGCTCCTATCTTAGTTAGGATATCTCACTCTAACAGCGGGTATGGGCATTCAGGGAGAACTAAGAATGAGTGGTATACCCGGTCCACTCCAAGGTCCACCATTCTTCGGTGTAGTCCATGAGTATTGTTTACATCCAGTGGCTCTTTGGACCATGATTTCTTCTCTTTTTCAGCTTTAAAGTCTTGTAACAGAACAGAATGCTGGACGCCAGTGTCCACCAAGAAGTGGACTGGCTTTCTGTCCATCTTAAGGGTTACCCTGGGCTCTGGGTGAGGGGTCAAACCCTGTCCCCTCCAATCACTGTCATTCCCCAGGATTAGGACCTGGGTCTCCAGGGCTTGGGCATTAGGTTTTTCTGGCTTTTTCTTCCTTTTAGGATAATCCTTGATCCAGTGTGCTTTCTCCTTGCAATATGCACACTGATCCTTAGACAGAGGGCCTCCTGGAGTCTGAATGGTCTTAATCTTGACAACAAGGATCTTGTCCAGGTGAAGGGTGCCCTCCTGTGGCCATCCAACCTGAAAAAGAGGCCACTCTGAGGAACAGAAAGTTTGCCATTTCCCATTTTTAACTTCAACTGAAAGGTTATGTGCTCTATATCTCACCTCTGAGAAATGACCAAGGGTGAGGGATAAGAATGTAGTCACAGTCTGTCCTATAATAAAGTAGTCTGTCAAGAAAGTCAAAGAGGCAACAATGATAGAGACAAAGAGAACAAGACAGGCAATTAGACAAGGGAACCCTTGCGGGTAGTACCACAGAACTCATTTG
The DNA here is from genome assembly GCA_036365155.1 of Meriones psammophilus. NCBI lineage: Eukaryota > Metazoa > Chordata > Mammalia > Rodentia > Muridae > Meriones > Meriones psammophilus. Next base: position 97,819 of record JAEOAE010002479.1, read on the forward strand.
AGAGGCTGCCTGGCAGTGGCCATCTCTGACAGGAAACAGATGGGAGGAGGACCATCCCGGTCCTAGCCTCTCAAACTGGAGCATCCTCCAGTTCCCAGTCAAGCAATGTTCTGATATGTCTGACTATCGCAATGACTGATCAGATGACCAAAAATGGCCCAGATAGGGGCCTAAACAGAAACATATTGGTAAGACAGAAACAAGCAAAGCAAAACAGAAATCAGACTAACTTGTTCCAAGCTCGACCTCCGAGCTCAGTCTGATGAGGGTTGGGGAAGGGGCATGCCCTTTCCTGGTCAAATGCACCAAAAATGTAAGACCTAAGGTATCACAGCTCAGCAGTTCAAGATCGTGTCCTTCCCAGAAACTCTCACAGACCACAAGTAGATGCAAAAGCAATAGGTTTTTTTATGAAGAGAGACAGATAAGGAGAGAGCAGGACATTATAGCAGGAAGAGAGAGAGGGGGCACCACAACAGAGAAAGGGGGAGGGCAAGAAGGCAATAGCAAGAGGACAAGAGAGGGCTAGATAGACAAAGTGGGCAGACAGATCCTTTTAAGGAGCAAAGTAACCACATCTGCCCTCCCTGGCTGTCGACACATAATGACATCACAGGTTGCTAGGAAAGCTACAAGCAGGTGCCTAAATACTAAGAGCTAATCCCAGCACACTGCCAGGCAGAAGCAGGCCAGTCTTTGTGAGTTCAAGGTCAGACTGGTCTACAGATCTAGTCCAAGATACCCAGGGCTAAAAGGAGAAACCCTCTCTCAAAATACCAAAATATGCATATGTATAATTAATATATGCTCACTAAATACAGTAATATAAACCAATATATTTAATAAATATGTTTCACACTGGAGAAGAATTCTGTGAATATAATCAATGTGGTAAGGCCTCTGTATTCTCCAGTCCGCTCACTACAACTCAAACACTAGTTCAATGCAAATGACAAAAAATTATTGTCATCTAGGCACTACTGGTTGATTAGGGCCACATAACAATCTTTGGAGCTCAACTGTGACACCTACATATCCACTGAGACAGAAAATTACAGAGGTTCTGAGTTTGAAATATCAAAACTGTCTGTGCTGTCTTACAAATAATTTTTCTATCAATGTTTAGAGATATGTGATGTCTTTATGTCATTGATGATGTCAACTGATGCAAAGTGTTGGTTTTACAGTAGAACTGATCATATCCATTTGTTCTTTTGTGGTTAGGAAGACATATTTTGTCTTAGGGAAGAGAAATTTTAGTTGGGAACAGTCATTATGTTTAGGGGAACAGAAGCAATGGTTTGGAACCATCACATTTTGTGGAACAAATGATGAATGACTAAAGCTGGTCAGCTATTGGGAAGTCTATGGCTAACCTATGGACTCTGAACTTAAAGATAGTTTCAGAGTGTGTAAGCAACCCGATAAAGCATTTGCATATCACAGTAGACTTTGAGAACCTGAAAGAATTCATTCTGAAGGATATCTGTTAGAATACAAGATTTGTTAAGATCTTTGACCAACCAACTTGCATTCATTTATACAAGATTAATTGTGTGGGGAGATTTTTAACAAGTGTCAACAATGTATTCATACATTATGACATCCATCCTTGTTTTGTTTTTAGTTGTAAGCTCATATGGACAAAAGGTCTATGATGTAACACTTTTAGATTTTACAATTCTCTTCAATTACATTAAATGAATCATCCAGTTGTAAAATTTATGGTGTATATTAGTGCCTTTTCTGTGACAAAACACAATGTCTAAGGCAACTTCCAAAAGTGTTTACTTTGCGTTCTGTTTCAGAGGGATATGGGATCACTATGAAATGGACATCAAAAGTGTCACACATGGCAGATAAAGTAGGAAGCTTGGAACTCACATCATCAACCTACAGCATGAAGCAGAGTGTGGGAACTACAAAGGATATGCAGTTGAAAACTATCAAGCCCATCCCAAGTAACATACTTCCTCCAGAAGGGCTGCATTTCTTAAACATTCCCAAATGACACCACCAACTGAGAAGGATTCATTTCTCTGACTTCAAACCTACATGTTTGATGTCTGTTACATGAAGGAATTCATGATGAAGAAAAACTCTGTAGACAAGCCTGTAGGTACCTCAACACCTGAGTTACAGGAATAAATGGTTACACATGAAAAATATTCATGAGTAAACATACTAGTTTAGGAATTTGTTTTAATTTCCATTATGTGATAACAATATGTCTTTGTGTGTTTATGTGCCTATGCATTCTAGTCTACAGGAAGAACAGACCATTTGGTTTTCTTTAAGCAGGGATTACAGGAAGTTTTCAAAACCCCAATCTAGATCCTGGAAATGAATTTGTCTTAACTGCACAGCTATATCTCTAGTTCTGTAAATATCTTGAATCCTTTGTATATTATCTTGATGTCAAGAAGTAGAAAAGAATTCATATAAGAGAGCAACCATATTTATATAAAAGATTTATTGACGTTGGGCATAATAGATATATTCATTTTCATGAAAAGAAACCTTCTTAAATCTGTTTTTATCATAGCCTTGAAGGAAGTAAATTATTTACCATGTTTACATGGTAATGTGAGGATATCACCAATTATGATTATGGTCTATATTTTGAAACACTGGAGTAGGCTTTGATGTTTGCTTTATGTGTAGCAATCCATTCACAAACATTTATTAGGTAATTCTGATCTTCTTTCTGTGGCTGTTGTTCATCTTCTTATGCATTTCCATTTGGTGATAGGTATTTTTCTGCTGCAATGGATAGAATGGCATTCTGATCATCCATGCAGTCCATTCCTTATTAATATCAAACAGTGTGTGATCAGGCTCTTCAAGAAAGGGTCTCTGAGAAAGCGTGGTGCTTTTGATTTTCATGTTTTCACAAATTCATTTGAAACATTTGTTTTCAAGCTTTGTTTGGATGTCACCAATTAGTCATGGCTACAGTTTAAATCTTGATTCTCATGTGCCACCCTTCAAGATGTTTCCCCAATGTGTTTTGTCAATGTATTTTTACCAACATTAATGTTAAAATGCTTAATTGTATGTATGTATGTATGTATGTATGTATGTATGTATGCATGTATTGTTTGAAGTTCCATGCCTCCTCATGTTCCCTTATTTACTATAAGGCACATCATCTTGATGTACTGTCTTCTAATAGAATTATTGAGAGGTGCTAGGTATTGTAACAACAATGAGGTTTATTTTTAAAAAGCATGCTAAGTGTGTGTAATGTGACTATGGGTTCTTAGGCCATGATAGAGATTTGAAGAATGTGTGAAAGCTTTGTGGGCTTTATTTTTACCACTCTTATATGATCGTCAAGATCATGTTTCCAGTATTGCAAAACCACAAACATTCCCCATTGAGCTCATTGATACTCAAATAAACTTAATTGAAACTTTACATCAGTAAAATACTGTCTTATGTTCTGAGTATAAATATTTTGTCACCTAAGGATGGGAAAAAATGAAATAATTTGAAAAATGCTCTTTGCAAATGAAAATGATTTACTGCTTTTGTGTTTTGGAATGTGTTAATTAATTCTCAGGAGTAAAGATTTCTTCATAACTCTTTCTCAGAACTACAAGTGAATGTCAGAAAATTGTCTCAGTGTGTAAAGTTGGTTGTGGTTACGCATGATGATTTGAGCTCAATCTCTGCGTAGCCCATATTACTCCTACAGATTTTTTTTAATATTTCTATTGGGCTGTTGTGTATGCAAACTCACACACCACCACATACATAAAAATAATTAAACCCAAATAAAGGTGTGTGTGTTCACTGGCTAAAAGACTCCTTGGGTTTCCAGTTTAGAACTCACATGGGGGATGTAGGTAATAAACAGCAATAAGTTGTCCTCTCCCTGACACATACACACCATGGCATAGGTGTGTACACATGCAAACACACTCAAACATTTTTAAATGGATGAAATTAACAAAGCAAATGAAAGAACTCACTTATTGACAACATCAGAAATGATTTGGAAGTATAAATAACTAAAGAATTATTGAAGAATTATTGAAGAATTATTACTGTTTATTTAAAGAATAATGGTTCCTCTGTACATCTCATTTTATCCTTTCAAAAACATATCTCAGCTTGGCTCAGAAGTATATCCCTATCATCCTAGAATGGGAGTCAGAGGCAGGCCACTTTCTCTGAGTTTGAGGTCAGCATGGTACACAGAGTGAATTCTTTGGTTTGTTTGTTTCTTTGTTTTTTGTTTGTTTGTTTGTGGGTTTTTTTTGGAGGGGAAATTTGCTTGTGTATCCTCAGCTGTCCTGGACTCACTTTGTAGACCAATCTGGTCTTAAATTCACAGAGATCTGCCTGCCTCTTGCTCCCTGAGTGCTGGGATTACAGGTGAGTGCCACCATGTCCAGCTCCACAGATTGAGTTCTAAAACATCCATGGCTATGTAAATATATACTGTCTCCACATGATTCCAAAAAGTTAGACTATAGCTCAAATTATGGATTTTTTTTTCTAATATTAGCTGACTGGCTCCAACAAAGACTTTTGTTACATTTATTTGTACCAAGAGAACTGTGGCAACAATGAAAATCAGAAGCAATGTGGAAAGTCCATTTGCACAGGGGTAGAAACCTATATATGACAAGAGGGTTAATATCCAGAATATATAGAGAACTCAAGAAGTTAAACAGCAACAAATCAAGTAATCCAATTAAAGAATGGGCTACAGAGTTAAATACAGAATTCTCAATGGAGGAATGGAAGAGAAACACTTAAAGAAATGCTCAATGCCCTTAGTCATCAGGGAAATGCAAATCAAAACAACCCTGATGTTTCACATTACATCCATCAGAATAGCTAAGATCTAAAGCTCAAGTGACAATATATGCTGAAGAGGATTTTGAGAAAGAAGAACCCTCCTCCACTCCTGGTGGGAATGTAAACTTGTACAATCACTTTGGAAATCAATCTGGCACTTTCTCAGACAATTAGAAATAGTGCTTCCTCAAGATTCAGCTATACCACTCTTAAGCATATATCCAAAGGATGCTCATGTATACGACAAGAACATTTGTCCAACCATGTGTGTAGCAGCTCTATTTATAATACCAACCCAGATGCCCCTCAACTGAGGAATGGATACAGAAATTGTGGTACATCTACATAATGGAATATTACTCAGCAATAAAAAGCAAGAAAAAACATGAAAATTGCAGACAAATGGTGGGAACTGGAAAAGATCATCCTGAGTGAGGTATCCCAGAAGCAGAAAGACACACAGGGTATATACTCACTCATAAGTGGATATTAGATATACAATATAGGATAAACATACTAAAATCTGTATAAATAAAGAAACATATGAAGGAGGAGGACTCTGGATAAAATGCTGAATCCTCTTCAGAAAGGCAAAGATAATGGACATCAGAAGAGGAAGAAAACAGGGAACAGGACAGGAGCCTACCACAGAGAGAATCTGAAAGGCTCTAACCTGCAGGGTATCAGAGAAGATGCTGAGACTTGTAGCCAAATTTTGGGCAGAGTGCAGAGCAGTTCATGAAAGAAGTAGGAAGTAATAAGACCTGGAGAGGACAGGTGCTCCACAAGGAGAACAAGAGAACCAAAAAAATCTGGGCACAGGGGTGTTTTCTGAGACTGATACTCCAATCACGGACCATTGATGGAGATAAACTAGAAACCTGCACAGATATTGCTTATGGCAGTTCAGTTTCCAAGTGTGTTCCATTTTAATGGAAACTGGGACTGTCTCTGACATGAACTGATTGGCCTCCTCTTTGATCACCTCCCCCTGAGGGGAAAGCAACCTTACCAGACCACAGAGGAAGACAGTGAAGCAATTCCTGATGAGCCCTGATAGACAGTGATCATAGGGAGAGAAAGGAGGACCTCCCCTAGCAGTGGATTTGGGGAGGCACATGTGTGGAGAAGGGGGAGGGAGGATGGGATTGGGAGAGGTGGAGGGAGGGGCACAGAGGGATTCAAAGTGAATAAAGTGTAATTAATAAAAATTAATATAAAAATGGAAAGAAAAAAGACACAGAAGCTGGATATATAAGCTCTCATTGGTCAAATGACAAATCAATTTGAACATCAAAATGATCTGCATATCTATGTCCTCCCAAAATTCCTATGTTGAAACCCTGAAACCCAAAGTAACAGAACTGCAGGAGATCTTTGGGAGGTACTCAGGTCTGGGTGGTGAAGCCCTTATAAATAGGTTCATAACCTTATTGATGAGATCATATAAAATCATGTTGCCCTTTAGAACACTGAGTTTAAAGTGAGAACAGGACTGTAGACAAGTATGCCCTCAACTAGACCTTATAATTTAACTTTAGACTTTCCAGAGTTCACAACTGTGAAAAGTAAAGCCTTTGTTTATAAATCATTTGTCACTTACCCCCAGCAGACTAAAACAAACAATAACAGTCCAGTCCACTACAGAAGGCACATAAATCATGAAACCATATTGATGTAAGTGTATGGCAAATTTATTAACATTTTGATGAGGACCAAGACACAGAGTGCCAAGGTATTCATGGGGGTGCAGCATATTAACTGTAGTAGAAAAGCCTGGAAAACAGTGGTTGCAAGTAATCAAAGTGAAAGTATCTACCACCTGACAGGGTACAGTGTGTGCCGCTGTTGTGATACCCAGTTTACGTATTGATCCATGAGAACACAGAGAGCTCAGAGAGAGTCTGTTAAAAAAACTAACATGGGATATTAGCCATATCGTACAGGATAACCATGGTACAACCCACAGACCTAAATAAACTAAGTAACATGGAGGGTAGAAGACAGGATACTTGAATCCCACTAAGAAGGGGACAGACATGGGAAGTGGAGGAAGAGAGGAGTTGGGTGGGAGAGGGGGGTGAAGAGAGGAACAGAAAAGGAGATCAGGTATGGGAAAGTGCACATGGGGGTGAGAGGGCTAGGAAAGAAGGGAATTTGGTGTTGCCACATGTCTGAGATAAGATGAAGACCTGGAATTCTGGAGGTACCTGGGAAAATATGGGGGTATGAGCCTGGCTGAGATGCCTAGCAGCAGGGATATTGAGACTGAAGTGGACACATCTTGTAGCCAGTGGAGGGAGGGGGACACCAACCAACTCACAAAACCCTCAACCCAAATTTGTCACCTACAAGACATGCAGGAATAAAAGATGGAACAGAGATTGAGGAAATGGCCAACCAATGACTGACACAACTTGAGACCCAACCCATGGGAAAGACTCAACTCCTGACACTATTAATAATACTCTGCTATGCTTGTAGAGAGGGGACTAGCGTAACTATCATCTGAGAGGCTTCATCCAACAGATAATGGAAACAGTTGCAGAGACCCACAGCCAAAGAAACATTAGGCAGAATTTGGAGAGTCTTGTAGAAGAGTTAGAGGAAAGATTTAGGGAGCTGGGAGGGGGTAGTACACCACAAGACTTACATAGTCAGCTTACCTGGGACCATGGGGCCTCATAGAGACTGAACCACCAATAAAAGAACATGCCTGGACTAGTCCTAGGACCCCTTCACATATGAAATTGATGGGCTGTTTGTCCTCAAGTGGGTCCCCTAACAACTAGATCAGAGGCTCTCTCTGTTTTGGGCTCCTACCTCTGGATCCCATTTTCCTAGCAGGGCTGCCTTGTCTTGCCTCAGTGAAAGAGGAGGTACTTAATACTGATGTAACTTGATGTGCCAGGGTGGGTTGGTTGGGGGTTATCTGGGGAAAACGGGTGAGTGTGATGAGGGCGGAACTGGGAGGAGAGGAGGGAGTGGGGTTGTGAGTGGGATGTAAAATGAACAAATAAATAAATTAATGAAGACAAAATACAATTGACCCGCAGTCATCAAAAGTGACAGGATCATGAAAAAGATGATGGAACTATTCCATATTGAAAGAGACTAAAGAGATAAGGAAACAATACAACACTTAAATGTACCAACTTCCTCGACAATTATGTGAGTAATGACATTGTCAACAAACCCCAAATTAAATGCAATACTGTGTCAGCGTGAATTACCAAATTTGATAACTGAACTGTCATTATGTAAGACAAAGTTCTTGTTTGTATAAAATCAACACTAAACCATTCTGAGTGACAGGGCATTAGGTCAGCAGCTTCCTCTCAAAATGTTCAAAGTAAAACATACTTGGAACTATCTTCAAGTTTGTTATTGTTTAAAAATTGTTGTGGGGAAGCTGCATGTGGTCTTTAACTCCAGCATTTGGGAGGCAGAGGAAGGCAGATCACTGTAGGTTCAAGGCCAGCCTGGTCTACATAGGGAAGCCTAGGACAACCAGGTCTCTGTAGAGAGAATTTGTGTCAAAAAACCAAACTAAATAAAATTGTTGTAAGGAGAAGAACAATGTAACTGAAAACTGAACAAGATTAAAAACAAAGCTGATTCTCCACACTGGCAGTCTGGGTAAGACTATGTCTGTAAGAGACTGAAAAGTGAGTGACATGACATTTTGGAGCGGCAAGAAGATTCTTTAAATACAGCCCACAGTCTTCTTTTTTTATTGTGTATGTGTGGGGGGGGGAAGTGTTCATGATGTCGGTGAAGCATGCATACTAGGGAACACATAGGAAGGTTAGGAGACAACTCTGTGCAATAACTTCTTGCCTATCACCTTTTCATAAATTCAGGGATCGAACTCAGGGCTCCAGGCTTGCACAAGCAAGAGCCTTTATCTGCTGAGCCATTTCACCAGCCTGCAAGCTATTCTCTTAAGTGAGCTCAATTAGTCAGTAGTAAGAAAAAAATGTGAAGAATTCCTTCTGTTAAACAAATTCTTAGGGATAAATAAATAATAAAAAGAGATGAGTAGAAAAGTGGTACTCTGGTGCTACCAACGACTAACAATCAGCAAGCACCTCCTGAGACAAGGGGCTGCAGGGCTGGTAGCTAAAATTCCTTGCAAGTAGAAAACTGGAATTATCCTGAAATAAAAGAGCTTTCCCAGCTCTACAGTAACCTTGTTATTACATCCCGTTTATCTATAAATAACAACACAAAGAAATAAAAATAAGAAAATAAGCCTGCGTGAACCCTCTATACTCCTAGTGTGCTAGTCCATCAAAGTATAAACAGCAATGTATCCAACAAACTGTTCCTTATGAAGAATTCTCTGATGAATAAAGGGAACAATTAAATCAGGTGAAAGCTAAGTGAGAGAGAGCACCTGCAGTGGCTGTCTTTACTCAAGAAGAGTCATTTCATTCTGGAATGCCTGCACATACGTCCTGAAAAAAAAAAAAAATGTTCCTAGAAATGTGCACGGGTCCTGTGGCCTTTCCAAGTACCTGGCTTTTGTTTGACTGGATGTCCAAGCTCCCCCACCCGACCTGCCCAAGGGCAGGCAGGAGGCAGCACCGGACTCTGCAATTTCTATCCTGGAGGACTGGCCCCATCATCATTCTTCCTCAGGATACAGGGCACAAGTATATCCCTAGGGCGTGGTCCCGGGTATCAACAGGCCCTACAGAAGCTCTAGGTGGAATGCAGGCAGACTCTCCCGACCCGCCCAGCCCTCCAGTCCCCGGCTGCACCGCCCTGGCCTTGACCGGCGACTGCCATCCTGTGGGTCCCTCACACACGCCCACAGCCAGCCAGGCTTGGCCCCACGGCAATGGCCAACACCCTTGGACCCGCCGCTCCTCCTCTGCAGGACGCAACCCTCTCTCCTCCAGCCTCCCAGCTGCGTCCCCAGACCCAGCACAACTTCACCCACTGGATGGCTGCTGGCGGCCGAGGAGGAGCCCAGAGGCGGGGACGGAGGAGGAGCCTGAGGGCTGTGGGAGGCGGAGCCCTGGGAGGTGAAGTAGTAGCCCGGGGGCGGAGGCGGAGCCCAGAGGGGTGGAGGCAGCGCCAGGGAGACTGAGGCAGAAACTGGAGTCGGGCAGGGGCAGAGACCTGGGGAAGAGGGTGGAGCCCGGGGATGGAGGAGGAGGCCGGGGGGTGGGGGAAGCCAAGCCCAAGGCAGAGGGAGGCGGAGCCCTCGGAGGTGGAGGCGGAGCCCGGGAAAGGAGGGAGGCGGAGCCTAGTGGGAGCAGAGGTGGAGCCCGGGGGGAGGCGGAGCCCGGGGGCGGCGCCTGCCCCACACCTTCACACGGCTTCTCCTGGTCTCAGCCTACCACCACCCCCAGCAAGAGGGTTCAAGTCTCGGCCCTCGCCGCCGCCGCCCACCATGCCGGGAAGAACTCGGCGTTTTCCCTTCAGCGTCTGTAGCCATAACAATGGCGCTTCCGTCACACTTGACAATGGAGGCGCGCACTGCACCTGCGCCGTGCCTAGCGCGAGCCCCTCCCCCGCCCTAACCGAGTAGGTTCTGCCTTATGGGTTGGGATGCTCTGAGGCCTGAAATTTCTGAAATCTTACTATTTATTTTACAGGACAAAAGGATCTTTAAGATAAGTGTACCTCAAATCATGTCTCTCCTGTTTTCAAACCTCTTGTCTTAGTTACTTTTCTATCACTGTGCTAAGATATTATGACCAAGGTTACTTACAAAAGTAACGTTTGGTTGGGTACCTAGAGTTTCAGAGGGTAAGTCCATCACCATCGTGGCAGGGACCATGGTGACAGACAGGAATGGCAGGCAGAGCACCAGAGAGAACAGTGGCTGAGAGCTTACATCCTGATCTACAAGTATGGGGCAAAGAGCTAACTGAGAATGGTGTGGGGTGTAAAACCTCAAAGCCGACTAACAGTGACACACCTCTTCAACAAGATCACACTTCCTAATTTTTCTAAGACAGTTCCACAAAATGGGGACCAGATTTTCAAACATTTGAGTCTGTAGGGGTCATTTTCATTCAAACAACTACATTCCTCAATAGCTTCCTATGTAGCCAAAAATTAAGATAAAAAAATTTCGATGTCCCAAATCATCCCAGGCATTCAGCTTCTTGTGTGATTTTGTTATTGCTGCTGTTTTGTTTTTGAGACAGTTTCAGAGAGTACAGGTCGACCTTCATTCCTGACCTTTCTAATGCTCCATTTACAGGCATGTGTCACCACACTTGTTTTATGATCTTGTTTGTTTGCACTACGTCCACTGACTTCCTTTTTTTTTTTTTTTTTTTTGAGGGATGGCATTTTTATGTTTTGTGTAGATGAGTGATAAGATTATTTTACTTGTGTGTATATAAGTGTACCACATGTAAGCCTTATATCCCAGGAGGTCATATCACATCAAATTCCCTGACACAGGAATTAGAGAAGATTGTCAACCACCATGGACATGCTAGAAACTCTGCAAAAAAAGAAGCAGAGAATGATTTGTTTAAGATTTATTTTTATTACACACACAATGTTTCATCTGCATGTACACATGGATGCCAGAAGAGGGCACCAGATTTCGTTATAGTTGTTTGTGAGCCGCCATGTGATTACTGGGAATTGAACTCATGACCTATTCAAGAGCAGCTGAGTCATCTCTCCATACCCACAGGAGGTAATATTCATCACTGAGCCATGTCTTCAGACCCTCTGGCATCCCCTTAAAATTATTATTATTATTATTATTATTATTATTATTATTATTATTATTATTCCTTTCTTCTTCCTAGTATATTCCAAACAAATTCACCTTCTTTCATTTCCCTACTAAACTAAAATATTCTCAACTCTCAGCCTTTGAATATGTATGTTCTTTATTCCTTCTGGGATGTTAGGCCCCTCTTGCTTTTCTTTAGGTTTCACAATGGAATTTATAGTGATGTATACATTTCTATGTATGGTCTATGGGTTTGTTTATGGTGGATTACCCCACAAGACTGTAAGCTTATAGAGAAAGAATAGTGTTTGCATGAATCATTTTTGTATGTTCAGGAATTAGCACAGTATTGGGTACCTAATTCACAAACAGTAACTATCTGGGGAAGGGCAAATAACCTTTTTAACAAATATATGCCTTTAACAAAGTCATCATAAACTGATAGTAATACAGAATTCCCACCTGGAGGATGGGAGCACATAGCATTTTATTTGTTAATGCCAGCCATTGTACCAACTGCAATAAACTTCTCCTGAAGTCTTTATTTTGTTCTGTTACTGTTGTTACTAGGACAGCCTCCGCTATGCCTGTTGCCTTCTCTGTGTTGTCTTTCATTTATCCCATAACAAGTTACTTCCTTTAAGCCTTAGTGAGATTTAGCACCTGGCTTTATGATATTCAAAGACTATCTATATCTGTCTGTTTTGTACAGAAGCTAGGAATATAGCTCAGAGGTAGAACATTTACTTCACATATATGAGGTATAGAAAGAGGAGGTAGAGGAGGAGGATGAAAAGGAACAGAAGAGGCAAAGCATTGCTTTTCTTTATGCAGATGCTCTGCCTTAAATACAGGGGTTAACAGTCTTCCTGTCTCTGCCTTCCAGATAAGATAGAAATTACAGGTACAGCAACAGTGCTACTTATTTGGTGTTAGTTTTTAACCTGGTCCCTCTCATGACAATCATTCTACCTGCTTTATACATAGTTGGTTTCATGTACATGTTCATTTTCTGCAAAGCATCTATGTTTTCATTAATTTTTATGAGAGGTCAGATCCTCAGAAAATGTCCTGGGCTTTGCATCCCTCCATACTTATCCCAAGGAGACTATATTAGCAAAGCTGATTGTGTCCTCTCTGTACATCATTTGATGTTATGACTTCAGGATGCATCTTGAACCTTGTTTACAAGAGAATGTTCTAAACAAGCCCTAAGCTTAACAGGCATTTTTGTGCCTCATCAAAAAAAAAAAAATCATCATAAAATAACATGTCTGAAGTGAACATCTGAGTTCATTGTACAATCACTTAGTTACCTTCATTTTAGTCATTAACATTATTAATGCTATTTATTGTTGTACATTACTTTTTTAGAGACCCAAGTATAATGACCCTGGTGTACATACTGTTAACTAAGAAAATAAAACCACACATTCAAAACAAGCAAAACCTCTAAATATTGATAAGAATTAGGTTTAGATTTTGGGCCCAAAAATAATTCAGTTGAAATGTAAGGAAGACATGGAAACACCATTATTCAGCAAGCGTTTAGAGTATACACACACACACACACACACACATACAGACACACACACGTATGTATATATATATATATATATATATATATATATATATATGTATGTATATCATATATATATATGTATATCATATATATATATATATATACACATATATGATGAAAGGATGTACATATAAACACAACGTAAGAATTCTTGGGAAACACACAAATGTAGAACTTCATTAAACAGGATTTTTTTTTCCTTTCTGTTTTCTTTCCAGGAAGATTTTGAACATGTTTCTTCCCTCCCCTCCCCTTTTTCCCCTCCCCTTCCATCCCATTCCTTTCCTTCCTTGCTCAGTGTGAATTTACAAACATTGCACTTGAATGGATGCAATTCTGAGAAAGCATTGCCAAAAGGACTCCTGCTGCCTCACTTTTAGACCTTGAACCGCAAATGCATTCTAGTTATTTTTTTCTTGCAGTGGTGATTAAGTAAAGCAACTCATTTTCTGGGGGAAGGTTTTAGATATCTAGACATGGTGAATTTCTCATCTTCCCCTCCTGCTTACTTTGGGGAGCACACTGACAGAGGTCCCCACCCATGCAAACGACAATCATACATGTGCTTTCTAAGATTTTCTAACAAAATTCTTCTAGTTGCCAGTCTGAGACCTCGTCTAAAAAATGAATTGGCCTGGTTCAAAGGTGACAATCTCATATGTGCAGCCAGGCTAATAAGTCATATGTCAAAGTGCTCAGGTGGGTATTCTTGGCATAGTGCCAGTACACAGGCTCAGACCCAGGAGCTCAGTGCAGCCAATCCTTCCCAATTTGGGTTTAGTTCACTTCCTTGTTGCAGCCACCTATGGCTCTAATTAAAAAAAAAAAAAAAAAAAAAAAAAAGAAGTTTGTGGGATTGGGGGTATAGCTCAGTTGATAAGAGGTGGAGCAGAAGGATCAAAAATTCAAGGTCATCTTATAAGTGTTTAGTTTCAGGCCAGCCTTGGCTACAGGGGACCCTAACCAAATAATAATAATAGTAATAACTACAATACATTTCAACTAAGAACATTATTTGGCGGTCACTGTTCCAAGCCAGAGCTAACCTCAGGTCAACGACCTTCCTCATAGAGATAGCAATGAGGCAACAAGGTCCATCCCAGCAGGATTTTCTGCACACAGACCTCTCTCCAACCAAGCCTTCCTATCCAAACGTGTGGAAATATGTGTTCCCACTGATGACCAGAGGTGCCCCAGCTTGTAGTATTGGGATCATGAGGAAGGCAAAGTCACCATGGAGCACAGCTGTTTGATCACTGGCCCACTGAGACCATCACAAGCAAACAAAACCACAAAGGAAAAAAAATGTACTGGTTAAAATGTGCTCAAAGAGAATGGAAGAAGGAGAAAATCCCAAAACTCAGAACAGTGGCCTGTCTCTCTATGGGCCCTCTATCCTGTTCCATTAGTGATGGCCTACCTGAAATCAGGATCAACCCACTTACGCCAGAGTTTAGAATGGTGACCTGCATTCAACCAGACCAGAGAATGGAGCAACAACATATCTGTTGATCTCTGCCAGACCAGAGGCCAAAGCACCAGGCAAACTCTGCCAGACCAGAGACCACAGCAGCAGCATATCTCTGTGAGATCAGAGTCCAGAGCAGGGGACACGCTCTGCCAGACCCAAGGCCAGAGTAGTGGATAAGCTCTGCCAGACCAGAGACCAGAGAACATTAGCAGAGGTACCAAGCCTGGGGCTCCACATACTGTATCCATCCCTTGGCACCTCCTCGCCACTATCACTGGTGCTTGTGGAGCATGGCTCAAGCTTCCCTGAAATGGGAAAGAATCAAGTCTAGAGGGATAGAATGATTCTGTCCCATGTCCTCAGTCAGTCCCAGAGACAAAAAAAAATGGCAGTGATAGACAACACAGTTAAACAAGACACAAACAGCTATATCCCATTGCTTGTTCAACAGGAAATAACACAGAGCCAGACAGCAGATTCCACCACTCTTGAAGTGGAAAAAAATGAAAGTAGGATATCAGCAAATCCCTGATGCAGGAGCTACCTGCATTGTCCTTGTCCAATGATCCAGAGATCACAGAAAACTGGGTACTCTACCACCCTTTACAGATAGGGGCACATTCATCCTCTCTGAGGTACAGAGATCACAGAAAACTCGGTGCTCAACCCTTTACACATTTGTCTCTTCGAGAGGGGGTTCTGGAAAGTCTTCCAGGCCCCCTCTGGCCCACAGTTATCCAAAGCATCAGCTCTAACCTTTCTGAACGCACAGATTACAAATTTTGCCCCAAGGCCTAAAGGGAAACTAGAGAAACACAGAGAAAGACGCAGACAGACACAAACAGAGTGCTCACTTAGTGCCTATTGTTCAGCCCCAAGTGCCAGGGGTGCTTGGTAGACTTAGGAATCAATATGAGAACCCATATGTTATGACCAGATTTTAGGGTCACCAAAGATCACCAGGAGCTGGACCACATATGCAAGAGCAAAGAGTTTTATTTGGGCTTAAGCTGGGTCTCTCCATCATCACCAATACAGTGGATCAAAGAGGAGCCCTGAGCAGCTGCATGGCAGGGTTTTGATTGGGACTTTAGGAAGGACCAGGAAGTTCCAGTTTAACAGTTACAGAATTGGGTGACATTCAGCAAGAGCAAGCTTTTTACAAAGTGATTAGCTAGCTAACATAACTAACATTGAGCAAGCTATCTCTTGGCCTCAGGAATGTTAGGTATTTTTTTGTGTCATTGAATGTTCTACTTCAAGGTTGGTGGGCTGCTCAGAACAAATGCCCCACTTTGAGATAAGATACCTTCCCATCCTTGTGGTTATCCTCAGGCTGTTCCTTGGGTATGGAATCTTATGACCTTGTTTTGGGAAATGGTGACCCATGGCCTAGTTCCTGCTGACCTTATGGTAGAGTCATTATTCTGTGACCTTTAGGTGACCTTTTTTAGGCCTAGTTTCTGGTGATGTTTGGAGGTGTCAGGTAGGTTCTCTCAGTTCTAAAAGATCCATTTGAATTTTGTGGAGGTTGTAAATGGTATGTCCTGTGTCAGAGAGCACTCCAATATCAAGCTGTGATATAGAAGAGTAGAACTGATGATGTAAAGAATTTACTATTGCTAAGAAACTAATGGTACCAGTTAGAGTTTAGCTGAGGGAAGACTGCCTGTAAAACACTCCATAGACAAGTAGTATGTTAACCAGGCCTCTTAGAGATTAGGATCCTAGGATATACATGTTTGCTCACCAGGATTGTCTATAAAAGTGCCAGGGTGATGTTTTTTTAATTTGTAAATTCCCAACACGTATTTATTAATTCATGAATGCAAATAAAAGCAGACCAGATTTGGTGGCATACAATTTGAGTCAGGTACCTTGATCCAGTAAATATTGAATTTCACATTAAGGGACTGTCCTATGCCCATATATACAATCCCCATTGACACAGTCCTGTCAGTTCAAATTTGAGACACAGGCTATGGGCTAAAGCTGTGTCTGTCAGGTTACAGGTCTCAGAAGCTAATATTGTACACAGGGACAGCATCAAACAGTATCTTATTAATGGCTTTCCCTCTACCACAGAATGGCCTGTGTTTTTCAAAGTCTGTATGCCTATGTGTTTTTTTTCAACTAAGAGTTTAAGAGTCATGAGTTCAATACCCACCAAGCACATGGTGGCTCACAACCATCTATAACGAGATATGGTGCCCTCTTTTGGTGTACAGGTGTGCATGCATGCAGAACATTTTATACATAATAATAAATAAATAAATATTTAGAAAAGTCAGGTGTTGGTATTATTAATTTTTTTTGTTGATGCATCATTTTTCTTGTCTCTTATTAGTTAATATTCTTTGATAATCCCCAGTCACTAAGAATTTCATTCCTTTTTCACTAGTACTTTGATTTTTGTTTTTGTTTAAAGCATTGTGTTCTATACATCAGTCATTCACATGTTATGTAGTTTATACTTTATTTAAACACTGAATGCTACTTCTACTACCCAGTGCCTAGAATATAATCCTTCAACTCTTTTCAGGTGGGCCCTGACTGGTCAGTGTGAAGTAAAAGAGATCAGTGAATGAGTGTCCTCTGACCTCTCTGGGTTTTGTTTGTTTGTTTTTTTGGAGGTGGTTGATTACAAATAAAGAGGGAACCTGTGTAAGAACTGAGTTCATGACCTACTTTGAAGCTGGTGTTGTCACAACACAGAAAGGGAGGTGGAGGAGGGAAGATGGCAATGAGTCAGGTAATCAATTTTAGATGGTCGGTAAAAGTGAAAATTGTACACTTAGGGCTGGGAGTCATACACAAAGAGAATCAAGAATATGGATTAATTGCTGCACTTGTTTCCGGACAGCAAATTTGTACAG
This sequence comes from Meriones psammophilus, assembly GCA_036365155.1. Lineage (NCBI taxonomy): Eukaryota > Metazoa > Chordata > Mammalia > Rodentia > Muridae > Meriones > Meriones psammophilus. The sequence continues at coordinate 115,275 of JAEOAE010002479.1, forward strand.
TTACACTAGTTCATACACACAGAAGATCTGGACAAAGTGGGGTGGTAGTGCCTAACAGGAATGCTTTTTTCCTCCCTCATTTGAAAATGCACAAAGAGAAAAGGTGTGAGTAATACTTTGTGTGCTCTAATATATACTTGAATTCCCTGAAGAATATTGGACCATAAAGCCATTTTCAACTTTTAAAGATAATTTTTGAGATTATAATGAAATCGTTTCAAGCTTCTTATTCCTCTCTACTCTTACGTCTCAAATGCTGGGATGAATGGTTAAGGTGGCTACTTAACAATCAAAGCAGACGTGGCTGTCAGGTTCTCCCAGTATCCCTCAGCCCTTACCTGTAACAAGGTATGGGTGTCAAACACAGATCGCTAGCCCAGGAGCTGAGCTACCCTCCCCCCAGCTGTCCTTCCTTACATATTCTAACCATTTTGGTTACCTGGTCTTTTTCATTTATCATTTATCCTCCTGGCTCTTTGTTCTGGCTCTCCACTTCCCTCTCTCCTCTCATCTCATATAGCTCATGTCAACTCTAGACTGTCCCAGATGTCCCTGTGTCTGACTATGTTCTCTTGTCTGTCTATAATAAACTTTCAACTCCAACATTGTGAGGTACAGCCATATCTTTTTTGTTTTATTTCTCATTTTCATTGAGCTTCCATTAACTACTCCTTGCTTTCAAATTCATGGCCATTTGTTTCTTTAAAGGTTCTTACTGTTTGGCTTTGACTGAAGTTTGGCTGAAGGACTTCACAACTATGAGGTAGAGATGACTGCACTGGACACTGATCTTGTAATGGAATGTGCAACATAAATGACCTGTATCTTGGATGATGAGCAGGTGCCCTGGGAAAGTGGAAGATTGTACTTTAAAACATTTCCAAGATGAGGATGTTGCAGTGTATATTTGATCCCAGTGTGATCCCTTAGATTGTGAACTGTAAAAACCTGTGCTTTGTTTGGTATGGTTGAGCCCTAAAACAAATCTTAATTCCAAGAACTTTCTGTTTATTCTAAACAGGTGATTATGGTATGAATCCGTCAGCCCTGGAACATACCTTTAATTCAAAAGCTCCCTGTGCATAGGATTAAATAATGTTAACCCTAGGTCAAGAGGCAAAGCAAGAAGCCAGCTGACAGGGATTAAAGAGTAAGTGGAAATTTCAGCTGAAATGTATTTAAGACATAGTGTAAAATTGGAAGGAGTTTTAGCTTGGTAGCTATGGGGCTTTTTGAGCTTTGAGCTAGAAAGCCTTTGACCTTGGATTATTTTGGCCTATCCCCCCTGAGCTGTCATCTGAACTGGTGAGCTTTTGGAGCTTTTTCCTCTTAGATGTGAGGTGAGTAGCAGGGTCAGATGGGTGCTTTATCTGACTTTCTGAACTAGCAGGTTTTCTCCCCAGTACCTAGCTCCTGAGTCTGTATTGGTAAACTCAAACAATTGGGATTTTCATTTTTTTATAACAACACTAGGGTTCTGTGAGCCCCTAGGGGTTGGGGCAAAGCTAGAATACCTCTGCTATCTGCATCATTTGATCTTTTATCAACTGGTAGAAGAGCTACTACTGTCCTGAGACTCAGCTGTATTGTCCAAGCTAATGAGGGAGTCTGCATGGGACTAGGAATCAGGAACAACAGCGGGAGGTAGCTTATGGGTTTGTTCTGGGATTGTCCTCTGATGTAGCTGTAGGGAACTGTAAATGAGAACAGAGCCCATACCATGGTGAGTGTGAGGCCATTGTTCCCAGGCCAGGCAGAGCAGGTCTGCTGAACTATCACAGCCTGATCTGCTTTGACCGAGATGGGCTGTGGTTCAGACTCTGCTTTTTTGTTTTCCATGTGGTGACTTCAGCAGAGATCCTTGTCCTCTGACCTTTCTTGAGTGTTGACTGTCCAAGGAGGAGAGGAGCCTGTGGCTTGAGCAGTAGAAAGTTAGGTTGCTTAAGAATCACTATCTAGTGTGCACACCCAGGCATTTCTTTTGCTGTGCTTTAGATAGATAGATTGGAAAACTGAAAGTCTCATTTCCAGAAATGCCTCATGTTAAATTCTACACATGGTTTTGTGTAACAAATATTACAAATAGTTTTAAAACTGGTTAAAAAGTGGTGGTGGTCATCTTAAGCAATACTTGCTTATTTTTTTTTAAATATTTTTTACCTTTCAACTATCAATGAGCACACTGGTGTAATCCAGGGAAATTCAATTCTTGGGTTCAAAAGGATTTTCTGAGGTGCAAAATTTTGTCCGTGTCAGATGTGCCTGGTTTTAGATAAGTGGATATGGCAGATTCCACATCTTGTGACATAATCCATACAGCAGGAAACATAATAAATTATTCTCCAACTTTGTTTTGGGTGTGAGTGTTGGCAAGGGCAGGGATGTGCCTGAACCCACAAGGGGACATGAGGGACTGAAAGCCATAGCTCATCTTTTTGATCACCTCCACTTTCTAAGAGACATCCAGAACAAAAGGACTCTCTGGAAAGGAGATTAGGAGTAGCTGCAGGGTCAGAAATATAACAGTTTAGGTGTACTTTGAGTTTGTCTTGTAGGAGTTGTGAAATCTGTGTTTATTTAATTTGTATTAAATTTAAAAAAATCAAAGGTATCTCTGATCCAGTGTACATTTTTCATGTTAGAGTTTCCTTAGGTCTTTTCATGTAAAATTGGCTATATTTTAGGCTTATGTTTTTGGCTTTTTTCTCCCACAAATACTGTACATATTCTTGATTGTTGAAGTTTGTGGGGAGTACAGAAGCCACATCATGCCAGAAGATTTATGAGATTAGTGGCAATAGAATCTTCATTTATTTTTCTGTTTTCCTCTGTTTCTTACCAGGTGGCTTTTCTGATATTAGAGTTAGAGATTTTGGATTGTCTGTTAGCAAGCACATAAAGACAATTTGCACTTATGACTGTAAAAGGCCGAAGAGACAACATTAAGGTGAGTGATACCACTTGACCAGTTACTCCTTTTCTTTGGGCATATTCTTTTGGTGACATATTCTGTCCTTTTTCTTCAGAAGATTCATGTGGTGGTCCAGTGGTATCCATATTCTTTAGTTGGATGTTTTTATTCTCCTGAAAAGATTACATCAAAACCCTGCCACATACCTAATTCTGGGGTGAGGATAGTTCCTTTTCAGGCACGTTATATCTTTTATAGGGCAAAATGGTTTTTAGAAATGGAAAAAAGTATAATCTCTCAATTTAAGTTAAAAAATCTTTGAAAGTTTACAAATATACCTTCAAGTGTATTTATTTCTAGATAACAAAGGGCATTTGCTTTGATTTTCAGCCTGCCTTTTACAAGTAGCTTTTAAATGAAATCAATGTAAATCCTATGTGCCTGCCTCCGCCTTCCAGGCAGTATGTAAAAGGCATGTGCCTCCCAACTGCTGGCATTAAGGCTATGAAACACCAGCATCCTGTTATTGTAACTCTTGAGTTTAGAAAACAACTAATCAATAGATAACTGCATGTCTCTGCTGGGATTAAATGCATGGTCTTTCACCATGCTGCTCAAATATGTTATATTCACTCCAAATTATTCCAACTCAAACAAGTTTATACCTTTGAATTTACTTCAAACATTTTAAACCTCTTAACTGTTTTTATTATGAAACAACAAAATTATCCTTTTTATTTAAGAAGAAAACTTTAGTCTTTATTAAGTTAGTTTGGACTGAATGACCATGCTATCTGATGAACAGTTACCTCTGCTTATTCAGGAGATCTCTACTATTCAGATGTAATCATTTTCAATTTTGATAGGATCCACCTTTCTTTTCCTGTGGAAACATTTGGTTTTACCAGTGAAGACACAGTTCAGTACTTTCTCACTGTCTACTCTTTTGGTTATGTTTAATTCTTTTTGTTCTAGAGTATTTAGGAGTGCTGTTAAGTTGCTACTAAGAGATCTTTCTGATTATTTTTTCTGAATGTACTTAGTGCTATGAACTGTCTTCTGATCAACACTTCCATTGTGTACTATGAGTTTTGATATGTTGTGTTTTCATTTCATTGACTTCTAGAAAGTCTTTAATTTCTTTATTTCAGTTTTGATCCATTTTTATTCAATAGAGAGTTGTTCAATTTCTATGAGTTTTTAAGCTTTCTATTGTTTTTTTATTGGTGATGTGCTGCTTTAAACCTTAGTGGTCTGATAGGATGCAGAAGGTTATTGCAAGTTTCTTATATCTTTTGAGACTTCCACTGCTCAAGTATATCATCAATTTTGGAGAATAATATATGAGTTGCTGAGAAGAGGGAACAATCTTTTGTGCTTGGGTGAATGTTGTGTAAACATCATTTGGGTATATTTAGTTATTTGATGTTAGTTAGCTGGAGTATTTATCTGTTCAGTTTGGTCAGGAGGACCTGTCCTTTGGTGAGAGTGATATATTGAAGTCTTCCCCCATCAGTTTAAGAGGGCTAGGCTGTGATGCAAGCTGCAGCAGGGTTTCTTTTATAACTTGGGTGCTCTTATGTTTGGGACATAGATGTTATGTATTGAAAAGTTATACTGCTGGATGTTTTTTTTTTAAATAGGTTATGTCCTTTGCCATCTTTTGATGTTTTTGAAGTCTGTTTTGTTAGATATTAAAATTGCTATATAAGCTTGATACTCTAATTCATTTATTTGGAATATCTTTTCTAACCCTTTACCTTGATATAATGTCTATCTTGATGTGAAGCTGTGTTTCATGTATTTAGAAGAAGGGTGGATTCTATCTTATCATCCATTTTGTGAGTCTGTGTCTTTTTATTAGTGAATTTGGGTCGATGTTATTAAGAGATATCAATGAACAGTGATTGTTAATGCTGGTATTTTGGAGGAGGTGGTTGTGGTTTTAGCACCTTGCGTGGGGCTTTATTTATAGATACATGTCATTTAAAATTGACCCTTTCATGGAACATCTTATTTTCTCCATTTGGTGATTGAAAGTTTCTGGGCATAGTTAGTAATTTGTTTTGGCTTCCGTAGTTTTTTAGAATCAGAAGCATACTGTCTAAGCCCTTCAACTTCTAGCATTTTTATTGAGAATACAGGATTAATTCCAATAGATCTGCCTTTTTTGTTTCTTGGTTGGTTTTTGTTTGTTTTGGTTTGTCTGTTTGCTTGGTTAGTGTGGTTTGATTTTTTTTTTCTGTTACAGCTTTTCATATTCTTTCTTTGTTCTGTATATTTAGCATTTTGCTTATTCTCTGGTAAGAGGATTTTCTTTTCTGGTCCAGTGTTTTTGGTATTTTTGTATGCTTCTTTTGCCATGATAGACATCTTCTTCTTTAGGTTAAGAAATTTTTCTTGTATGATTTTGTTGAAAATATCTTCCGGACCCTTGATCTCATCCTTCTTCTGCTAATCTGATTATCAGCATGTTTTGTCTCTTCATAATGTCTCAGATTTCCTGGATGTTTTGTGATAGGGAACTTTTGAATTTAAAATTTTCTTTGACACATGTATCTATTTCATCTTTTATTCTGTTTGTTGTTGTTGTTGTTTATTTTCAGACAGGATTGCTTTTTATAGCCTTTGCTGTCCTGGAATCACTTTGTAGACCAGGCTGGCCTTAAAGTCACAACAGTCTAGCTGTTTCTGTCTCCCTGATTTCTGATGTTAAAGGAGTGTGTAAACACACCTGTCTTCCATTTCTTCTATTTTGTATTCAGTGCATAAATTTATCTCCTTGATCTCTGTTTTCTGTGTGAACCTTGCCTCTGTATTTCCTTGCTGTAGTCTTTAAATTTTTCATTTCCAGGATTCTCTAAATTTCTGCATTAATTTTCTTTTTTTTTTTTTTTTTTGTACCTGGGATTCTCTGTGTAGCATATGATACCCTTGCTTTGCTTTGTAGACCAGGCTAGCCTCAAAGTCACAGAGATTTCTCTGCCTCTACCTACCAAAGTGCTGGGATCACATATGTACACCCCTATGGCCAGCTTGTTTTTGCTTTCTTTATTGTTTTATTTCCATATTTCCAGAATGTGTTTCATTCTGTCATTCTCCAATCAGCAGAGGCCTGGAGCTCAGCTTCTAGATGGAGAACAGTGGTTCCATTTTTCTCAAGTGTAGCTAGAACACTTTAGGGCATCACCCATGTTCACTAGATGGGGGTGTGGAGAGAATTTTCTATTGACTGTTACAGGTAGCTAGCTCTTTTAGAATGAAATCACCAGTGGTAGTGGAAATTCGGGTGTTCCAGAACCTATGACCATACCAAAGTCTTACCATTCTCAGTTAAGCTGCTGTGCCTTGCTCTGAAGACTTTCACCTCAGAGTTTCAGGTGAAAGTCCATGCTTGGTTGACTTGCAAACAAGACATAAGCCTGGTGAGACCCAGATCCAGTGAGGCCTAGGCCCAGTGGGTCAGAGAGAAGGCCTAGAGGGGGATAAATGATGAATATCAGGGGCAATGATGGAAGGCTGATGGTATCAGGTGGCATACAACCAGCCAGCATGCATGCACCTGCAACCTGTTTATTTGAAGTCAGAGACTTATACACTTTGTGCAGAGGGAAGGATTTTGAGGATAAATATCTGATTTGCTGGTGTTTAGGGGTCAAGGATACTTGGCTTACCTATAGTGCTACCATGCCTCATTTTCCATGAAGTAGCAAGGTCCTATCACAAGAAGGAGAACACCGTACTCAATTATCCTATACGTGGGGAAAAAATCTCTGAGTACAGTTGAAAGTCACTGCTGAAGACAAAGATCCTTAGCAGGGTGATCCATTTCTAGAAATTCCCAGATGTTTGTTCGAGCAGTTTTCTTCACAGGAAAGGGTTTGCCTAATAATCTACCCTGAGGTCTATGTGAGGCTCTTCATATGACCTGGGGTCATATAGATCAGGCGGCAGATTTTTAGGCCCTTCACTGAGAAAACAGAGTTCACCATCACAGACTGAATGTAAATAAGTGGCTATCCAGAGATGTCAGACTTCACCCTAATCCAGCAAAGCGTAATATCCCTCAAATGTTTGTTGTTTCATGGTGTTATTTAAGGAATTTATTGGTTTCCTCCAATTGTTTGATTATGTTTTGCCTGGATTTCTATAGGGAATTTATTCACACCACATACCACAGCACATACTGAATATACAAACATAGCTGAAAGCACAAGAAAAAGCTATTAAAACAAACTACATGAAGATGATATTGGTTGTTAAAGCAATTAGTGCAAAAAAGATGTGTAAGCATGTAATACGAACTCACTGTTTCTTTAAAATTCTGCTTTCTTCCACTTGGCTTGAGAAATTTACATTTTCTTACACTGATGCAGACATTTATCCAGTCATCAGTCATAGAAAATAATATGGCTTCCATGTAATTCTAACAGATATCATTTGCTTTATCATAAGAATATGATATAATTTTCATAGTCAAAATCATTTATCTAATATTGAAACATTTGTATGCTTTAATGGAATCTTCAATTGGAATAGCCCTCCACCTCCAATACGTATTTTATTGTTGCCAAAGGAAATAATCAGATTGCACAAGTTGAGTAATGGTCAGTGATTTCTTTGATTTTGATTTTAACTATAATCCTATTGTATTTGCTTATAGGACTATGTTATATTTACAGGCTTATCTTTGTGTTTGCTTTTGACAGGGGTGCTATGTATATTGTGTGATTTGATTAGTTATAATCTAACTACATTGTTTTTTATGAAAGTCATAGACAATCACATAATTTTTGCCTTCTGAAAATTTATTGTATTATGCTATAATTCCTTTAGTTTTTGTTGATTAGGAGACTTGATTTAAAGAAGCAGTTTTACTTTTCTCTTCTTGATCTTAAAGGCTTGCCTCTCCTCATTTCTTGGTATATCTGTGTTTTTAAGTTGTTGCAATCATCAATGTCTTGGTTTGTGCTTCTTAAGTGACTGATAGGATTAATACATTGTTTTTAGGTTTTTAAAACTGTCTCCTATATTGTTGTCTCTTTGTCCTTATTAGCTTCAGTTGTCAACATTTCAAAGCCTGCAGTCATCTGAGGGAAGCTCAATAAATGATATGCCCTCATCAGAGAAGCTGTTCGATATATCTGTGAGAGATTGTGTTGATAGATAATTGATGTGGGAAGGCTCTTCCACTGAGAGATGCAATATCCCTAAGCAAGTGGGCCTGGGCTGCATAAGACAACTACCTGAGCATGAGACAGTGATGAAGCAAGAGACCAACCCAGGAAACATTTCCCCATGGCTTTCGCCTTAATTTTCTTTAAGCTTGACTTTGTATGCTAAACTCCCAAAATGATGGACTGTGATCTGACAGTACCATACTAAACGTGTAAGCCCATTTATGACCTGAGATGCTTTTAGTTAGGGGATTTAGTCACAACAACAAAGTAGCAAATTAGAACAAAAAGTTATATGCAAAGAGTGATTTTACTGCTGGACAGAATCTTGGAATGTTTTCTTTTTAAGGACTGTGGAAAACATCAGGATTTAAGATGGCAAAAGCATTACAGTGCTGTACACACAGCTTCATTGGCTTTTCTGGTAGGACCTAGAAGATCAGAGTATTGAGAGTAATGCAGACAGAAGAAGTCCATGTCATAAGATTTTGGTGGAGAATAGACTCTACGGAAAATTAAGCTAGAGGTCATTTGTGTGATATTTTAGCTGCAAATTATACTTATTCTGCTTATGCCTTGAAACTGAGGAAAGCAGAATTAAAAAATCATGGACAGGATTTCTTATATGGAATACTGAATCTGTTGAATGATTATTTTTAGAGAGACATTCAGAACCACAGTGAAAGAAAGAGACAAGTGGAGCAGAAATAAATGTAAAGTCTTTGGTTTGTAGAGAAAAAACAGTACTAGGAAGTATCAAATAGCAGTCACGTGATGAAATAGAGGCAGAATTTTTCAAGATTATCACCATCAAAGAAGAGGCCCTAGCTCTGGATTTGAAACCTAAAATGATATTCATAGAGTAAATGTCTTCCTGCTAATTCTTCTGTTAATGGAAGGAGGACTCAGAGTGATTCCTAGTGCCAGGAATGAACTTCATTTAAAGCCTGCTCCAAATGGTCCAGTGTGGCACAGTCCATCCCAATTTTGAATCCAAATTGACAGGCTCACCCATGTTGTGCTTTTTCTGGAAACCAGAAAGTTGTAAAATTTAACGTAATAGATTATTTGTGGTTTCTATTCAGCACTGTGCCATTCTGTGTTTGGCAGAGTCAGATCACCAGTGAAGATGCTATAAAGGTTCATTGCATGAAGCAGAGAGGGTGAAGCCTGAGTTGCATCTTGACAGTACAAGATGTTGAGATACCTAAGTTATGAGACACCTGTTATAGAGTGCTGCCTATAGAGAGTGGAAGTAACCAATCTGAGAGATGTATGAGATGTTGCATAGATAGGACCCTCTAAGCCTTTTGTAACAGCAACAGGATTTGCTGTTTTCCTTGCTGGTCTTCTTTCCTTGGTATAGTCTTCCCTCGCTATGTATACATTCCTCTCTACTGGGATGGGAAGTGGTATTCTGTGCATCTATGTTAGAATGATGTAGCTTGCTTCTGATGTGGCAGTCAAGCGATTTTCTGATGTCAGAAGAGACTTTGGACATTTAAACAGTGTATGAGTTATTGCCAAATTTTAGCATCACTGAGGTTAGACTACATTTTCATCATGGGATGGCCATAAGCCAATAGTGAATTTGGTCAGAAATTATTTGATTGAATCAAAAAAGCTCCCAGAGAAGATGATGTTTCTGGTTTTGACATTGAATAAAAAAGTTTCTGTGTATCCCGGGCTGTCCTGAAAGTCAGTATGTACACCAGGCAGGTTTTGCACTTACAGGTCTAACTAGAGTTGAGTGTTGCAATAAAATTTAGGCCAACACTCTTGGCATCAATATCATCATTAGCTGCTGAGTCTGGAATGTAGGGTTTTGGATTTTTATTTAGTTTAGTTTTGTTTTGTCTATGTAAGCATAGGTTTTTGTGGTGATCTTCATCCACATCTTACATTTGAAATTTGGCTGAGAGTATTTAATTTTTTAGAGGGTATGTATTCATGACATTAACACTGTCTGAGCTTTCTGAGTCATTGAATTGCAGGGGTATTGTGTTTTTTTTTAACTTTATTCATTCATTTTATTCACATTTAATTTATTTTTTATTTAAATTTGTTTTTTATAAGTTATTCTCTGACATGAACTTGGCTCTTTAATCACTCCTCTTGGGGGGGCAGTCTTGCAAGGCCACAGAGAATGATGATGCAGCCATCCTTGATGAGACCTGATAAGCTAGGGTCAGACAGAAGGGGGGGAGTTCCTTCCTATTAGATTAGGGAAAGGGCATAGAAGAAAAGAAATAGGGTGGGGTGGATGGGACTGGGAATAGATGATGGATGGGGCTACAGTGGGTATACAAAGTGAATAAATTGTAATAAATAAAATTTAAAAATAATTTAACATCTCAATTGTAGCCTCCTCCCTTGTCTCTTCCTCGTCTCATCATTCCTCTTCCCCCCTTCTCCCATTTTCTCAGATAGGGGGAGCACTCCTCTCCTACCAGCTGACCCCAACTTATCAAATCTCACTAGGACTGTCTACACCCTCTTCCTTTGTGGTGTTCCAATGCCTCCTCCACCATGGGGAAGTGATCAAAGAGCAGGCAACAGAGTCCATGTCAGAGCCAGTCCCTGCTCCCCTTACTATGGATCCCACATGGAGACTGAGCTGCCTATCAGCTACATCTGAGCAGGGGTATGAGTCCTCTTCATGAATTGTCTTTGGTGGGTGCATCAGTCTCTGCATGTTCCCACAGTCCCAGATTTGTTGGCCTTGTTTGTCTTCTTATGGAGCTCCTGTCAACTCTGAGTCTTTATATCCCCCCACTCTTTCCTATGACTCCCTGTGCTCTGCCCAAAGTTTGGTTGTGAGTCTTATCAACTGCTTCAATCCCCTACTGGGTTGAGTCTTTCAGAGGACATGTATGATAGGTTCTCATCTTATTCCCTCTCTTCAGTCACATCTGGTATCAATTCTATTTGCCCTTTTAAATGAGAATTGAGCATCCTTCATAGGGTCCTCCTTTTTATTTAGCTTCTTTAGGTCCATGGATTGTAGTATGTTTGTCCTGTATTATGGCTATTATCCACTTATAAATGAGTATATACCATGCATTTCTTTCTGGTTCTGGGATACCTCACTCGGGATGATCTTTTCTAGTTCCATCCATTTCCCTGAAAATTTCACGATTTCCCTCTTTTTAATATGTGACTAGAATTCCACTGTGTAAATGTACCACAATTTCTGTAACCGTTGTTCCATTGAGAGACATGTAGGTTGTTTCCAGATTTTGGCTATTATGAATATAGGTGGTGTGAACATAATTGAGCAAATGTATTTGTTGAATGGTGGAACATCTTTTGGAAATATGCCCAGGAATGATATATCTGAGACTTGAAGTAGCACTATTTCCAATCGTCAGAGAAAGCATCAGAATGATTTCTAATGTAGTCATATAAGTTTTCACTCTCACCAGCAACGGAGGAGTGTTTCCCTTTCTCCACATCCTCACTAGCATGTGCTGTCTCTTCAGGTTTTGATCTCAGCCATTCTGATGGAATATCAAACTCATTTTGACTTGCATTTCCATGAGGACTATTGATATTTAGCATTTCTTTAAATGTTTTTCCACCATTTGCTATACCTCTTTGGAGAATTCTCTGTTTAGTTCTGTACTCCAGTTTTAAAGTGGATTATTTGGTTTGTTGGAGTTTAATTTCTTGAGCTCTTTATATATTTTGTTTACTAGCCCTCTCTGCTGTATGTAGGGTTGGTGAAGAACTTTTCTCAGGTCGTAGGCTGTTGATTTGTTCTATTGACAGAGTTCTTTGATTCATAGAAGGTTTTAGTTTCATGAGATTCTATTTATTAATTGTTTATCTCAGAACCAGTGCTCTTGGTGTTCTTTTCAGGAAGTTATCTTCTATGCCAATGTGATCAAGGCTTTTTCCCACTTTTTCTTCTAACTGATTTAGTGTGTCTGGTTTTATGTTGGAAGTCTTTGATCAACTTGGACTTTAGTTTAGTGCAGGATGATAAATATGGATCTATTCATTTTTCCACATGTAGACTTCCATTTAGACCAGCACTATTTGTTGAAGATGTTGCCAGTTTTGCATTGCATGGGTTTGGCTTCTTTGTGAAATATCAAGTGTCCATAGGTTTGTGGGTTTATTTATGAGCCTTTGCTTCAATTCCATTGATTTACCAGTCTGATTCTGTAATAGTACCATGCTGTTTTTATTACTGTTGCTTTATAGTATTTATAGTATAGTTTGAGATAAGGGATGGAGAAACTTCCTGAAGATCTGTTATTTTACAGGATTTTTTTTAACAATTCTGTTTTTTTGTTTTTTTTTTTTTTTTTTCTCATGAAGCTGAGAATTGTTCTTTCAAGGTTTGTAAGGAGTTGTGTTGATATTTTGATGGGAATATCATTGAATCTGTAGAATGTTTTTGGTAATATGGAAATTTTTACTTTGTTGATCCTACTGATCCATGAGCATGAGAGATCTTTCTATCTTTTTTTTTTTTTTTTTAATGCAGTTTATTCAGGAACCTTGAACAATCCTCGGACCCAGGGGAAAGCCAGCCCACAGCTTAAATAGCCTCTGGGTAGCCAACCCAGGCGTGCCACGTGGGCAATGCAGATAGGTCCACATACATGGAAGCAAGCCAGATCCTCAGCCTTAGCCAAATGTGGAATTGTTCGTGACAGAGAGCACTCACCATCGGGAAGGTGGAAGGGGAAAACCAGCTCCATCTTTAAGGTATAGCATTCCGCAGCTCTCTACAGTTCCCCCTTTTTGTTTTAGACGCATCAGGCAAGAGTAGAGGTCTGATCTCTGATATTAGAAATAAATTGGGACTTTGTACTGATGTTCATTTAGGTGTCATCCACCCAAAGAGCATCAGACCCGTCCAATACCTTTTTCTCAGAGGCGCCTGCGCATCAACCCGCATGCAATCAGACATGCTCTTCTCTGGGTCGAAAGCGGCCGACCCTGAGTGCAGTGCTTAGCCTCGCATCCTGAGCGTAACATTTTAGCTTTTTATGGTATCCAACCATGCTTGGGGAGAATGTCCTGCTTCAATGGCTGTAAAGGCCTGAATGATCATGGCTGCATCACACTGTTGTGAGACTCTAATCTTGCATATATACCACAGGCAAACCAACGAGACCAACACCAGAAGGCCTGCTAATGCTCCCATGCCCGCCCATTCCTTCAGATGATTCATGGCTGCAGCAATCCATGATGATAATCCTGTGGCTAGTCCTGCGTCCACTCTGGTAGAATTTACTGTGACAATGGCCACTCTCAGCTGCTCCATCGTAGTATCAATTCTCCAGTTCAATTACCTAAAATATAGCTCGACAATTGTTTAGACAGATTTGCAGCACAGGAAAAATTCTCATGTTATATGCTAGTGACTTAAAGTCCAGCATATTTTCATTAACAGCCAAGTTGAGCGATTTGCCATAGAGTATCAGTTTGCTCCTGCGAGGTCATTCCTCTGATTGAACACCATCAAGCTTCCTTTTAGTTGAGCATTAATTCCTTTATGTACAACTAAGGCATGAGCTACATTGGCTAAATGATTGATCAGGGTCTGAGTAGTCTGCCCAGTATAACTCATGGCTAATGCCCCGGTGGTAGCTCCAACAGCCGCCAATGAGATGGTAGTAACAATGGTGGCTGTAGTTCCAAGATCCTTTTCTGTCTGAAGAGAGTCATAGCATGAGGGCATCAACGGGCACAGGCACCCAGTGAGGCATGCGAGTAACCAGGGCATACCTAAATTTACTAGGATTCCAGCATTGGGCAAAAAGCAAGTATCATTACCACAATAACTTGGCTCTATCTGGCTAATAATGAATAAAAATGGGGATATAGACAAACAGGTGTGGGCTTATAGGAAATAGGAAATATTATGAGAAGCCTTAACCCCATCGTTGGAACATCCCTCGTCAGTTCTAGAACTAGCAGTGGTGGTGTCCGAGGTCTGAGTAGGTTAAGGAGACCATTGCCCCCAGGGGCGAGTTGTGCTCCATGCCAATTGACTAACTCCCTGTTTTCCTCCACTTTTGAAAGTCATTTAAGGTTCTTAAATTATTTTTATCCTTTTTTAAAAATTTTTCATCAATTACACTTTATTCATTCTGCATCCCCATAAGTCCCTCCCTCCTCCCCTCCCAATCCCACCCTCCCTCCTCCCTTTGCTTGCATGCCACTCCCCAAGTCCACTGATAGGGAGGTTCTCCTCTCCTTTCTGATCTTAGTCTATCAGTTCACATCAAAAGTGGCTGCATTGTCCTCTACTATGGCCTGGTAAGGCTGCTCCCCCCCAGGGGGAGGTGACTAAGGAGCAGGCCAGTCAGTTCATGTCAGAGGCAGTCCCTCTTCACCTTACTATGTAACCCAATTGGACTCTGAACTGCCCTGGGCTACATCTGTTCAGGGTTCTGGGTTATCTCCATGAATAGTCCTTGGTTGGAGTATGAGTCTCTGGGAAGTTCCTGTGTTCAAATTTTCTTGTTCTGTTGCTCTCCTTGTGGAGACCCTGTCCTCTCCAGCTCTTATTATTTCCCAGTTCTTACCTAGAATTCCATTCACTCTTCCTGACAGTTGCCCATCAGGCTCAGCATCTGCTTTCATAGTCTGAAGGGCAGAGGCTTTCAGAGGCCCTCTGTGGTAGGTTCCTAGATTGTTTCCTGTTTTCTTCTTCTTCTGATGTCCATCCTCTTTGCCTTTCCGGATGGGGATTGGACATTTTAGTTAGGGTCCTCTCTCTTGCTTAGTTTCTTTAGATGCACAGGTTTTAGTGGGTTTGTCCTATGTTGTATGTCTATATGAGTGAGTATATACCATGTGTGTCTTTTTGCTTCTGGGACAACTCACTCAGGATGATCCTTTCCAGATCCCACCATTTACCTGCAAATTTCATGATTTCCTTATTTTTCATTGCTGAGTAATATTCCATTGTGTAGATGTACCACAATTTCTGCACCCATTCTTCAGTTGAGGGCATCTGGGTTGTTTCAGCTTCTGGCTATTACAAATAAAGCTGCTACAAACATGGTTGAGCAAATGTCCTTTTTGTGTACTTGAGCCTCTTTTGGATATATGCCCAGGAGTGGTATGGCTGGATCTTGAGGAAGCGCTATTCCTAGTTGTCTGAAAAAGCGCCAGATGGATTTCCAGAGTGGTTGTACAAGTTTACATTCCCACCAGCAGTGGAGAAGGGTTCCCCTTTCTCCACAACCTCTCAACATGTGTTGTCACTTGAGTTTTTTGATCTTGGCCATTCTCATGGGGTAAGGTGAAATCTCAGGGTTGTTTTGATTTGCATTTCCCTAATGGCTAGTGAGGTTGAGCATTTCTTTAAGTGCTTCTCTGCCATTCGGTATTCCTCTACAGAGAATTCTCTGTTTAGCTCTCTTCCCCATTTTTTAAGTGGGTTACTTGGTTTGCTGCTTTTCAGCTTCTTTAGTTCTTTATATATACTGGATATGAGTCCTCTGTCAGATAAAGGGTTGGTGAAGATTCTTTCCCAATCTGTAGGTGGTCGCTTTGTTTTGATGACGGTGTCCTTTGCTTTACAGAAGCTTTTCAGTTTCATGAGGTCCCATTTATTGATTGTTGCTCTTAGAGCCTGTGCTGTTGGTGTTCTGTTCAGGAAGTTTCCCCTGTACCAATGATTTCTAGGGTATTCCCCACTTTTTTTTTCAACCCGATTTAATGTGTCTGGTTTTATGTTGAGGTCTTTGATCCACTTGGACTTCAGTTTTGTGCAGGGTGACAAGTATGGATCTATTTTCATTTTCTACATGTAGACATCCAGTTAGACCAGCACCATTTGTTGAAGATGCTATCTTTTTCCATTGTATGGTTTTGGCATCTTTGTCAAAGATCAGGTGTCCATAAGTGTGTGGGTTTATTTCTGGGTCCTCTGTTCGGTTCCATTGATCCACCATTCTGTTTCTATGCCAGTACCATGCACTTTTTAAAACTGTTGCTCTATAGTACAACTTAAGATCAGGGATGGAGATACCTCCGGAAGATCTTTTTATTGTAGAGGATTGTTTTAGCAATTCTGGGTTTCTTGTTATTCCATATGAAGTTGAGAATTTTTCTTTCCAGGTCTGTAAAGAATTGTGTTGGTAATTTGATGGGCATTGCATTGAATCTGTAGATTGCTTTTGGTAAGATGGCCATTTTTACTATGTTACTCTTGCCAAGCCATGAGCATGGGAGATCTTTCCATCTTCTCATATCTTCTTCTAATTCTTTCTTCAGAGATTTTGAATTTTTTTTCATATAAGTCTTTGACTTCCTTGGTTAGGGTTACTCCGAGGTACCTTATGTCATTTGTGGCTATTGTGAAGGGTGTTGTTTCCCTAATTTCTTTCTCAGCCCTTTTGTCTTTTTTGTATACAGGAGGGCTACTGATTTTTTGAGTTAATTTTGTATCCGCCACTTTGCTGAAGGTGTTAATCAGCTGTAGGAGTTCCTGGTAGAGTTTTTGGGGTCACTCACGTATACTATCATATCATCTGCAAATAGTGATAATTTGACTTCTTCCTTTCCAATTTGTATCCCCTTGATCTCCTTCAACTGTCTTATTGCTCTAGCAAGGACTTCCAGCACTATGTTGAAGAGATATATGGAAGTGGGCAGCCTTGTCTTGTCCCTGATTTCAGTGGGATTGCTTTAAGTTTCTCTCCGTTCAGTTTGATGTTGGCTATAGGCTTGCTGTATATCGCCTTTACTATGTTTAGATATGTGCCTTGTATCCCTGATCTCTCAATACTTTGAACATGAATGGATGTTGGATTTTGTCAAAGGCTTTTTCAGCATCTAGGTAGATTATCATGTGGTTTTTTCTTTCAATTTGTTAATATGGTGGATCACATTGATGGATTTCCTTATATTGAACCACCCCTGCATGCCTGGGATGAAGCCTACTTGGTCATAGTGGATAATATCTTTGATGTGTTCTTGGATTCGGTTTGCAAGTATTTTATTAAGTATTTTTGCATCAATGTTCATAAGGGAGATTGGCGGAAATTCTCTTTCTTTGTTGAGTCTTTGTGAGGTTTAGGTACCAAGGTGACTGTGGCTTCATAGAATGAATTTGGTAATATTCCTTCTGTTTCTATTTTGTGGAATAGTTTGAAGAGAATTGGAGTTAGCTCTTCTTTGAAGGTCTGGTAGAAATCTGCACTGAAACCATCAGGTCCTGAGCTTTTTTTTGGATGGGAGACTTTTGATGACCGCTTCTATTTCTTTGGGGATATAGGACTATTTAGTTGATTTACCTGGTCCTGATTCAGCTTTGGTAAATCAAATCGATCAAGAAAATTGTCCATTTCATTTAGATTTTCAAATTTTGTGGCATATAGACTTTTGAAGTAAGTCCTAATGATTGTTTGGATTTCCTCAGTGTCTGTAGTTATATCCCCCTTTTCATTCCTGATTTTGTTGATTTGGGTGGTGTCTCTCTGCCTTTTAGTTAGCCTGGCTAAGGGTTTGTCGATCTTGTTGATTTTCTCAAAGAACCAGCTCTTGGTTTCATTGATTCTTTGAATTGTTTTATTTGTTTCCAATTGATTGATTTCAGCCCTGAGTTTGATTATTTCAGCCGTCTACTCCTTCTTGGTGTGTCTGCTTCTTCTTTTCTAGGGTTTTTAAGTGAGCCATTAGGGTGCTTGAATGAGCTGTCTCAATTTCTTCTTGAAGGCACTTAGTGCTATGAACTTTCCTCTTAGCACTGCTTTCATTGTGTCCCACAAGTTTGGGTATGTTGTGTCTTCATTTTCATTGATTTCTAGAAAGACTTTAATTTCTTTCTTTATTTCTTCCTGACCCAGCTGTCATTTAGTAACAAGTTGTTCAGTTTCCATGTGTGTGTAGGCTTTTTGTTATTTCTGTTATTGTGGAGGTCCAGCTTTATTCCATGGTGATCAGACAAGATACATGGGATTATTTCAATCTTCTTGTATCTGTTGAGGCTTGCTTTGTGACCCACTATATGGTCTATTTTGGAGAAGGTTCCATGAGGTGCTGAGAAGAAGGTAAATTCTTTTGTGTTTGGGTGTAAAGTTCTGTAAATGTCTGTTAGGTCCATTTGATTCATGACCTCTGTCAGAGACATTGTTTCTTTGTTTAATTTCTGTTTTGTTGACCTGTCCTTTGTTGAGAGCGGGGTGTTGAAGTCTCCCACTATTAATGTGTGTGGATCTATATGTGCTTTAAATTTTATCAATGTTTCTTTCACAAATGTGGGTGCCCTTGTATTTGGGGCATAGATGTTCAGGATTGTGATGTCTTCCTGGTGGAATTTTCCCTTGATGAGTATGAAGTGTCCTTCCCCATCTCTTTTGATTAATTTTGGTTGAAAGTCTATTTTATCAGATATTAGAATGGCTACTCCTGCTTGCTTCTTGGGTCCGTTTGCTTGGAAAGTCGTCTTCCAACCCTTTACCCTCAGGTAATGTCTATCTTTGTGTCTTAGGTGTGTTTCTTGTATGCAACAGATTGCTGGGTTTTGTTTACGTATCCATTCTGTTAATCTGTGTCTTTTTATTGGAGAGTTGAGTCCATTGATGTTGAGAGAGATTAATGACCAGTGGCTGTTAGATGTCTTGATTTTGATGTTGGCTGTGGTCATCAGGTTGTGTGCTTGGTTGCTTTTTGTTTTACTGAAGTGAGGTTATTTATTTCCTGTGTTTTCTTGAATGTAGCTAGCTTTCTTGGGTTGTATTTTCCCTTCCAGTGTCTTCTGTAATGCTGGATTTGTTTGTAGGTATTGCTGAAATTTGTTTTTGTCATTGAATATCTTGTTTTCTCCATCTATGAGGACTGAGAGTTTTGCAGGGTATAGTAGCCTGGGCTGACATCTGTGTTCTCTTAGGGTCTGCATGATATCCGTCCAGGCCCTTCTGGCTTTCATAGTCTCTGTTGAAAAGTCAGGTGTGATTCTAATGGGTTTGCCATTATATGTTACTTAGCCTTTTTCCTTGCAGCTTTTAGTATTTTTTTCTTTGTTCTGTATACTTACTGTTTTGATTATTATGTGGCGGGAGGATTTTCTTTTCTGGTCAAATTTGTTGGGT
This sequence comes from Meriones psammophilus, assembly GCA_036365155.1. Taxonomy (NCBI): domain Eukaryota; kingdom Metazoa; phylum Chordata; class Mammalia; order Rodentia; family Muridae; genus Meriones; species Meriones psammophilus. Next base: position 134,429 of record JAEOAE010002479.1, read on the forward strand.
GTTGGTAGGCCTCATGTATTCTAATTGGCCTCTCCTTTAGCTTGGGGAAATTTTCTTCAATGATTTTGTTGAAAATATTTTCTGGGCCTTGGAGAAGGAAGTCTTCTTTTTCCTCTATACCTATTATTCTTAGGTTTTGTCTTTTCATATTGTCTTGCATTTCTTGGACGGTCTGTGTCAGGAATTTTTCGGATTTAACATTTTCCTTGACAGATACATCAATTTCTTCCATTGTATCTTCTACACCTGAGATTCTTTCTTCCATCTCTTGTAGTCTGTTGGTTATGCTTACCTCTGTAGTTCCTGTTTTCTTCCTAGATTCTTCCTTTCCATTATTTCTTCCATTTGTGTTTTCTTTAATTTTTCCAATTCTATCTTCAGGTCCTGAGTTGTTTTGTTTACTTCCTTCACCTGTCTGATTGTACTTTCCTGTTTTCTTTTAGTTCCTTCAACTCTGTTTCTATCATTTCATTCAGTGTTTTAAGCATTTCCTTTCTAAAGGCCATAAACTGTTTGGCTGTCGCTTCCTCTATTTCTTTACAGATGGCAATATTCTGTTTGAGTTTATCTTCCTCTATGTCTTTCTGAATCTTATTTGTTTCCTCTGTTATCATCTTCCTGAGCATACTTGTTAGGTCATCTTCTTGGATTTCAGTTATGGTGGGGTGTCCAGGGCTACTTGCCCCTGGGTAACTGGGTTCTGGAGATGCCATATTGCTCTGTCTTTTGTTGCTTGAGCTTTTACGCTGGCCTCTACCCATTGTGTTATCTTAGGTGTTTGGGTTATTTTCTGGTGGTTCCTGGGGTCCTGTGGTGGAAGAATCCCCTTTGCAGAAAGCTGGTTTTTCCTGAAGGATGTCTTCTCAGCTTTTTGGGTATAGTCCCTGGATGGCTGGTGTTTTTCAGGAGTTGCTCACCTCAGGGATATAGACCTGAGTGGTAACTGTGGGCTTTGTTAGTCGAGAGGGTTCTCCTCTCACCCAGGGAAGTCCTGAGGGCAGCTGCCCTGTTTCTGGGTTTCTTGTTGCAAATTTAATGATCAGCTGCTGTGACCCAGTTGGACATCAGGGCGCCTCAACTGTTTGTGCCTGTGTCTGGAGCACAGCTGAGTGCTGGCGCCTCGGCCCCACTAGACTACTAGACTTTTTCTAGGGAAGGATTGGGTGATTCAGGTCAGTACAGTTTCCTTCCTTCCCGTGTATTCTCTGGAGACAGGGACTCCCAGTGTCTTTTTTTTTGCACTGGTGCACACTGCTCAGTGTCCGCCAGCTGGCTGGTCGCAGAAACTGCCTGTGCCTGGAGCACAGCTGTGTGATGGCGGCTCAGTCTCTGCCAGCTGTCTGGTGCGCAGAAACTGCCTGTGTCTGCCTTTGCGGCTTTTTGGGAGCCTGAGTGCCCCTCTAAGCTGGGTAATTTTCCGGGACCTTTTCAGGTTGGGGTGAGCTGAGTGCTCTGAGATCAGACCGCCGTTTCTATCTCCAGCGGAGAATCAGGTGCGCAGGCAGGCAGGGCTCTGTGCGGAACCTGGGTCCCGGCTCTGGCTCCGGGCTGGCTCCTGGGGTGCCCGTGGAACCCTTGAGTCTTTTCAGGGGATGTCTGGGTGACCTAAGGCGGTCCCAATCGTTTCCTGTACCCTGGGGTTATCTCTCGACTGAAAATTCCAGTCTCTGATAGTGTGGTGCCCACGGTTCAGTCTGGGACCGTGACCAGAGACACTGGCTTGTGGCTCTGGGCTGGCGCTGGGGCTGGCGGCAGCGTCTGGCGGAACCGGGATCTCTTCCACGGTTTAGCCGGATGAGTTAAAAGCTGATTGAATCCCCCACCGTGGGGTATCCTCTCACCTGGGAAACACAATGACTGTGTTTTATGGCCGAGAGTTCTGATTGCTGGTCACTGTGCTGATCCTGCTGTGCTGCTGCTCAGAATGAGAGTCCTCCCGGCGCCGCCATCTTGCCCCTCCCCCAGAAAAACCCTTTCTATCTTTTGTTATCTTCTTCAATTTCTTTTTTCAGAGGCTTTAAGGTTTCTTTTAATTTTCATATAGGTTTTAAACTTGCTTGGTTAGGGTAACACCAAGATACTTTATGGTTTTTTTTTTCTGGCTATTGTGAGTGGTGTTCTTTCCCTAATTCGTTCTCAGACAGTTTGTCTTTTGTATACAGGAGTCCTACTCATTTTTTGTTAACTTTGTATCCAGCCACTTCGCTGAAGAGTTTTTTAATTGTAGGCATTCCCTGGAAGAACTTTTGGGGACACTTATGTATACTGTCATTTCATCTGTGAATAGTGATACTTTGACTTCTTCCTTTTCAATTTTTACCCCCTTAAACTCCTTTGTTGTCTTATTGCTCTAGATAGGACTTCAGATACTGTATTGAAGAGATTTGGAGAGAGTGGGTAGCCTTGCCTTGTTCCTTAGTTCAGTGGAATTGATTTAACTTTCTTTCCATTTAGTTTGATGTTAGCTATAGGATTGCTGTGTATTGCCTTCACTGTTTTTAGGTATGTGCCTTGTACCCTCGATCTCTTCTAGACTTTAAACAAGAATAAGTGTTGGATATTGTCAAATGCTTTTGCAGCATCTAAGGAAATGATCATGTGGTGTTTTTTTTTCAATTTATTTATATGATGGATTACTTTGATTGATTCCAAGTATTTAACCACCGCTGCATGTGTGGGATGGAGCCTACTTGGTTATGGTGGATGATATCTTTGATATGTTCTTGGATTTGGTTTGTGAGTATTTTATTGAGTATTTTTGCATTATTGTCCATAAGAGTTATTGGTCTGAAATTCTCTTTCTTTTTTGGGTCTTTGAGGATTTATCAAGGTGACTGCAGTCTTACAAAAGGAGTTTGGTCATGTTGATTCCATTTATATTTTATGAAATAGTTTGAAGAATATCAGTATTCTCTCTTCTTTGAAACTCTGGTAGAATTCAGCTCTGAAATCATTTGTCCCTTGGTTGGGAGTCTTTTGATGTTTGTTTCTATTCACTGAGGGGATGTAAGACTATTAAATTTCTTTACCTGATCTTGATTCAACTTTGGTAAGTGGAAACAATCAAAAAACTGTATATTTCATTTTGATTTTCAAATTTTGTGGCATACGGGCTTTTGATATAAGAGCTAATGGTTCTTTGGATTTTTTTCAGTGTCTGTTATATCTCTCTTTTTATCAGACTTGGTTGATTTGGATAGTGTCTCTCAGCCATTTTCTTAGTTTGACTAAGAATTTGTTTTTTATTTTCTCAAAGAACTAGCTCCTGGTTTTCTTGATTGTTTGAATTGTTCTCTTTGTTCCTAATGTATTGATTTCAGCCCTGAGTTTGGTTATCTAGTGGTCTACTCCTGTTGGGTGTGTCTGCTTCTTTTTTCCTAGAGTATTCAGGTGTGCCATTCAGTTCCTTGTATGGAAAGTCTCCAATAGCTTATGAAGGCAATTAGTGCTATTAAATCTGTTCTTAAGACTGCTTTCATTGCATCTCATAAGTTTTGGTATGATGTGCCTTCATTTTCATTGAACTGTAGAAAGTTTTTTGTTTCTTCCCTGACCCAGATTTCATTGAGTAGGGAATTGTTCAGTTTCCATGTATGTGTAGGCTTTTTGCTATTTCTGTTATTGTCAAGATCCATCTTTAGTCCATCATGGTCTGATAGGATACAAGATATTATTTCAATCTTGTATCTTTTGAGGCCTGGCTTGTGACCTACTGTATGGTCATTTTTAGAGAAGGGTCCGAGAGGTGCTGGAAGGAAGATATATTCTTTTCTGTTTCGGTGAACATTTCTCTAGATATTGGGTAGGTCTATTTAATTCATGACATCCATTATATCATTATATCTCATTTTAGGTTCTGTTTCACTGCTCTGTCTTTTGATGATAGTGAACTGTGTGGTCTCTCACTATTAATGCGTGGTGATTGAAATGTTCTTTAAACTTTATCAATGTTTCTTTTACAAATGTGGGTGCCCTTGAATTTAGGGCATAGTTGCCCAGAATTGAGACACCATCTTGGTGGAATTTTCCTTTTATGAGTTTGAAGTATCCTTCCTCATCCCTTTCAATTAATTTTGGTTAAATGTCTGCTTAATTAGATATTAGAATTGCTACTCCTGCTTGTTTCTTGGGTCCATTTGCTTGAAAATCTCATTCCTGCTTCAACATCCCAGGAACTTTTCCAGAGTTTAGTTCAGTGCTCTGAGGTTGGAACCACTTTTTTTCCTTCACCATTGGGTTTCCTTTCACCTGGGAAACACAGTCAGTGGTGTTTTATGGCCTACTGTTCCAACTATTGTTCACTGTGCAGTCTCTGCTACCCTGCTGATCAGACACAGTGTGCAATCAGCTCTGCCATCTGGGATATGTTTTTTTTAATTTTTACTGAATATGAGTATTTTGCTTGTATGCATGACTATGCAACTATTGTGTGCCTGCTTCTTACACCAGACAGAAGATTGCCTCAGAACTCATGAACCTAGAATAATGGATAGTAGTGGGTTCCATGTAAACACTGACAATTGAGCACAATTATTTGCAAGAGCAGCAAGAGCTCCTCACTGCTGAGCCATCTCTCCTGCCTTATATTGCTTATTTATCATCAGCATTTACATTGCTAATATTTTTTTAACTTTCTAAACATGCATTTTCTTTTAGTAAGATCTTATTAATGTTACAGTTTAAGCTGTGGCACTACTTGTTTTTGGAAGATTAATACAGAATTGGATTGAATGTATAATTTTTTTGTAGGAGCTTCAGTAAAGACCTCTGAGTTTTTTCTACCTATTATATTTGTTTGATTGACTTTTAGGGGAGGCTCTGTCTTACAATATAGGTCTGGCTGTCCTGGAACGCTTTGCATAGGTCATGCTGGCATCCAACTTAATGAGATTCACCTGCCTCTGCCTCCTGAGTGATGGGATTAGAGGCATAACTGAATACAACCAGCTTGTCCATATTTTTTGTAGTTAATAAATGTTCATAAATTTCTCTGATATGTAATCAGTAGTGTTCATATGTTCATTTCTCTCTGTATCTCCATCTCTATCTTTCTCTTTCTATTTCATACTCTTCTCTCTGTTTGCCTTTGTCCACATTAATTGGCATGTCTATTTCAAGGCTATATCCTATTCAAAAAGTTCATATATGACACAGTTATTCAGTTTTCTTCTAAGAATGACTTATTGATAACATTAGCACATCCTTTTAAATATAAACTATAGACTATATATAATTTAGAAAGGAGAATATATAAAATAATTATCAAAGAAAAATCATGTGTTCTATGCCTTTTCTTTTGTCTGGTCACTCACAAATCTGATCTTATCAGCTATGATTATTGTAGTTTGCCACCTCACATTATTTTTATCCATGTATTCACCATAGTCCACTTTCCTATCCATAAATATACACACCCCCCTTTTTACCTACTGATATGTCATATCCTTGAGGCCTGCTCAAAACACAATACTTGGTGCCAAGTTGTCTTTGGACTGACGCCAGTGTCCCCTGATCACCACATCTTATTTGTTGAAAATATCATGACTATGTTTTCTTTCCTTCCACCTGTCTCCTGACAGGGTCCTGAACAACTCACCCAAGTAACTGAACACAATTCATAGATTGCTCAAGAATCCAGCTGCTGGATACTTTAGATTCATGTTTCACAAACTGATGAAACTCCTGTAACATAGGTTTTTTTTTTTTTTTTTTTTTTTTTTTTTTTGTAACATAGGTCTTAAAAGCACAGCTTTGGTTTTTCTTACAATGTAATCTTTAGGCTTTTCCTTCTTCCCTCCTTCACCTGATGCACAACACCTAACTGTCTAACATTAACACTTCTGTGTTACAAAATAAATGAAAGAAGTACTAGAAATATGTGAATATAATTCCAATGAAGTATAAATTTATATTGTTGCCTCTGTTTCTGTTGTACACATGTATCACATATTTTAGGATTCAGTGACCTTCAATGATGTGCGTGTGAAATTCAGCCAAGAAGAGTGGGCTTTCCTGGAACCTTCCCAGAAGCAACTCTACAAAGACGTGATGTTAGAGACCTGTAAAAACCTCACTGCTATAGGTAAGACTGAAAATTTTCTTTCACTTTTAAAATAAGGAGATAACTCTTACTTTATTATTGATCCTCTTCTATAATTCCAATTGAGAATGAGGTGGAATGTGGTGAATAAATGAGACATGGTTCTAAGTGTCACAGAAGATAGTGATTTAAGTTTTTCCTTAATAAAAATATGGTATTTCTAATAATATATATTTTCTGGTACTATATTTTAGGCTACAATTGGGAAGATCATAATATTGAAGAACATTTTCACAGTTCTACAAGTAATAAAAGGTAACTTTATGTGCATGCTGATATAGGCATGAATCTTAAGAAATTTTAATGTGTCCTGGAAGTTTGTTTGTTTGTTTGTTTGTTGGCTGCTTTTTATTTTCTGTTTTTGAAATAGTTTTTGTTTTCTGTGTAGCTGTGGTTTGACTTAGACTTGCTTGTTAGACCAGCCTGACCTCAACCACACACAGATCTGACTCCTTCTGCCTCCACAAGTTCTGGGATTAAAGGCATGTATCAGCACAGCTGGCTGTGTCCTGGAAGTTTTAATGAAAAGCAACAGTGTAAAAACAGCACTGATTTTAGTGTACTGATGATCATTAAAATCTCACAATTCCATGTACTTCAATGTCATGTATCTGATTTGTGTTTGCAAGGGCATTCCCCTAAGATAGAAGAAAATAAAATAATATTGTAACTGAAAATACCATTTGAATCATATGGACATTACAGCTACTGAGTTGAACTGCCAATCAGTTTAATCTCATTCTATCTACTCAGATATTGTAAGAGGTATACACCTTCTAATAAACAAATATTTCATGGTACAACTGCATTACTAATATTCATGCAGCAATATTGTAAAGTTTAGTGCAAGGAGGAGCTTATTAATGTCAAGAATATTGTTGTGGAGAAACCTTAATCCCTATATGACATGTATATGATGAACAAAAACCAAACTGTGTTAATTCAATGTGGGAATCTTTTATTATTCTTTTAACTTAAATGGATATATCATATGTTACAATGTTTCTAAGGCACATGAGCAGAGGGATATTTAAAGAAACAGTGTACCTGGCTTTCTCCAGGAACAAATAATTTTGTAGTAGTCCCCACTTAGAATAGATTTTCTGAATGCGATAAATGGTTGCTGTTAACTGGTTTTGCAACTTCACTGAAAATTGATCAGCAAACTCATACTGCTGAAAATACCTATGAATACTAGGAATTTGGAACTTCTTCTACTTGTCATGGCTCACTTTGCAAAGGAAGTGTCATTCATACAGTAAAAAAAAATTGTGAATGGGATTGCTGTGGTAAAGCTCTGAATTCTAACAATACTCTTCATTTATACAAAAAAAACCTGTTATAAAAAATGATGTTATAAAAGTGAACCACGTAACAAATGCTCTTACAATCACAGGGATCTTCAAAAATATCCATAATGAAGGGAAAAACCATGAATGTAAATAAAGTGATAAAACTTTAAAATTTGATTCTTCTTTACCATTAGACCAAATTATGAAATTAATTCATATAGATGAATATATTTATTAGTGTAATGCAATGACTGTGATAAATCTTTCACATGTGCTAATTATCTTTGCAGGCATGAGAGCAGTCATTCTGGAGAGAAACTTTCTAAATGCACTCTATGTGGTAAAGCCTTCCCCTATACCACTGATATCATACAGCATAAAAGAACACACACTGGAGAGAAGCCTTACAAATGTAGTAAATGTGGTAAAGCCTTTCAACAAAACGGTCATCTCATGAGCCATAGAAGAACACATACTGGGGAGAAGCCTTATGAATGTAACCAGTGTGGTAAAGCCTTTTCACAAAACAGTCATCTCATAAGCCATAAAAGAACACACACTGGAGAGAAACCTTATGAATGTAACCTGTGTGGTAAAGCCTTTGCACAAAACAGTGCTCTCTTAAGCCATAAAAGAACACACACTGGAGAGAAACCTTATAAATGTAACCAGTGTGGTAAAGCCTTTGCACAAAACAGTCATCTCATTAGCCATAAAAGAACACACACTGGAGAGAAACCTTATGAATGTAACCTGTGTGGTAAAGCCTTTGCACGAATCAGTACTCTCTTAAGCCATAAAAGAACACATACTGGAGAGAAACCTTATGAATGTAATCAGTGTGGTAAAGCCTTTGCAGAAAACAGTCATCTCAAAAGCCATAGAAGAACACACACTGGAGAGAAACCTTATGAATGTAACCAGTGTGGTAAAACCTTTGCACAAAACAGTAATCTCAGTAGCCATAAAAGAACACACACTGGAGAGAAACCTTATGAAGGTAACCAGTGTGGTAAAGCCTTGGCATAAAAGAACACATACAGGAAAGAAACCTTATAAATAAACTAAACATGATAAAGCCCTTGCACAACAGAGTAGTCTCTGAAAACATGAAAAAACATACAGTGGAGAGAACCCTTGTGAGGGTAATTAGTGTGATAAAGCCTTTGCATGTAACATTCATCTCCTAAGACAACAACACATTCCGGAAGGAAACCATATGAATTCAACTATGTGGTAAATCGTTTGCACATAACATCTCCTAATACATAAAGGAACACATACTGGAAAGATGTCTGACTGTAACCAATGTGAAAACTTTTGGACTTCAGAATAATCTCCACACTCATGAAAAAATCCTAATGTACAGAAAGCCTGTGAGTGTTTTTAACATGGTGAAACCATTTCACATTTGTATAATCTTCATCATCATGAAAGGATTCATAATGGAGGAAAAATTTATGAATGTGTTTAAATGCTGAGGCCTTGCACAAATCCAGAGTCATCATTATCATAAAAGTATCTTTACTGGAGAGGAATTCTGTGAGTATAAGCAATGTGGAAAGGCCTTTGTGTACTTTGGTCCACTGAGATCCAACAGAACTGTAAAACTAGCTCAATGGAAATGACCTCCTTTTTCTAAAGGGGAAAGGGAATAGGGGGAATAGGAATGGAGGGTAGTACTGGGGGAAAGAAGGGAGGGGGGCTATGATTGGAATTTAAAGTAAATAAACTTATTTTTAAAAAGAATACAATGAATGGTCAAAATCAATTACATGCAACAGTATTATATAATAAGGTGTTTATGGAAGACTTATTGATTCTCAACATTTACTATTTTCAATTGCCTCACTTTAGACAAGAAAAGTTCAGTCCAGTGGATGAATATGTAGGGAATGGTGAACTAACACCAGCCAGGAAGTTCTCTGAGAGTATGAAAACAGTGGTAGCCTGTAGAAGTTTCTTTGTGTACACATATCTATTGTTCCAGGGGTACTACTGAAAAACATCACAACCCACACTGAATTTTGAGATATGAGGGAGAAGGCTTTCTTTTCCATGTATGACCCTGATTCTGGCCTAGATGTGTAACCATGTCAAGGGTGAGATTTCTCTGCCTGACTTCATCTAGAGAGTGTCTTTAGACAATTGACACCACCAATGAAATTTGATAGATGGCCTTTGACACAGATCCCTGATAACACTTCCCTCCCTTCAAATATAGGATAATTTGGTTCTGTGTTCTTGTTCTTCTTATTCATATACTAGGAATGTGTTGTTTAATGCAAATTGAGCATCCTTGAATTGCCTAGTATTAAACAGTTATCTACACCTATACTGGAGCATTGCATGCACTCCTCCAGGGATATAAGCCTCTGTTTTCTGTTTCCATCTTCTGCCCCTCATGCATTCCTGGGCTGGTAGGAAACAGCCCTCTAGGAAGCAAGAAAATCACATTCTCTGAAATGCCTGTGCTAAAATGTTTCACACTTCATAGGATTTCAAATTTCACATGTTTCTGGATGTGAAATGGTCAATCACACATTGTCTTGGGGTGGGACTCTTTAAATGAGTTATCCTTAGTGTTTAGTTCATGGCAAGGTTGCAGGCAAGCTTCATGTTATGAAATCTTCTGAGATGAGTACAGTGGCCCATGGAAAAGAAATAAGAGCAGAAATTTTATTTCTCTGTTTTTAATAGCTGAGTACTGTTCTGATAATGTATGGGTGGATGGATGGCAGAGGAGAGGAACTCCCTTTTTGAGTGGTCTAGGGAAAGGAGATGGGGGAAGATGGAGGGAGGGTGGGACCAGTAGATGTTGAGGGAGTGACCTTCAATCAGAATATATAATGAATAAATTGTGAAAAATAAAAACAATTAATAAAATAAAATAAATTATAGTAAGAAAAACAAAACAAAAAAGCAAAAAATTGAGTCTGGTTTGGATAACCGCCCTCCCTCAAAGAGAAGAAAGAAGATATATAGAAAGAAAAGAAAAACAGAATCTTTGTCTTTGTCACCTTTCTTCCCTGTGGGCTCACTTGAAGATCATTATCCAATGGAGACCATCCTTCTCTCTCTGATTTTTTTGTTACCATAGAAGTAGGATTCAAACCTGGAACTAATGGCAGAGGTTCCTAGTTAACATACCAAATCAAACCTACTTGTCATTTTCTCCCAGAAATCCTTCAGTCCTTCCATGTTATCTGGTCCTCCAGGCTAGTACAGCCCATGCAATACCCTGAATTCTCCTTCCCAGGGTCTGAGCTAATGTCACCCCCCTTACCCATCTATAGGCAAACTATTTTGGCTACCTGGCCCCGTCAGGAGCCATGCAGTAGCAACAGCAAAACAGCTGTAGAACTCATGGAATGTGGCTCCCCTGTTAGCATAGTCACAAGGAGTTTGTCTTGGAGAAGCATAATCCCAAGAACTGATTTTCCTGAGGACTTTGTGTTCTTATGTAGCATATCTCTGCTTGTTGCCCTTATGATGCCCATATTCCTCATAACATGAGTTATATGAAAACTCTAAGGAGGCTTCTAGCCCATCACTGGGCAATATCACTGGCATTTAAAAACAATGCTTGATATCTTTTCACATGTTTACTGGAGCAGATTAATTAATTAACCACTGCCCTTGAAAGGAGCCATAGATGTAGATTGTAAGCAATGAGCATTATACTTAGAAACAATTTGGAAAAATAGATTGTTTAACAAGGTCAGGGAAGATGTTCTTGCTAATGGCTCTGATATAAAAAAAAAAAATCTTAGAGAACAACTTAAAGTTAAGAAAAGTACACTGTTAATAGTAAAGCCAGGAATGTTTTAAGGTTGATGAGCTGAAACAATAGCCCAAGGCAGCACTGGCTGTCTGAGCACCCTCAAGCTAGGTCTGAAACTGAGACAGCAAGTGATTCCCCTATACTTGTTTTTCAGCTCAGCTTATTGATATGATTTAATAAAAATGATTAATGAGTAGATGCACACCCCTTTAATATTTAAAGTGCAGGTGCCAATACCATGCCATTTTTTATTACTATTGCTCTATAGTATTACTTGAGATCTGGGATGAAGATACCTCCAGAAAATCTTTTATTGTACAGCCATGTTTTTATCAATTCTGGGTTTTTTGTTTTTCCATATGAAACTGAGAATTGTTCTTTCAAGGTCTGTAATGAGTTGTGCTGGTATTTTGATTGGAGTTGCATTGAGTCTTTAGATTTCTTATGGTAGAGTGGCCATTTTTCCTGTTAATCCTACTGATCCTGGAGTATGGGAGATCTTCTGATATCTTTCTTGCAGTTCTTTTTTTTTTTTTTTTTTTTTTGCATACAAGTCGTTCACTTGCTTGATTAGAGTCACACCAAGGTACTTTATGTTATCTCTGGCTTTTGTGAAGGGGTTTTGCTTTCCTAATTTCTTTCTGAGCCCATTTGCCTTTTGTATACAGGAGGGCTTCAGATTTTTTAAATTTAGTTTTGAATCCAGCCATTTTGCTGTAGGTGTTTATCAGCTGTAGGAGTTATCTGGTTGAATTTTTAAGGTCATTCATGTGTACTATCACATCATCTGCAACACAAGCTGGACTGGATGTGGAGAAAGGGGAACCCTCCTCCATTGCTGGTGGGAATGTAAACTTGTACAACAACCTTGGAAATCAATCTGGTGTTTTCTCAGAAAATTATGAATAGTGCTAATAGAATATTCAGTTATACCAACCCTAGGCATATATTCAGAAGATTATCAACCATACAACAAGGACATTTGCTCAATTATACTCATAACAGCTTTACTGATAATAGCCAGAATCTGGAAACAACTTAGATGTCCCCAAACTGAGGAATAGACATAGAAATTGTGGCACATTTATACAATGCAATTCTATTTAGCAATTAAAAACAAGAAAATCAGCAGGCAAATGGATGCAACTAGAAAAGATCACTCTGAGTGAGGTATCCAGAAGCAGAAAGACACTCATGGTATATCCTCACTTATATGTGGATATTAGTCAAATAATGTAGGATTAAAATACTAAAGCTATAGTCCTAAAGGATCTAAACAACAGGAAGAACCCTAGTGAAGATGCTTAATCCTCATTTAGAAGGTCAAAAATGGGATAGACATCACTAATTAGAGAAGACAGGGAACAGGGCAGGAACCTACCGCAGAGGGCCTCTGAAAGAATCTATCTAGGAGAGAATTGAAGCAGATGATTAGACTCATAGCCAAATTTTGGGCAGAGAGCATGGAATAATATGGAAGATTCAGGAGATAGAAAGACCTGGATGGGAGAGGCCTTCCACAAGGAGGTGAATTGAGCCAAAAAATATGGGCCCTGGGAGTCCTGTTCCAACCAAGGACCATGCATGAAGAACACCTAGAACCCCTGCTCAGATGTAGCTCATAAGTATCTCATTTTCCATGTGAGTTCCCTATTAAGGGTAACAGGGGTTGTCTGTGACATGAATTCAGTGGAAGGCTCCTTGATCACCTACTCCTGGAAGGTGCAGCCTTGCCAGGCCGAGGAGGAAGAAGGTGCAGACATTCTTTGTCAGACTTGATAAGATAGGCTAGCATAAGATAGTAGGGAAGTAGGACTTCCCCTATTAGTGGAGTAGGTGAGACGGCATAGGTTTAGAAGAGGGAGGTAGGTTGTAACTGGATGAAGATGAGGAAGGGGCTTACAGCCAGAAAACAAAGTGAATAAATTGTAATAATCAATAAAAAAGAAGAAAAATTAGTTTTTTTTTCTTGAAATGGCTGCACTCAGGCACTGTCTCTAAAAAACAACTAGAAAGAATACTATTTCATCTCTTCACATTTTCCTTTTTCCTGTAATACTATATATAATAAATACCCTTGATAAAATTCAGTGGTTTGTTATATATTCCTAGTATTATAATATTATAAAATATTTTACAAATCAAATTTTGATATATTAAGTGTGTAAAAATAGTTTATGAAAAAGTGGCTTGAATTTTCAAAAGAGCAAAGAATGTTTACTTAAAAGTCTGGAGGGTGAAAATGGAAGGAAATTTGATGGAAGAATAAATAATATATAAATAAATATCTCTTACACAGTAATTATAACATTTTGATTATTGAGATTTAAAAAAATATACACAGAATATTTCTCAAGTAAACAATGTAAGCTATTAGTAATAGCTCTTATGCATGTACCCTGAGATATTTCTTTAAATTATTCCTCTTGTCACTTAAATGTGTTCTTTGACAAGTCATGCCACTACACCCTGATGTTCAGGCTCTAATACTGACTTTTCAGTTCTTATTTCAGTGTACTGACTTCTTTTAGCCCAATTAGGACTGAAGTCATACAATGTTTGATTTCTGCGTCTAGCTAAGGTCACAATTTTGATGATACATTTTACTTCATCCACAATTTCAAAGTAAAATGATTGCCTTTCTTAAAATGTTAAATGTTCTCTCTCACACACATGCACACACACACACACACACACACACACATACATAATGCATGATACATGTAATAGCAGTTATTGAAACCCAAGACTTGAAATTGAAAGAACCAAAAGAGGGCTGTATGGGGAGATTTTGTAATGGGGGAACAGAGAAATGAGAAAAAATGTGATTATATTAAAATCTCAAAAACAAATGTACATGTTTTCTATGAATAAAAAAATTGAATAATATAATATTTTGCACTGATGTGATTCAGGACAATCAGGTCTATTCTATCTTAGCACACAGTCAGCTGTGGTTCAGTAAACATGAGTATATATGTGTGCTGGACCTGCCCAAGTCATCTGTTGTTTTTATGTGGATAATGGTAGAACTCCTCATTCAGTGTGTACAGTATATATTCTCTTTTAAATTGACTCAAGAATTTTAGGTATTTTTTGTGTGTGAACTGGATAAAATAAAGATTCCCTAAACTTCTTTCTAGGTCCACTTTCTTCTACTGTCTCCTTCCATCCTTTTACACAGATGTGCTATCTAACCTGGATGCTAAAGAGTGTTCAGTAGATGCAGCAGAAGAATGGATATTTTTTGTCTAGTCCATTCTGTTAGTTCCTGTCTTTCTGTTGGAGAATTGAACATCCAAGTTGAGAGTTTTCAATGAACAATGTTTATTATTTCTCTTTATTTTGTAGTCATGGTGTGGAGGAGTTGCCTCTTTTTATTTGATGCTTGGGATTATTCACTTTTTTTTCTTTCATTGGGTGTGGTTAACATTTTTAGATAGGAGTTTTGCTTTGATTGGCTTCTGTAGTGAAGGAGTTTTACAGAGAAACTGCTCATATTTGGTTTAATTGTGCGATATATTTTTATTCACCATTTATTATTGAAAGTTTACTGGATATAGTAATAAGGATCCCTTAAAGATTATATACAATCTGTCTCAGCTATTCTAGGTTTAGAATTTTTCTTGGGAAATCAGGAGTTACTCTAATGAGCCTGAATTTATATGCAACTTAGTCTTTTCAACTTGCAACTTTTAATATACCTTCTTTGTTTAATATAATTTTCTTTACATTTAGGGTTTTTATTTTATATGCTGAGCACAATTTCTTTTCTGGTAGGCTTTGTTGTTTTCTATACGTTTTATACTTTTATAGGCTACCCCTTATTCATTAGGTTAAGGATATATTATATTATTTTGCTGAAAATATTTCTGGGATTTTTATGTGAGTTTTGTCTTCTTCCTCTATTTCTATTATTTATAAATTTTTTTGCACTTTTTAGATATTCTGGATCTTTTGTGTATGGCTATTTAACATTTCTTTTGATGCAATTATCCAGTTGTTGTTGTTGTTTTGTTCTTGTTGTTCATAATCATCTTCATCTTCATCTCTTCGTCCTCCTCCTGCTTCTCTTCTTGCTCCTCTTCCTCCTTTTTTTTCTTCAAAATACTCACTTTACTCATATATTCACCCTGATTAAAGATTTTCCTTCCTCTAATCCTGGCAACTCTGTCCCATCTCCCCTTTTATCCTGTTTAAATTCACCCTCATATAAAACAAGGAGGGCTATAATGTATAATAAGAAAGTAAAATAAAGAAAAGACAAAAACAATGACATCTTATTAGAAAAAAACAAACAAAAGAAAAAGAGCTCAGGGGGGAAAAGATGTATACTTGTTCACACATGCAGAAATCTCATAAAATATTAAACAGTAGTACACAAAGAGGGTCCGTGTAGCTTTAAAACTAGTAAAAAAAACTCTTCAGCAAATTAAAATGAGAACTGTGATAAGTTTATTTAATAATTACATCATTTTGTGCCTTCTCTTTTCTTCCCTCCAAACCTTCCCACAGACCTCTTCTATTTCTCTTTCAAATTCATCTTCTTTTTCTAAATTGGTATTATGGCTCTTAATATAAGTTGCTCAGTTTAATAATGTTACTTCCATGTATGTTTTCAGGGTTGATTGCTTGGTATTGGATAACTAACTGATTTTATGCACTTTCCTGGAAATAGTTTTTTTTTTTTTTTTTTTTTTTTCACACTCTCAGCATTTATTAGTTCCCTGCATATTTTTTTCATAGGATTAAAGACAATGGTTTCTTTCTAGACCACTTTTGCATATCTATTAGCATTTCCAATTTTCAGCTCGTTTTTATACAGGTATATGGGTAAGCCTTTTTTTTCTTTATTTTTTTGTATTCGTCCATCTTATGGGTGTAGTTTCTGGTATTATTAGGAGACACATTACCAGACAATACTCTGATCCTCTGCCTTATATATATATATATATATATATATATATATATATATTTACCTCCTGTTATGCATGATCACTGAGTCTTAGATCTGGGAATTGTTTTGTAGATGTATCAGATGTGACTGTTCTCCAGAATTCTGCCTTGTGATTGGTTGTGGTTTTCAATTACGATTGTGGTTCAAGGAAAAGCTTCCTTGGTCACTGTTGAACTATACATATCTATGTGTATTATTAAAAGTATTTAGGTTGCAACATGTTTATATTCATGCATGTACTTACATGTATTATAGGGATTTTATGTAGATAATTCACAGTATGATTGCTTAAAACTCTTTCAAAAATTTACTGTTATTTCACCCACTTGCTTCTTTTATATTTATCCTGTAAAAGACCTGGGGTCTTAAAGCTCAGGAGTTCAAGATCGCACCCTTCTCAGGAATTCCCACAGACCACAACTGGATGCAAAAGAAAGAGCATTTTTTTAATTTCAATCACGATAGGGTCACCCCTCCAAAGGCAGGAGATGACCGCAAGCATGCAATGCACAGGGTTTTTATACTTAAAAATCTGGCCAATTTTTATCTATACATTGATTGGTCAGCAAGAATAGCATGAAGATAGTTTATGCCTACTTGTTTGCAGTTTTTGGCCATTTGTGAATTTTCTCACAACAACTCACCCTGCCCTTCAAGAGCTACCTGCCTCTGGCTTCAATTCAAGGCTATCTCAGAGCAGTTCATCTTCCCATTTGAGAGCCATGTGTCTCTGGCTTTAAATTCAAGGATGGGAATAGTCACAGCTGTTTTTCTTTTAGAGTTGTTTTCATTCTCAGGTGGACTCTCATCCCCCCCTTTTCTTTGTGCTCCAATTTTAACCCTAAAATTGTGGATCAACCTCAGAGAGAGATTGATACTTCCTCTGGAGCATCAGGACCTGAACCACACTTACACATTCCCTAACGAAGGTGAGTAATCAGTTAACAATACAGGAGGAGCAAAATGGTAGCAAAAGGTCCCAGTAAGAGAAGCACATAGGGGAGACCATTAAACCCATTCCAAAGAAGAGATTCTATTAATTCTCATCTCCTCTTTTCAAGATCTTTTTGTAATTTTTTAATCTTTCCTTTAACAATGCCTGATTTATTAGTGTAAAAACAGCATCTCTCCTGTAGGGCTAAGCAGATTCCTCCTTTTTCGGTCATAAGGAGGTCTAATCCCCTCCAGGTCTGGAGAACTACTTCTGCTAAGGAATAGAGCTGGTCTTGGAGGTCATTGATGGTGCTCGAAAGCAATTGTACATCATTAATTAACTGTTGGGACAGTTTGTTGTATTTATATAATAAAACACACAAACCAGCTGACCCAGCACTTATGGAAGCAGTCAGCCCAATTCCCACTAACAGAGGAATGAACTGAATGGCTCTCTTCATTCTTCCAGCCATTAAGTCAAAGGTGGGGACTGGGACTGGCTCATCCCCTGGAATGATGCTAAGATCAGCGAGTTGCCTGTACACAGGTCCCAGTCCAATCTGTGGGCAAGAACGTATAGGCTTTTTTATTCCTGCATAAGAAAACAGTGTTATTGTCAGGGCAGAGAGCTGTAGAGATGTCAATTGTTGAATCACAAATGGCAAAGGTAGCATCCCCTACAGGTAGATCTGAGCTATCATTTTTGTAGGGTTTTGTCAAACAGGTAATATTTTGGTGAGGCTGCACTCTCATAGGGGGTGCTGAGTGGCAGGAACCCTCAGCAGTGGAATAAGTGGCATTAGAGGGGGGGAGCACCAGAGGAACAGGCTGCCCTTGTCAGAGGCAGAGCCAGAAGACACTTGCAAGCGAAGGATTGGTGTCATTTAGGAGTGGCATCTACAGTCTGGGGGTCTAAAATAAAGTTTCCTCTACTATCAGGAAGAACCAGAGGGTGGTAATTGAGCGATGAGTATTTTTTCTATTAACTCTTCAATGCATTGTTTAACCTGTTCTCGTCTGACCTGATCCTGCAGCCCTCCTCCATCTGAAAGGTGAATGGGAGGTACCTTTCTTCAGCATAAAGGCTTCCCTGCCGTCCCTGAACAAGGGGCTTGGAGTAATTTAGATCCATGGCCTCCTGTTGGCACACTGTGGAACCAATCATCTATCCTCATCTCCTCCCTGACTTGGTTTAATATGGCAGTGAAATAGGTGATGTTATCTTTTCCAGTACATTGTTGCACAACCCTATAGCAACTGCTATGCACAGCCTGTTGGTAGGTATCACAAGGGTAAGGCCTGGGGCACAAATTTACATAAGGAATCATTTTAGGCTTGGTTACAAAATGCCATTCTAAACTTGGAGTGCTCTCTGAAGGTTGTAGGGCTCTATATGCCCATGTATCACCACACTCAACTTGAGCATAGGCATTGTTGGGCCCCCAAATCTCACCATTTAGTTAGACTCTGCCATTCATCACCCCACCCTTGCAATCACAGGGTTTACCATATATTGCTTCCAGGGCCTTTCGAGCCTGGTGGGGATTGCCAAAGCTCCCATCAGTAGTTACCCAATTGAGTACAAGCAGCACCACCCAGAGGTACCATGGTCTGTCATTGTCCCTGATGAGTTTCAGTTTTAACAGGTTGCTGGAAGCTTGGACTTTCCAGGTGTCAGCAGGTTGATGAAGAGCAGGCTTGACATGTGAACCGTGGATCCAAGCTGCAATGCCCTCTACTTTGATGTCTGTTGGAGTGTTGAGCAGGACATAATAAGGAACCTTCCAACGAGGTTCCAGATTCTGGCTGCAGTGTCATAACAAGTCCACCAGATCTCCAAACTGGAAATGATGGGGCACCTCCAGGACCCGGCGCATATGCGCTACCAACCTTGCTCCAAATCTCTTTCTGAATAAGTTGCAGTCCTTTCAGCCTGGACAACAAGTCAGAGTTACCACTAGTTATGTCAAGGGGGTCCCCAAGATGAGTCAGGGTAGCAGGAACCCCATATAGTAGTTCGAAGGGAGTTAAGCCTAGTATGGAGAGAGTATTTCTGACTCTAAAGAGTGCCAAGGGAAGGAGCACCACCCAGTCACCGCCAGAAACCATGGTTAATTTGGTGAGATTCTCTTTTAGCATTCTATTCATTCTCTCTACCTGTCCTGAACTTTGAGGTCTATAAGCACAATGCAACTTCCATTAAGTCTCAGAAACCTGGCCACCTACTGGCTTCCCTGAGCAACAAAGACTGGCCCATTGTCTGACCCAATTACTTTTGGAATACCTTACTGAGGAAAAAAAAAAGTCTTCCAGAATCTTTTTGGCCATGACCAGGGAGGTTTCTTTCTTTGTGGAAAAAGCTTCCACCAATCTTGAGAAAGTGTCCACAAAAACCAGGAGATATTTATTGCTGTACCTGGCTGGTTTAATTTCAATGAAATCCACTTCCCAATGCATTCTCCTTATAGTTCCTCTCAGCCACTTCCCTGGGCTCTGGAAATTCTTACTATGTTTACCCTCTGGCAAGGTTCACATGCCCTAGTCACTCTCTCAGTCAGGATGGTGAGGCTTAGTATTCGGTATGGGTATTGGCGGGCAACTTCAGCCAATTTCTTTGCCCCCAAGTGAGTCCACTTATGCATCTGAGTTATCACTATCTCAGCGTCTTCCTGGGGTAGAATGATCTTACCTTTGGAGTCAATCCATGCCCCCACATTGGTGTCAAATATCCCATTTTTGCCCTATTAACTTTAAGTCAGTTTCTGAGTAGTTTAGTCGTTCTTCTCTGGGGAGTTCAGCTGTTAATACCACTGGGACAGAGTTTCCTCTAGCAGCTACTTTAGCCTCCTGATTGGCTATGTTATTCCCCTTTGCTGCCCTGGAAGTCCCCTTCTGCTGTCCCAGGAAATGAATAATGCTTACCTTGTCGGGCAGCAACAGGGCATTGACCAAAGCCAGAATCTCGTTTTTATTTTTTACCTCTTTACCAGCTGATGTTAACAGGCCTCTCTGCTGATAGATGGCCCCATGTACATGGGCTGTTGGTAAGGCGAGCCAACTATCAGTGTAGTTGTTTATCTTTTTACCCTTTTCCAGAGTTAATGCCTGGATTAAAACAATCAATTCAGCTTGATGAACAGATGTACCCTCCTCCGGCAACGCGTGGGCCCAGAATACTTTATGTCCATTTACCACCACTGCCTCTGCCTTTCTCTTCCCGTTCTACAAAAAACTGCTCCCATCCATATAGTATGTCACCTCAGCATCAGGAAGTGGTTGATCTTTCAAGTCCTTTCGCCATCCCTGTTTCTCTGCTAGAACCTGCAATCATGCTCCAGGGGCTGGATTTCTGGATCCTGCAATAAGGTGGCAGGGTTTAGCTCCATAGCCAGGGCAAGGGTGACTCTACCTTTATTCAATAGCAAAGCCTGGTAATGTGTCATGCAGGTGTTCGTGAGCCAGCGATCAGGTGGCTGCCTTATGACACTCTCAGGGGCATGAGGAGCATAGATGGTGAGGTCCTGTCCCACAGTCAGTTTGTCTGCATCGTTTACTAGTGCCACCACAGCTGCTATTATTCACAGGCAGGTTGGCCATCCTGCCGCTGCTGCATCAAGCTTTTTGGATAGATAGGCTACTAGTCTCTTCCAGGGTCTAATTTAGTGTGTTAGCACCCCGTTGGCCATTCCTCGATTCTCGGCCACATAGAGATGGAAGCTTTTGGTCACAATCTGAGTACCAAAGCTGGGGCAGACATTAAGGCTTATTTGATATTATCAAATGTAGCTTGTTCATCCTTTCCCCAGATGTAAGAGTCAATGCCCTTTGTAAGGGGATACAGAGGGGCTGCCATCTCGGCAAATCCTTCTGTACCTAAAATTTCCCTCAGTTGTTCAATAGTCCATGAAGGGGGAATATGAAATGCAGTCTCTTTTCTAGCCTCCGATAACCATCTCTTAACTGACCTGTTTCCTGCAGAGCTGAGCATTTTTCACCAAGTCTATAGCCGAGGTCACCCAGCTCTTGTAACAGTTGGTCTGTGGCTTCAAGTCAGGTTTCTTTACAATCTGCAGCTAATAGTATATCATCCACAAATCGGAGAAGAGTTACCTGGGGATTGGTGGCCCAGAAGTGCGCCAGGTCCTGGTGTAGGGCTTCATCTTCCTTTTGGGACAATTTTTGATCCAGTGTCCTTTCTCCTTGCAATAAGCATACTATTCCTTAGACAGAGTGCCCCTCCGATTGCCAGGAACTCTCTCCCTATCATTACGACTGCACTACAGTGGCCAGGATCTTAGTCAACTTTCTGTCTTGCCTCTTATTCTTTCTCTTTCTCTCACTCCCTGCTCTTTCTGCTTTATTTCCTCATTCTCTTCTTCCATCTCCCGGCTGTAGAAAACCTTTTCTGCCAGCTGCAATAAATCCTTCAAAGACTTGTCCTGTAAACCCTCTATTTTCTGGAGTTTTCTACAAATATCTCTGGCTGACTGGTCTATAAAGATTATAGTCACCATTGCCTTATGCTCATCTGAGGTAGGGTCATAAACCAGCTGTATGCCTCCATCAGCCATTCAAGAAAGGCTGTGGGAGATTCATCCGGGCCCTGAACCATCTCTCTTACCTTCGTCAAATTGGTGGGCTTTCGAGAGGTCCATGGACACATGATATTAGAGTCTGGCGGTAGACCTTCAGGCATTCCCTACCTGCAGATGTGTTGTAATCCCAGTTGGGGTGGGTGAGGGGAAATCCATCATCAATCTCATTAGGGAGGATGGAAGGCCTCCTGTCCATTCCTAGCACAGTCTTTCTTGCCTGAAGGAGGACCCGTCTCATTCCTCAGTAGTCTAAAGGGCCTGCAAGAGTTGCTGGCAATCATCCCAAGTTGACTGGTGTGAGAATAGGACATACTCAAACAAATATGTGCCTTGTATCTCACCTCCAAGAAATGATAGTCACAGCCTGTCCTATAATAAAGTCGTCCATCAAGAAACTCAAAGAAGCAACAATGATAGAGACAAAGAGAACAAGACAGGCAATTTGACAAGGACACCCTTAAGGGTGGTACGACAGAATTCTGATTGAGAGGCTGCCTCACGGCAGCTGTCTCTGAAGAGAAACAGATGGGAGGAAGACCATCCCAGACCTAGCCTCCCCAAATGGAATCTGGAGCATCCTCCAGTTCCCAGTCAACCGATATTCTGACAAGTCTGTCTATCGCAGTGACTGAGAAGACGACCAAAAAGGTCCAGATAGGTGACTAAAGAGAAACAGTGGTATACCAGAAATCAGACTAACCTGTTCCGAGCTCGACCTCTGAGCCCAGTCTGTTGAGGTCTGTTTTCTGGGCAATGCACCAAAATGTAAGACCTGGAGTCTCACTGCTCAGGAGCTCAGGATTACACCCTTCACAGGAACACTCACAGACCACAACTCGTTGCAATAGCAAAAGGTATTATTGCTGTCGAGATAGGGTCGCACCTCCAAAGACAGGACATGACCCTGAACATGCAAAACACAGGGTTTTTATGCCTGAAAATCAGATCACTTTTGCTCTATACTTTACAGCTGATTGTTTCTCAGAACAGTTCACCCCACCCTTCAAAAGCTATCTGCACCTGACTTCAATTCAAATAATCACAGTTATTTTTCTCATTCCCAGGTGGTCCCTCATTTGTTCTGATGATGAAGTCACTGAATAATCTCATCTTGCAGGTTTAAGAGTGCAGGGATCTGTTAAGGAGCCTGTGCAAAAAAAACCGCCTCATTCACTAAGGTAATTCAAGGCCCTGGAGAAGACCGTTCACCAACTTCATACAGAGATTGGGTTAAGCTCTCAAGAGGGCAGTACCAGACTGACACCAGATAAGCACTGATGCCATTCTTGGCGCATGATACTGTAAATATCACATGTAGGAGAGCATTTAGAGCATGAAGAGGAGGAGCAGCCCCAAGAAATGAATGATTAAGAGAGACACTGCTTTTGGCTCTCAGCAGCATCATGCCGACCTCACAAGACAAGCTACAGCTAGAGTTCCCAGTTCTCAAATCACCCGGTGTGCTATTTTGGGTGAATCCGGGAATTTAGCATAAAAAAAAAAGAGGTTAAAATCTCTAGAACTCAAAATAGGAGGTGTGTTAACACAGAGGCAAGTGGTCCCTTTATTCACAGAAAGGAACAAGCAGATTCTGGCTCCAAGGGAATGCAAAGGTTCCCGGGGCTTCACGGCAGCTGTGGCAAGGGAAAGCACTGGTATAGGGATCACAGCACCGAGAGGGACATACAGGCTAACCGCTTGCCATCAGTAAACAAACAGAGGGGCCTGTCAGGCTTACACCCCTCATGCAACAATATGAGCTGTCTCCCATCAGGCAGCCATGTGGTACTAGGCAGGTTGGAAAATCTCAACTGAGGATTTCAGATTTGATACACACCACTGCATGCAGCAGCACAGCTTTGCATCTGGCTGCAGATAAACCTCTGACCCTATCCGCAAGGGTTCTATTTTACAAAGGAAATACAGCTGTTTATGGACCTGTGTCTTCAGGGATGGTAAAGAGGATGTCTGGAAGAAGCAGAATAACTTCTACAGGATCTATTGTACACCCAGGTACTGTCGATGGGGACTGCAAGAAAAAAGTTAAAATTATGGCACATGTAAAACAAGAGATGCAAAAATAAGTCAGGGGTAGAACTGCTCAGCTGTTACTGTTCTCCTCCATCTAGGGCAAAGCCACACCCTGAAGAACAACAGGCACATTTGGCAGTACCGGAAATTGTGTGTTCTGGAAAACACTGCCTAATGATCAGAGATCCAAATTAATGGCAGCAACAAATGTTGTTCCTTGAAATGAAGGAAATGACTTCAGTATCCTCTCCCAAAAGTCTTGGGATCCACAATGTGTGCTTCTGAAGGTTCATACAGTTTCTAGGAAACTGTAAAATTTCTCCAGTAGGACAAAGTGTATGGTGGATTAAATAGGTGGAACCAGAGGAACCAAGAGGGAACTTGACACCTTCTGTGGCCTGCCACTGAAGGAGAAATTCAGAAATAATTCCAGGAGTCTTTCTGCAGGATGAGTCTACTCTTTGCCCAAATGCTTAGACTTGCAGGGTCCTAACCATATTTAGATTGTTGAAGTCATACACCGGGAGACTGATGCTCAAAGGAACTTAAGGCAGACGGCACACGCAGAGTGCAAGATCTGTTCTAGCCACGTTCCTCCTTGAGCATCAGCCAGAGCTGAATGAATGACTTTGTTAAAGTAGGCAAAGACTGCTCCTGGCTTATGCCCCTTCTCCTTGTCCCATCACCAGAAGCCATGCCTTAGACTTTCCCCTCAAACTCCTTGTGTTCCAACACAGGTGCGTACTGTGAGCTAAGCAGTGGAATTTGGGTAGAACGCAAGGCCAACTGTTTCTGGAAAGGCTGCTTTAGGGTGGGATATGGGAACATTCGCAGGAGGAAGGAAGGGTTTCACAGTTTGGAAGCAGAAGAGCGTTCCACGGTTTGGCCTGTAATTGGAGGCCTCGAGGGAGTGGGTGGGGCCTCAGGTCGATATTTAAGCGTGAGCAGCGGACTCCTTTACGCATTTGCCATAGTCTGCACTTTCCTGGGTGTTGTTCTCAGTACACACTGGAGAGGAAGAACTCCTGTCAAAGTGTCCTCGGCAGGATGGAAGATCAGGCAGATGTGGGTGGCTGCAGTAAGACAAAGACATCCCAGCGTCAAAAGACTGTTTGGCAGGCCAAGCAGAAGGAGGTCTTGCTCTCAGTTTTCGCCAAGACACCTTACCCGAGCTTCAGGACCAGGCAGGAACTGGCCAGGGAATTCGGAGTTCTAGAGTCCTCCATCCGCGTGTGGTTTCAAAACCGCAGAACTAGAACTGGCATGTCGAGGAAGACCTCAAAGCAGACCACCGCAGGCTCCAGCCATGAAGCCTCCCAACAGCCTCCTGAAAAGCTTGTCGCCAGGGTACAACAAGCAAGAGGCCCGCCCTCAGAACAGAGAAGGCCTCGAACGCGGCTTAGTCCAGCACAGATCAGCATGCTAGTGCAAGCTTTTGAGATCTCTCCATCTCCAGACTATGCCACGAGGGTGCAACTGGCACTGAGCACAGGTTTGCCTGAGGACACCGTCCACATATGGTTCCAGAACAGAAAGGCCAGGCAGAAAGGCCACGCTGGAGGGAGCACAGCTAAAGGTGAGGACCTGCCTGCCTCTCCTGGCCCGGAAAGGGCTCCTGGAGCATCGTGTTGCATTGAGGAGGAGGCTTCCCGGGACAACTTGTTGACATCGGGTTCTGCAGGAGGTCAGTGTGCAGAAGCGTTGATGTCAAGACCCGAGCTCACCTTCTTCACAGAGGCCTACTCAGAATCCAGCGACTCCTGCCCTGTCCAGCTCTTCCTGGAGCAACAGGTGAGAACAGTGGAAGAGGAACAGGGATCAGCCGCTCTGGACCCAGATGTACCATGGGAGCAGATCGAACCAACACTGGAGGCTCCTCTCACGGAAGAAGAATATCAGGCTCTGTTGGACGATATTTGACCGCATTGAGAATGCCCAGAATTGGGACTGTAAAACCCCGTTGCATGGACCCTAAACTGAACATTGTCTCAGAGACTCCAGCCAGAAATGAGCTTGGACAGATGCTCAGACTTGCACCTAAGAAAGGTGCAGAGCTCTAGGGATCCTGAGTAAGTGTTGGGGAAAAGATGGAATGCCCTGGAGGTGCGAGGAACCTCACAAGAAGACCAACAGAAACAGCTGACCCAGCCCCCAGGGGGCTTGCAGAGACTGAGCCATCAAATAAGGAGCATGCTTGGTCTGGACCTAGGGACCCTGCACATACGTAGCAGATGGGAGGTGAATCCTTGTGCTTAATGTGGGTTGCCCTACGAGGGAGGTGTTGTGGAGTGGCACAGCGGCGGTGGAGAGTTGTTTTTAAGCTGAACTTTGTTGCTTCTATCCTGGACGGTTTTTGAAGGACAGTTATATTATGTTAGCTTCAATTATGATCAGGATAAATATGTAATTTGTCTGCTATTTTACTCTGCGTCATTAAATTATTTTTAGGCATTGCTATGACCTGGTTATTCTTTTCATTTGGAAGTTAATGTAAAGAGGAGATATGAACCTTCTTCTTGAGTATTTCAGTGTATTTGAAGGTGAGTTGCGCCAACCAGCCTCATGGACTAAGCCACTGATAGATTCCTCGATTTTCCATTTTTAGCCATCCACTGTTGAATTAATTGACTCACAGATTGTAAATCATTCTCATAAATCCTTTCCTATAAAGAGAGAGTTAGAGGGAAAATAAACTATGCATATAATCATCTTTCATATAGAACTACCAAATTTTCTGCTTTTAATAATGTCATGTAATTCATTCAGAAATCACTTAAACAATAGTAACTGACTTATGAGGAGTTATAGAAAAAATATTCATCATCATGCAAAGTCAAAATGCTACATAAATTTTTGGGTATATTGATGGACCAGGAGTTAACTGTTTTGATGCAGTTGCATTCTAAAATATCATAATTGAATTACAAGTATTTTAATTGTTGCAGCATTTATATATAGTTTATTTTTACCTCAAATTAGTCCCTTCTTTGTCTCAATTTCCTCAACACACATTAAAGTTTGTGTTAATTTTTCATTTTCTTAGGTTACAGAGATTTCATTTCATATGGGGATAACACCACGAAAATTAACTGTTCTATGCATGACACTGCTAATACCAAAACAGCATTCAAATAATAAGTAGACCTATCAGAATCACACTAGAATTCTCAGCAGAGATTATGAAAGCCAGAAGGGCTTGGATGGATATCATGCAGACACTAAGAGACCACCGATGCCAACCCAGACTACTATACCCAGTATATATGCAGCCATCCAGCCCTACAGAAGATACTAGAAGGAAATCCCCAACCTAATAATATGAAATACACTCCAGAAAATACATTGAGGCCCACACCATGAGAGGAAGTCCATGCCTGACACTGCCTGGATGACCATGAACCAGAGTCAAGATACCCTAGAGACACACGATATCTGTAAACATGACAGGCAACATATGTCAATGAAAGATACTCTGCTATAATCATAGATGAGTGCCTAGCCCAGTTGTCATCAGAGAGACATCACCCGGCATCCGATGGGGGCAGATGCAGAGACCCACAGCCAAACACAGTGATGTATCCAGGGGAACCCCAGAAATGAGGGAATACGTATTGTAGGAACCAGAGATATCAAGGACACAACAAGAGCATGGCCCACTGAGTCAATTGGGCTCATAGGGGATCACAGAGTCTGAAGGACAAAAACATAAACATTCTATGAGTCTTGTGACCTAGGTTGTTGGCATATACCTTATGATTATTATCCTGATGTCGTTGAGGGACTTCCAACAGTGAGAATGGGGGTGTCTCTGACTCTTTTTCCTGCTCTCCCTATACTTTCTCTCCTCGTGTATTGCTTTGACCAACTCTGATGTGAGGGATTATTCCTAGTCTTTTTGTAACTTGTTAGGCCATCAGATTTTTTTTTTCATTGAAAATAAAGAAGCAGTGGATCTGAAGGAGATGTGAGGTGGGCAGAGTAGAGGTGGATAGATTGTGTCTGGGAGGAGTGGAAGAACAGGAAACTGCAGTTGGGATGTAGCGCATGAAACAACAGGAAAAATAAAATGCTACAACAAAATAAACTATCAGCAGATAGGCCTCATGGTGAGCACCTGCCATCCTAGCACTCAGGAAGTTAAAGGTAGGTGGATCTCTGTGAGTTCAAGCACAGGCTGTTCTAAAAAGAGTGTCCAGGACAGCCAAAATTATTCAGAAAAATCCTGTCTTCAAACAAAAGAAATCTGTTAGCATTTTGTGTTTCATCTTTAGGAACTTTGTTTTATGTCCCACTTTTTTAATTTTTATTTTTAATATTAGATACAGCTTGTTAACTTTGTATCCCAGCTGTAGCCCAGTTCCTCATCACCTCCCTATCCCACCTTCCTTCCCTCATCTCCTCCCTACCCCTTTCCAAGTCCGCTGATAGGGGAGGGCCTCCTCCTGTTCCAACTGACCCTTGCTTATCAGGTATCATCAGGACTGGCTGCAATGTGCTCCTCTGTGGCCTAGCAAGTCTGATCTTTCCTTGGGGGGGGGGGGAGAGTTCAATGAGCCAGCCATTGAGTTCATGTCCAAAATAGTCCTTGTTCCACTTAGTATGGTAACCAATTGGATGCAGAGCTAACATGAACTACATTTGAGCAGGGGTGCTAGGTTATATGCATACATGGTCCTTGGTTGGAGATACAGTCTCATAAAAGACCCCTGTGCTCTGATATATTTGGTCCTTGTGGAGTTCCTGTCCTCTCCAGGTCGTACTAACTCGCCTTCTTTCATATGATTCCCTGTGCTCGGCCCAAGGTTTGCTTATGAGTCTCAGCATCTACTTTGATACACTGCTAGGTAGAATCTTCCACAGGTCCTCTGTGGTAAGCTTCTGTCCTGTTGTTTTCTCCTATGTCCATCCCATTGGTCTTTCTAAGTGAGGATTGATCCTCTTAATCCATGTCCTCTTTCTCATTTATCTTCTTTAGGTGTACAGATTTTAGTATGTTTATCCTATCTTATAGGTCTAGCATCCACTTAAAAGTGAGTGTATACCATGTATGTCTTTCTGATTCCGGGATACCTCACTCTGGATGATCTTTTCTAGATTGTTTGTTTGTTTCTTCATGTTTACTTTTCATGACTTTTTTGAATGGTCTACATATAAATCTGTCTGTTGCGTAGCTGGTAAAGATGTTTCCTATTTTATAAGGTACTTCATCATTAAGGAATGGATTGCAAAAGCTTTTTAGTTCCATGTTGTAAGACCTGGAGTCTCACTGCTCAGGAGCTCAGGATTTCAGGATTGTGCCCTTCCAAGGAACACTTACTGACCACAACTTGATGCAAAAGCAAGAGTTTTATTCAAATCGTGATAGGGTTGCCCCTCTAAAGATAGGAGACGACCCTGAACATGCAAAGCACAGGGTTTTATACTTAAAAATCTGGCCACTTTTGCTCTATACATTGATTGGTCAGCAAGAATAGCATGAAGATAGTTTACAGCTAGTTGTTTGCAGTTTTTGGCCGTTTGTGTGTTTTCTCAAAACAATTCACCCTGCCCTTATTTTTTTAAAAAACTATCTCAGAGCAGTTCATCCTGCCCTTTGAGAGCTATGTGCCTCTGGCTTTAATTCAAGGATGGGAATAGTCACAGCTGTTTTACTTTTACAGTTGTTTGCATTCTTGGGTGGGCTCTCAGATGGAAATGAAGAGAGACAGAGAAGGAGAGAGAAGGACATGATAGGGGGAAGAGAGAGATAGAGAGGGGCACCACAACAGAGAAAGGGGGAGGGTAAGAAGGCAATAGCAAGAGGGCAAGAGAGACCAAGAGAGAGACAAAGTGGGCAGGCAGATCCTTTTAAGGAGCAAAGTAACCACACCTGCCCTCCCTGGCTGTCGACACATAAATGACATCACAGGTTGCTAGGAAAGACAGAAGCAGGTGCCTAAATACTAAGTGTTGGCATAGGCCTTTAATCCCAGCACTCTGCCAGGCAGAAGCAGGCCAGTCTCTGTGAGTTCAAGGTCAGACTGGTCTACAGATCTAGTCCAAGATACCCAGGGCTAAAAGGAGAAACCCTCTCTCAAAATACCAAAATATGCATATGTATAATTAATATATGCTCACTAAATACAGTAATATAAACCAATATATTTAATAAATATGTTATATATTAATATATATAATATATTAATTATATGTATACAATTAATATATTCCATCATGTTTTAATCATATATATATGATTGAAATAAAAAATCTGAGCCAGGCTTTGTGGCACACATCTCTAATCCCATCTCTCCAGGAGACACAAGCATGCTGCTGTGTAACTTCAATGTCACCCTGATCTACAAAGCAAGTCCAGGACATGCACGGCTAGAGAGAAATCTTGTCTAAAAATACAGGCTAGATATGTGGCTAGATATGTCTGAAATCACATAGTGTGACTAGGCTATAAGAAAGTCTTGACAGGCATGGTGACACATCCTTAGTCCCAGCACTTGAGAGGCAGATGAAGGTAGGTCTCTTTGAGTTCAAGGTCAGCCTGGTTTACAAAGAGAGTCCTGGACTGGCAATGATGCACTGAGACATCATGCCAAAACAATAAAACATTAAATTAAATTAAAAAATCAAGTCCTCTAATACTAGGACTGTGACTGGCAGAGGGAAATGGACCTGTGTTAGTTCAAAGTCCTGCCTGGTCTAGAAAGCATGACAGGTCAGTCAAGGCCATACAGAAAATCTCTTTTCTCAAAAAAACATCCTGGTATGTAAACAAAAATACTTCTCGTATCTGAAGATTGTTTCTTTTTTTTTCACTTTTTAAAAATTTATGTTTTTGTAAATTACAGTTTATTCAGATTGTATCCATGCTGTGGCTCCATCCTTCATCCCCTCTTTTACTGAACCTCCTAACATCCTCCCATTTCTGATCCCAAGTCCACAGATAGGGGAGGTCCTCCTTTACTTCCATCTGAACCTAGCTTATCAGATATCATCAGAAATGGCTGCTTTGTCCTCCTCTGTGGTCTGCTCTCCCATCAAGGGGAGGTGACCAAAGAGCCAGACACTGAGTTCATATCAGAGACAGTTCCTGTTCCCATTGCTAGGGAACTCACTTGGAGACTGAGCTGCCAAGGAATATATCTGGGCAGGAGTTGAAGAAGTTCTAGGTTATCTCCATGCATGGTCTTTGGTTGGAGTATCAGTCTCAAAAAATACCCCTGTGTCCAGTATTTTTTCATCTGTTGCTCTCCTTGTGGAACTCCTGCCCCCCTCAAAAGTCTTCCTTAGTCATCAGGGAAATGCAAATCATAATGAACCCGGGATATCACATTACACCTATCAGAATGGAAAACATAAAAAACTCAAATGACAACACATGCTGGAGAGGATGTGCGGAAAGGGGAACACTCCTCCACTTCTGGTGGTAATGTAAACTTGTACAACCACTTTGGAAATCAATGTGGTAATTTCTCAGAAAATTAGGAATAGTGCTACCTCAAGATCAGCTATATATCTCCTAGGCATATATCCAAAATTTGATCAAGTGTACAACAAGGACATTTGCTTGACCATGTTTGTAGCTGCTTTATTTGTAATAGGCAGAAGCTGGAAACACCCAGGTGCCAGTCAGTTGAGGAGTGGATATAGAAATTGTGGTACATTTACACAAGGGAATACTACTCAGCATTTAAAAATAAGGAAATCATGAAATTGGCAGGCAAATAGTGGGATCTAGAAAAGATCATCCTGAGTGAGGTATCCTAGAAGCAGAAAGACACACAGGGTATATACTCACTCATAAGTGGGTATTAGACATATAATATAGGATAAACGTGCTAATATCTGTACACCCTAAGAATCTAATCATGAAAAGAAACATGGCTTTGGATGAAGTAAATTATTTACGATGTTCACGTATAATGTAGTGGAGGAGGTCACCAATTGTGGTTGTGTTCTATATTTTGAACCAATGGAGTAGCTTTTGAAGTTTGCTGTATATGTATCAAATCCAATCACAGAAGTTTATTAGGTCATTCTGATATTATTTCTGTGGCTGCTGTTGATCTAGTGCATCTAATCACACTTGGTGATAGGTGTTTTTCTGCTGCAAAGTATAGAATGGAATTCCCATCATCTATGTGATCCATTGCTTATTTATATCAGGTGGTGTGTGATCATGCTTTTCAATGAAGGGTCTCTGAGAAAGTGTGGTGCTTTTGTTTTTCATTTTCACAAATACCTTTAAGTTGTTTGTTTTAAAGCCTGATTTGGATGTCAGTAATTAAGCAAAGCTACAATTGAAGTCTTGATTCTCATATGTCACCCTTCTGAGTATAAGTCCAAGGGTGGAAGATGTTTCCCTAATGTGTTCCATTTTTACCAACGTTAA
This sequence comes from Meriones psammophilus, assembly GCA_036365155.1. NCBI lineage: Eukaryota > Metazoa > Chordata > Mammalia > Rodentia > Muridae > Meriones > Meriones psammophilus. Next base: position 166,507 of record JAEOAE010002479.1, read on the forward strand.
TGTTAAAATGCTTAATAGTGTGTATGTAGGTATGTATGACTGTATGTACGTATATCTATATCTATATGTATTTATGTGTTGTTTGATGTTCCATTCTTCATGGCTCCATTATTTACCACATGACACATAATGCTGAAGTACTGCCTTCTGAGAGAATTATCTAGAGGTGCTGAATAATGTAACAGCAATGATATTTATTTTAAAGAGCATGTTCTGTGTGTGTAATGTTACTATGGGTTCTTAGGCCATGACAGATGTGTGAAGACTTGGTGACAGCTTTGTGGGTTTTTTTTTGTCATTGTTATACGATGTTCAAAGTCATGTTGCCAGTTTTTCTTACCTCAGACATTCCCCACTGAGTTCATTGATACTCAAATAAACTTAATTGAAATATTACATCAGTAAAATATTGTCTTCTATCCAGATTATAAACCTGTTGTCATATAAGGATGGAAGAACATGAAATAATAATAATAATAATAATAATAATAATAATAATAAATACTATGTACAAATTAAAATGATTATATCATTATATGCTGTCATTTTTTGGAATGTGTTAGTTCATTCTTAGGAGTAAAGACTTGCTCATAACACTGTCTCAGATCTACAAGTGAATGTCAGAATTGTCTCAGTGGGAAAAGTTGGTTGTTTCTAAGCCTGATGATTTGAGCTCAATTTCTAGGTAGCCAATATTACTCCTATAGAATTTTTCTAATATTTCTATACTTGGGCCTTTGTATATACAAATTCACACACCAGTACATACATAAATAATTTTTAAACATACATAAGGGCCAGTTTTTTCACTGGTCAAAAGACTCTTGGGGTTTCATGTCAAAATTCATATATGGGATGCAAACAGTTAGTAAACAGCAATAAGTGGTCCTCTCATGGCACATACATACTCAAACATTTTTCAATGGATGAAATTAAAGCAAAGGAGAAAACCCACTTACTGACATCAGAAATGATATTGTAATTATAAATAAATGTAGAATTTGAAGACTTATTACTGTTCATTAAAAGAAAAAAATGTTACCTTTGTACATCTTATTTTATCCTTTCATTCCATGATTCAAGAATAAGACATTAAAAAATATTTTAGCTTTGCTCAGAGGTACATCCCTGTCATCCTAGACCTGGGAGTTCATGGCAACCTAATCTTTCTGAGATTATGGTCAGCTTGGTCCACACAGTGAGCTCTCTTTTGTGTTTGTTCATTCATTTATTTGTTTTTTAGACAGAATTTCCTTGTGTAGTCTTGCCTGTCCTAGACTTACTTTGTAGACCTGGCTTGCCTCAAATTCAAGTTTCTTCTTCCCTGAGTGCTGGGATGACAGGTGTGTGCCACCATGCCCAGCTCCAAAGACTGAGTTCTAAAACAGGCATGGCTATGTAGAAATATCATGTATTTAAATGATTCCCCCAAAATGTACTCTGTATCTCAAATTATAGAGTTTTTTTTTTTCCCCCTCAGGGATAGTGTCCGCAGACCTGGGTCCTGGTACTGTTCCTGTTCCTGGTCCTGTTCCTGGTCCTGGTTCTGGTCCTCAGAGCCTAGCTCTTGGCCCAGCTGTGGCCCCAAAATTCTGCTGTCAAGCACTGGCCCTGTTGGGCTTTTTTTTTCTGGGGCTCAATCTATCCCAGTAGACCCCCTGCGCACCAACTACACACCTGGCAGCATCTTCTATAGATGGATGCACGTGCCCAACTCGCAGGAAACTCTTGACAAAAACAGGCTCCATACCCCTTGGCTAAGCCACCCACTGTGGGCCAATGGGGAGGCCCCATCTCTGAATACATCACTTAAGTTGAGTAAGCAACACGTTTTAAATAATAATAATATGAAACCAACAACAATAACACAAGAGTGAAAAACAGCAATTTAAAAATATACAAAATTAAGGGAATCTTTTCTCTAAGGGGAGCAGGTGCTGGGTGCAGCTCAGCCAGCAATTGTACCAACTATATGTCTACCTTGGGCAGTGGGGACAGGGGAATGGGTGCCCCCAAGTGCACTACAGTGGAGAGAAACAGTAGCTCATCCGCCAAGTCCACAAGGGCCTGTGCGTCCTCTGATGCTAAAGCCAGAGGTTGCACTGGTCCAGCTTCTGGCAAGACTGGGGATCCTGCAGCCATGGGATCCAGGATCTCAGCATCCTCTTTGGGCTTAGCATCTGCCCCCAAAACCAGGCTCCGTTTCTCCTGTGCCACCAAGGTGTCTTGCATGGACAGCTCTGCAGTTGAGGCCCCAAGTAGCCCCGGATCTGAGCAAAGAAAGGGGTGAGCCGTCATCTGGGATAAGGGAGCAGCCTGAAGGCATGCAGAATGGGGTGAACTAACCCAAGATGGCCTCTCCATGCCAGGGAAGGCACAGTCCCCTCTCCTACCCGCAGGACAGTCGATTTGACAGTCTTCCTCCTCTGCTTCCTTGGCCAGAGCTTCAGGACACTTCCCCTGTCGGACACGGGGTTGGAATCAGCTGCTACCTCACTAGGCGCCTCCCTTGGGTCCTCATCCTCCTCCTAATTCTCCTCCTCCTTCTCGGGCTTCAGCTTATCTAGGGCTTATCCATTGCCCGGAGGATCTCCCCAGATTGGCAGTCCAACTCTGCAGTGGGCACATGGATACTAGCATAGCCCAGCAGCCGTCTCACGATGGCCAAGTCCGGGGGCCCCAGAGAAATCCTGGGGGAATTTCTGCAGTCACTGGGACAAGAACGAGAAGATGGCACTGTGGCTGAGAGCAGGGCAAAGGGACACTGTGTCGGGAGCCTGGCCTCTCTTTGGAACTGCAGGGGGGCATTGGTATCCCCCAGGGCCTTTCCTTTTTTGTCTCTCCCTCTGCTGCTCAAAACCTAGGAGCCCAGTGGGAAACCTCTGTCCTCTACCAGCAGGTTAGGTCGTGAGGACAGTCCCTAGGTAGAGAACCCCAAAGGTGAGGCTCCTGGCCAAAATTGGCCCTCCACCCTGGCCCCAAACGCCCCTTCCCGCTCACCTCCCCCTCTACTCCAAGCCCACTCATGTCTTTGTCTGCTGGCCTGCCTGAAGGATCTACACCTGTGACAGTCCACGGGGGTGTTACCCCTAAGGCCCCATTTCCTCAACCCACTCAGACATCTAGAAGGAAGTAGTAGAATCTTCCCAGGGAGGGGTTTGGGGGTGCTAGGGGCTCCATCCATAACAAAAACTGCGAATTGGGTCCAGAATCCTTTACACAAATGAGGAAAGGAAGCTCAGGGCGTGAGAAAGGGTGGTGTGTGACATTCCCTGGGGAAGGTGAATGGCACCTGTTATAGCCCCACCCCTGCCCCAATCGCCCATGCTTGGCCATGTCACTTTAAGGGGCCAGGCCTTAAAGTCTGAGTCCCAGACTGCTGGGACTCAGATGTCCAGTTCTGTGAGGACACAGGGCTCGGCCCTGGGAAACAGCAGGAGAAGATCTGAGGGCTGGCTAGATCCCTGGCTGGTCTGTCCAGGCTGCTGTTGCTCTCCTACCTTTTCAGGATCAGGTTCAAAACCATCCAGATGATGGTAAACTTTGGATAAAGGGCCAGAAAGAAGCAGAGGGATACCCTGTTGTCCCTCTGCACAGCCGCGGGCAAACAGGGAATCATCTGCTCCACATAGTCCAAGCCATCATTGCTGAGCATGGGGATGCCATGCAGGAAGGCTCACTCCTTTTCGCTATGAGGTAGGACCAGGGCAGGAGGGAGGCTTTAAGTGTGCAAACCCCCAGGGGGCACCAACGACCCCTTTCCCTACACCGAAGCGGGAAGCAGACATGATAAGCACCCCTCAGTGTCCCAACAGGAACACTCTCCCAGGCTGCGATCATGGTGGACGGGGTTGGGGTGGACCAGAAAGCTTCCCTGCTGCAGGGCGGCCCTGGTTATCTTGGTCTCCCAGGGAGGAACAGGACAGAAACGTGTCAGGGTGAGAACCACGTGTCTCCAGTAGCGGCACAGGCGACCACCGCTGTCTTCTCTGAGATCTGAGCCCCTGGAGGTCTGGAAGCAGAACAGACTCATCTCTCCAGCTCCTCTGGACCAGCTGGTCTGTCCAGGCTGCTGTTGCTGCTGCTGGCCTCCCGTTACCTGGCAACCGGGGTTCCGAGTTCCGTCCGTTACCGGGCTGAGGAAGCGTGATCACTTCCTGGAGTCACCCTGACAGAGCCTCCCCATCCTGGGCTCTCCCTGGGGGCCACCAGCCCTGCACGTTCTGCTGATCAACAGTTCCAGAGAGAAATGATGGAGAAGTTGCCTCCCATCACCACTAGAGGGCATAGAGGAACATGAGAGGGTGCAAGGATGAAAAGAACAGCAGCAGCTGTTATTATTATCTTCTTCCCTAGTATACTGCAAACAAATTCACCGTCTTTCATTTACCATACTGAACTAAAATGTTCTCATCTCTCAGCCTTTGAATATATAAGTTCTTTATCTTTTCTGGGGTGTTAGGTACCTCTTGCTTTCCGTTAGGTTTCATAGTAGAATTTATAGTGATGTATACAATTCTTTGCATCGTCTATAGGTTTGTTTATGGTGGATTACCCCACAAGGCTGTAAGCTTATAGAGAAAGAATGGTGTTTTCATGAATCATTTTCTGTGTGTTCAGGATTTAGCACAGTATTGGGTATCTAATTCACAGTAACTATCTGTGGAAGGACAAATAACCTTTTAAACAGTAAATTCCTTTAACAAAGTTTTCCTAATCTGACAGTAATACAGAATTCCCACCTAAAGGATGGAAGCATGTAGCATTTTATTTGTTAATGCCAGCCATTGTGATTTCTGTAAAAAACATTTCCTGAAGTCTTTTTATCTTGTTCTGTTACTGCTGTTGCTAGGACAGCCTCCTCTATGCCTGTTGCCTTCTCTGTGTTCTCTTTCATTTATCCCATAACAAGATACTTCCTTTAAGCTTTAGTGAGCTTTAGCATCTGGCTTTATTATATCTAAAGACTATCTGTTTCTGCCCGTTTTGTACAAAATCCAGGAATATGGCTCAGGGGTAGAACATTTGCTTCACATATAGGAAGTAAGGAAGGAGGAGGAAGGGGAGGAGAAAAAAGGGAACAGAAGAAGCAAAGCATTGCTTTTCTTTATGCAGATGCACTGCCTTAAATACAGGGGTTAACAGTCTTCCTGTCTCTGCCTTCCAAACAAGATAGAAATTTCAGATACAGCAACAGTGCCACTTATTTGGTGTTAGTTTTTAACCTGGTCACTCTCCTGACATTCACTCTGTAACTGCTTAATATGTAGTTGGTTTTATGTACATATTCATTTCCTGGGAAGAATATATTTTATTAGGTTTTATGAGAGGTCATATCCTCAGAAAATGTGCTAGGCTTTGAATCCTACCATACTTATCCCTAGGAGAGCATATCTGGAAAGCTGATTATGTCCTCTTTGTACATCATTTGATGTTATGACTTCAGGATGCATCTTGAACCTTGTTTTCAACAAAATGTTCTAAACATGCCTTAAGCTTAACAGGCATTTTGTGCCTCATGAAAAAAAAAAATCATCATAAAATGTCCTGTCTGAAAAGAGCATCTGAGATCACTGTACAATGCATTCAGTAACTTTCATTTTAGTCACTAACATTATTAGTACTTTTTGTTCTTTTTCATTACTTTTCTATAGATCCAAGCATGATGACCCTGGTGTAAGGGACTGTGCACACACTGTTAACTCAGAAAATAAAACCACACATTCAAAGCAATCAAAACCCCCACATATTAATAAGAATTAAGTTTAGATTTAGGGCCCAAATATAATTCAGTTGAAATGTGAGGAAGACTATGAAAAACCATCATTCAGCAAGCTTTTAGAGTATATACATATGTGTGTGTGTGTGTGTGTGTGTGTGTGTGTGTGTGTATAAATATGATGAAAAGATGCACACATAAACACAATTTAAGAATTCTTGGGCACACAGACAAAAGGTAGAACATCATTAAGCAGGATTTTTTTCCTTTCTGTTTTCTTGCCAGGGAGATTTTGAACATGTTCCTTCCCTTCCTCCCTTCCCCTCCCTTTCACTTTCTTCCTAGCTCAGTGTGAATTTACAAACATTGCACTTGAATGGATGCAACTGTGTGAAAGCATTGCCCAAAGGCCCTCTGTTGCCTCACTTCTAGACCTTGAACACAAAATGCATTCTAGCTATTTTTTTTTTCTTGAACTGGTGATTTTTTTTCTGGGGGGCGGAGGGGTAGACACCAGACATGTTGACTTCCTCATTTATCCCTCCCTTCTTCCTACCCCAGCTTATGTCCTTTAACACTTTTGGAAGCACACTGACAGAGGTTCCCCATCCATGCAAACCACAATCATACATGTGCTTTCTAAGATTTTTCTAACAAAATTCTTCTAGTTGCCAGACTGAGACCTCGTCTAAAAATAATTGGCTTGGTTCTCAAGCAACAATCTCATAAGTTCAGCCAGGCTATTAAGTCATGTGCCAAGGTGCTCAGATGGGTATTCTTGGCACAGTGCCAGTATACTGGCACAGACCAGGAGATCAGTGGAGCCAAGACTTCTCCTTTTGGGTTCAGTCCACTTCCTAGTTGAAGCCACCTATGGCTCAAAAAGAAGTTTGAGGGATAAGGATGTAGCTCAGTTGATTAGTGGTAGAGCAGAAGTATTAGAAATTCAGGGTCATCTTATAGCTATTTAGTTTCTGGCCAGGCTGGGCTACAGGGGACTGTAACCAAATAATAATAATAGTAATAACCACAATACATTTCAGCTAGGAGCATATTTGACGATCATTGTTCCAAGCTAGAGCTAACCTCATGTAATCAACTTTCCTCAGAGAGGAAGCAAGGAGACTACAAGGGCCAGCCCAGCAGGATTTTCTGCACACAGACCCCTCTCCAACTGAGCCTTTCCAGCCAACAATGTGAAAATGTGTGTTCCTACTGGCAACAAGAAGTGCCCCAGCTTGTAGCGCTGGGAGCATGGGGCAGGCAAAGTCACCACGGAGCACAGCTGTTTGGTTACTGGCCCACTGAGACTAACACAAGCAAAGAAAACCACAAAAGAACAACACAATAAAAAATGCACTGGGTACAATTCACACAAAGAGAAGGGAAGAAGAAGGAACACCAAAACTTAGAAAAGTGGCCTGTCTCTCTATGGGCCCTCTATCTTGGTCCATTACTGGTGGCCTACCCCCAAATCAGGCTCCACCCAACTACACCCTAGTTTGGAATGGTGACTTGCATTCAGCCAGACCAGAGAATGGAGCAGCAACATATCTGTTGATCTCTACCAGACCACAGGCCAAAGCACCAGCCAAACTCTGCCAGACCAGAGACCACGGCAGCAGCAAATCTCTGTGAGATCAGAGTCCAGAGCAGGGGACATGCTCTGCCAAACTTGAGGCCAGAGTAGTGGCTAAGCTCTGCCAGACCAGAAACCAGAGAACATTGGCAGAGTTGCCAAGCCTGTGGCTCCACATACCGTATCCATCCCTTGGCACCTCCTCGCCACTATCACTGGTGCTTGTGGAGCATGGCTCAAACTTCTCTGAAATGGGAAAGAATCAAGTCTAGAGGGATAGAATGATTCTGTCCCATGTCCTTAGTCAGTCCCAGATTCAAAAAAAAAAAATTGGCAGTGAGAGTCAAAACAGTTAAACAAGAGAGAAACAGCTATATCCCATTGCTTGTGCAGCAGAAAAATACATAGAGGCAGACAGCAGATTCCACCATTCCTGTAGTGGAAAAAATGACAGTAAGATATCAGCGAATCCCTAATGCAGGAGCTACCTGCATTGTCCTTGTTCAAAGATCCAGAGATCACAGAAAACTGGGTACTCTACCACTTTTTACAGATAGGGGCACATTCATCCTCTCTGAGGTCCAGAGATCACAGAAATCTCAGTGTTCAACTCCTTTTACAGATTTGCCCCTTCGAGGGGTGTCTGGAAAGTCTTCCAGGCCCGCTCTGGCTCACAGCTGTCCAAAGCATCAGCTCTAACCTTTCTGACCACACAGATTACACGTTTTGCCCCAAGGCCCTAAAAAGGAAACTAGAGCCAAACAGAGAAAGACACAGACAGACACAGACTGCTCACTTACTGGCTATTGCTCAGCAACATGTGCCTGGGTTGCTTGGGAGACTTGGGGATCCAATATGAGAACCCATATGTTATGGCCAGATCTTAGGGTCACCAAAGATCACCAGGAGCTGGACCTCATATGCAAGAGCAAAGAGTTTTATTTGGGCTTAAGCTGGGTCTCTCCATTATCACCAACACAGTGGATCAGAGAAGAGAGTCCTGAGCAGCTGCATGGCAGGGTTTTGATTGGGGTTTTAGGAAGGACCAGGAAATTCCAGTTTAACAGTTACAGAACCGGGTGACATTCAGCACAGGCAAGCTTTTACAAAGTGAATGGCTATCTGAGCGAGCTAACATTGAGCTAATATTGAGGGAGTTATCTGTAGGCCTCAGGAATGTTAGGTATTTTCTGTGTCATTGAATGTTCTACTACAAGGTTGGTAGGCTGATCAGCACAAATGTCCCACTTTGAGATAAGATACTTTCCCATCCTTTTGGTTATGCTCAGGCTGTTCATTGAGTAAGGAATCTTATGACCTTGTTTTTTGAATTGGTGACCCATGGCCCAATTCCTGCTGACCTTGGGGTAGAGTCACTAGTCTAGTGAGCTGTAGGTGACCTTTTTTAGTCCTAGTTCCTGGTGATCTTTGGGGGTGTCAGGTAGATTCTCTAAGTTCTAAAACATCCATTTGGATATTGTGGGGGTTGTAAATGGTATGTCCTGTGTCAGAGAGCACTCCAATATCAAGCTGTGATATAGAAGAATATAACTGATAATGTAAAGGATTTCCTATTGCTGAGAAACTAGTGGCATCAGTTAGAATTTAGCTGAAGGAAGACTGCCTGTAAACCAATCCACAGAGTAGTAGTATGCTAACCAGGCCTGTTAGAGATTAGGATCCTGGGATACATATGTTTGTTCACGAGGATTATCTAGAAATGTGGCAGGGTGATTTTTTTTTTTTTTTTTTTTTGTAATATCCCAACGTGTATTTATTAATTCAGGAATGCAAATGAAAACAGACTAGACTGGTGGGTGTACAATTTGGGTCAGGTAGCTTGATCCAGTGAATATTGAATTTCAAATTAAGGGACTGTCCTATGCCCATATGTACAATCCTCATTGACACAGTTTTTTCAATTCAAATTTGAGACAAATGCTATTGGTTAAAGCTGTGTCTGTCAGGTTACAGGTCTCAGCAGCTAATATTTAACACAGGGACAACATCAAACAGTATCTTATTAATGGATTTCCCTCTACAAGAGAATGCCTTGTGTTTTTCAGTCAGTATGACTATGTGTTTTCTTTTTCAACTCTGAGGTTAAGAGCACTGGATGCTCTTCCAGAGGTAAGGAGTTCAATTCCCACCAACCACATGGTGGCTCACAACATCTATAATGAGATCTGGTGCTCTCTTCTGGCGTGCAAGTGTACATGCATGCAGAACACTGTATACATAATAAATAAATAAGTAAATAAATAAATAAGTCAATTGTTGGTATTATTAAATTTTATTTTGTTGATGCATCACTGTTCTAATCGCTTTTTAGTTAATATTCTCTGATAATCCCAGTCATTAAGAATTTCATTCCTTTTTCTCTAGTGCATTGATTTTTGTTTTTGTTTAAAGTGATGTCTCCTGTAGATCAGTCTTTCACATTTTATGTAGTTTACACTTTATTTAAACACTGAATGCTAATGCTACCTCTACTGCCCAATGCCACTGCAACTCTTTCCAGGTGGGCCCTGACTGGTCAGTGTGAAATAAAAGAGATCAGTGAATGAGTGTCCACTGACCTCCCTGGGTTTTGTTTGTTTGTTTCTTTGTTTGCAGGTGGGTGATTACAAATAAAGAGGGACCTGTGTAAGAATTGAGTTCACTGACCTACTTTGAAGCTGGTGTTGTCACAACACAGAAAGGGAGGGGGAGGAGTGAAGATGGCACTGAGTCAGGTAATCAATTTTAGATGGTCAGTAAAAGTGAAAGGTGTACACTTAGAGGTGGGAGTAATACACAAAGAGAATCAAGAATATTGAGTAGTTGCTGAACTTGTTTCTGGAAAGCAAATTTCTACACTTACACTAGTTCAAACACACAGAAAATCTGGACAAAGTGGTGTGGTAGTGCCTAACAGGAATGCTTTCCCCTCCCCCCATTTGAAAATGCACAACCTGAGAGAAAAGGTATGAGTAATACTTTGTGCTCTATAATATATACTTGGGTTCCCTGAAGAATATTGGACCATAAAGCAATTTTCAAGTTTTAAAGATAATTTTTGAGATTATAATGAAATTGTTTCAACCTTCTCATTCCTCTCTACTCTTACATCTCAAATGATGGGATGAATCCTTAAGGTGGCTACTTAACAATCAAAGCAGGCTTGGCTGTCAGGTTCTCCCAGCATCCCTCAGTCCTTACCTGTTACAAGATATGAGTATCAAACACAGTTCTCTAGCCCAGGAGTTGAGCTGCCCTCCTCCCAGCTGTCCTTCCTTATGTATTCTAACCGTTTTGGTTACCTGGTCTTTTTCATTTATCATTTTTCCTTTATGATTTTTTTTTCATTTAAATTCATCATTTAATTTAAATGATAATTTAAATGACATTTAAATTTAAATTTAAATTAAATTTAAATTTTTATTTAAATTTAAAATGATAATTTTTTCATTTATCATTTTTTCCTCCTGGCCCTTTGTTCTGGCTCTCTACTTCCCTCTGTCCTCTCTTCTCACATAGCTCAGGGTCATGTCAACTCTAGACTGTCCCACATTTCCCTGTGTCTATGTTCTCTCTTCTATCTATAATAAACTTTCTACTCCAACCTACCTAGGAACAGCCACATCCTTTTTTTTTTTTTATATCTCATTTTCGATGAGCTTAACTACTCCTTGCTTTCAGATTCATGGCCATTTGTTTCTTTAATGGTTGTTACTGTTTGGCTTTGACCGAAGTTTGGCTGAAGGACTTCACAACTATGAGGTAGAGATGAATTCACTGGACACTGAGTGTGTAACATAAATTACCTGTATCTTGGAAAATGAACAGGTGCACTGGGAGAGTGGAAGATTGAATTTTAAATCATTTCCAAGATGAGGGTGTTGAAGGATATTTGATCCCAGGGTGATCCCTTAGATTGTGAACTGTAAAAATCTGTGCTTTATTTGGTATGGTTGAGCTCTAACACAAACCTTAATTCCAAGAATTTTCTGTTTATTCTAAAAAGGTGATTATGGGATGATTCTGTCAGCCCTGGAACATACCTTTAATTCAAAAGCTCTCTGTGCACAGGATCTAATACTGTTAACCCTAGGTCAAGAGGCAAAGCAAGAAATCAGCTGACAGGGATTAAAGAGTGAGTGGAAGTTTCAGCTGAAATGTATTTAAGACAGAGTGTAAAAGTGGAAGGAGTTTTAGATTGGTAGCTTCTGAGCTTTTTGAGCTTTGAGCTAGAAAGCCTTTGGCCTTGGGTTCTTTTGGCCTATCCCCCCCTGAGCTATCATCTGAACTGGTGAGCTTTTGGAGCTTTTCCTTCTTAGAGGTGAGGTGAGTAGCAGGGTCAGATGGGTGCTTTCTCTGCCTCTCTGAACTAGCAGGTTTTCTCCCCAGTATCTGGCTCCTGGGTCTGTACTGGTAAAATCGACCAATTGGGATTTTCATTCTTTTATAACAACACTAGGGTTTTGTGTGCCCATAGTGGTTAGGGAAAAGCTAGAATGCCTCTAATATCTGCATCATTTGAACTTTGATCCACTGGTAGAGGAGCTACTACTGTTCTGAGACTCAGCTGTATTGTTCAAGCTAATTGAAGACTCTGGGTAGGCTTAGGAGTCAGGAGCACCAGCAAGAGGTAGCTTACTAGGTTGTTCATGGATTTTCCTTTGATGTAGCTGTAGGGAGCTATGAGTGAGTCGCCATGCCATACCATGGTGAGTGTGGGGCCATTGTTCCCAGGCCAGGCAGAGCAGGTCTACTGAGCTATCACAGCCTGATCTGCTTTGACTGAGATGGACTGTGGTTCTCCATGTGGTGACCTGGGCAGAGAATCTTGGACTCTGACCCTTCCTGAGTATTGATTGTCCAGGGAGGAGGGGACCATGCAGCCTGGGAAGTAGAAGGCTGTGGTGCTTATAATATCACTATTTAGTGTGCACACACAGGCATTGCTTTTGGTGTGCAGTAGATAGATTGGAAAAATGAAGATCTCATTTCTAGAAATGATGAATGTTGTATTCCACACTCGGTTTTGGGTAACAAATTGTACAAATAGTTTTGAAACTGGAAGAAAAGAGTTGGTGGTGATCATCCTTCAGCAATACTTGGTTATTTTATTTTTATTTTTATTTTTTACCTTGCATTTACCACCAGGCACAATAGCATGCTTTAGAGAAATTCAATTCCAGGGTGCAAAATGAATTTCTAAGATGCAGGTGTGCCTGGTTTTAGGTAAGTGGATAGGGCAGATTCCACATCTTGTGACATAATCCATGCATCAGGAAACATTAAATTATTCTCCAACATTGTTTTGGGTATGAGTGTTTTCAAGGGGTGGGGTATGCCTGAACCCACAAGAGGACATGAGGGACTGCAATCCATAGCTTATCTTTATGATCACCTCCATTTTCCACTTCCAGAACAAAAGGGCTCTGTGGAAAGGAGGTTAGTAGTAGATGGAGGGTCAGAAATATAACAGTTTAGGTGTCACTGTGAGTTAGTCTTGTGTGAGTTGTGAAATCTGTTTTTATTTGGTTTATATTAAATAAACAATCAAAGGTATCTCTGGTCCACTGCACATTTTTCATGTTAGAGTTTCCTTAGGTCTTTTCATGTAAACTTGGATATATTTTAGGCTTATGTTTTTGCCTTTTTCTCTTACTCCTTATTCTTTCACAAACCCTGTACACATTCTTGATTATTGAAGTTTGTGGTAAGTATAGAAGTCATATCATGCCAGAAGATTATGAGATTCATGACAATAGAATCATCCCTTACTTTTTTGTTTTCTTCTGTTTCTTACCAGGTGGCTTTTCTGATACGAGATTGAGATTTTGGATTGTTCTTTAACAATCACATAAAGACAATTTGCACTTATGTCTGTAGAAGACAGAAGAGATAACATGAAGGTGAGTGATACCAGTTGGCCAGTTTACTCCTCTTTTGATATTTTCTTTTGTTGATCTGCCATTTTTTTCAGAACTTTCATGTGTCTAGTGGTCTACATATTTTTTAGTTGGATGATTTTATTCTCCTGAAAAGGTTAAATTAAAACACTGCCCCATTCCTAATTCTGGGTTGAGGGTTGTAGCTTTTTAGGAATGTCATATCGTTTATAGGTCAAAATGTTTTTTTGGAAATACAAAAAGTATAATATCTCAATTAAAGTTAAAAAAAAATCTTTGAAAGTTTAAAAATATACCTTAAAGTGTATTTATTTCTAGATAATAAAGTGCATTCACTTTTATTTTCAGCCTGCGTTTTACAAGCAGCTTTTAAATAAAATCAATGTAAATCCTATGTGCCTGTCTCTGCCTCCCAGGTGATATGTAAAAGGCACGTGATTCCAAATTCTGGGATTAAGGCTATGAACCACCAACACCCTGCCACTGTAACTCCTGAATTTAGAAAACAACTAATTAATAGAGAACTGCTTGTCTCTGCTGGGATTAAAGGCACTGTCTATCACCACACTGCTCAAATATGTTATACTCACTCCAAATTATTCCAACTCAAACAAGTTTATACCTTTGAATTTACTTTAAACAGTTTAAACCTCTTAACTGTTTTTAATATGAAACAACAAAAATATCCTTTTTTATTTAAGAAGAAAACACTAGTCTTCATAAATTTTTTTGGACTCAATGACCAAGCTCTCTGATGAACAGTTACCTCTGCTTATTCGGGAGATCTCTACTATTCAAATCTAATCATTATCAATTTTGATAGGATCCACCATTTTTTTCCTGTGGAAACATTCGGTTTTACCAGTGAAGACACAGTTCAGTAGTTTCTCACTGTCTACTCCTTTTAGTTATTTTTACTTCTTTTTGTTCTAGAGTATTTAGGTGTGCTGTTAAGTTGCTACTAAGAGATCTTTCTGATTATTTTTTTCTGAATGTGCTCAGTGGTATGAACTGTCTTCTGGTCAACACTTCCATTGTGTACTATGACTTTTGATATGTTGTGTATTCATTTCATTGACTTCTAGGAAGTCTTTAATTTCTTTCTTTATTTCAGTTTGGATCCATTTTTTATTCAATGGAGTGTTGTTCAATTTCAATGAGTTTGTAAGCTTTCTATTGATTTTGTTATTGGTGATATGATGCTTTAAACCTTAGTGGTCTGATAGGATGCAGAAGGTTATTGCAAGTTTCTTATATCTTTTGAGACTTCCACTGTTCAAGTATATCATCAATTTTGGAGAACAATATATGTGTTGCTGTGAAGAGGGAACAATCTTTTTGCTTGGGTGGATGTTCTGTAAACATCATTTGGGTAGTGCTTTGATGTTAGATAGCTGGAGCATTTATCTGTTCAGTTTGGTCAGGAGGACCTGTCCATTGGTGAGAGTGATATATTGAAGTCTTCCCCTATCAGTTTATGAGGGCCAGGATGTGATGCAAGCTGCAGAAGAGTTTCTTTTAAAATTTGGGTGCTCTTATGTTTGGGGCATAGATGTTAAGTATTGAAATGTTATATTGCTGGATTTTTTTTTTTAATATGTCATGTCCTTCACCATCTTTTGATTAGTTGTTTTTGAAGTATGTTTTGTTAGATATTAAAAATGCTTTACAAGCTTGATGCTCTAATTCATTTATTTGGAATATCTTTTCCAACCCTTTACCTTGAGATAATGTCTACCTTGATGTGAAGCTGTGTTTGATGTATTTAGAAGAAGGGTGGATTTTGTTTTATCATCCATTTTTGTGAGCCTGTGTCTTTTTATTGGTGAATTTGGGTCAATGGTATTAAAAGATATCAACAAACAGTGATTGTAAATCCTGGTATTTTGGTGGTGGTGGTTTTAGCACCCTGTGTTGGGCTATATTTATAGATAATACATATTGTTTAAATTTGAGCTTATCATGAAACATCTTATTTTCTTCATTTACTGATTGAAACTTTCTGGGCATGGTTAGTAATTTGTCTTGGCTTCTGTAGTATTTTAGAGTCAGAAGCACTCTGTCTAAGCTGTTCAACTTCTAGCATTTTTACTGAGAATACAGGATTAATTCCAATAGATCTGCCTTTTTTGTTTTTTGATTGGTTTTTGTTAGTTTGGTTTGTTTTTTGTTTGTTTGTTTTCAGTTGCAGCTTTTCATATTCTTTCTTTGTTCTGCATGTTTTGTATTTTAATTATTCTGTGCTAAGAGGAGTTTCTTTTCTGGTCCAGTCTCTTTGGTGTTTTGTATGGTTCTTGGCTTCTTGTGCCTTCATAGACATCTTCTTCTTTAGGTTAAGAAATTTTTCTTGTATGATTTGTTGAAAATATCTTCTGGACCTATGATCTCATCCTTCTTCTTCTAATCTGATTATCAGCATGTTGTGTTGTCATAATGTCCCAGAGTTCCTGGATGTTTACTGAAAGTTTGTATGTAGACCAGGCTGGTTTTGAACTTACAGCTCTAAACTCCAGTCGAGTGTTGGGCTTAAATCTAGGCCAACATGCCTGACATCAACATCACCATCATTGGCTGCTGAGCATGGAATATAGAGTTTTAGGTATTTATTTTCTTTTGTTTTGTATATGTAAGCATAGTTTATTGTGTTGATCTTCATCAACATCTTGCATTTGAAATTTGGCAGGGAGTATATTTAATTTCTGAGGAAGCCATTTATTCATGACACTAACACTATCTGAGCTTTCCGAGTCATTGAATTGTAGTTGTGTGACACTCTTCTTACGTGTTGTATTTTTTTAAAATTTTGTTTGTTTTATTCACATTTAATTTATTTTTAATTTAAATTTGTTTTTTTATTTATTCTCTGACATAAACTCGAGTCTTTGATCACCTCCTCCTGGGTGGTGCAGCCTTGCAAGGCCACAGAGGAAGATGATGCAGCTATCCTTGATGAGACCTGATAAGCTAGAAGGGAAGGAGTTCCTCCTCAATTAGGAGACTAGAGAAAGGGCATAGGGGCAGAAGAAGGAGGGTGGGTGGGACTGGGAGGAGATGAGAGAGGGGGCTATGATAAGGATACAAAGTGAACACATTGTAATAAGTAAATAAATAAAATTAAAAAAATAATTTATTCATCTAACATCCCAATTGTAATCCTCTCCCTTGTCTTTTCCTAGTCTCACCCTTCATTCTTCTTTCCCCTTTATCCCATTTCCTACATTTCAGATACAGGGACCCCTCCTCTCCTACCATCTGAACCCAGCCTATCAAGTCTCACTAGTACTGCCTGCATCCTCTTCCTCTGTGGCATAGCAATGCCCCCTCCACCAAGGGGAAATGATCAAATAGCAGACAACAGAGTCTATGTCAGAGCAGGCACCTTCTCTCCTTACTATGGATCCCACCTGGAGACTGAGATGCCTATCAGCTACATCTAAGCAGTGGTCTGTGTCCTCTTCATGAATGGTCTTTGGTGGGTGCATCAATCTCTCCAAGTCCCCATGGGCCCAGATTTGTTGTCCTTGTTGGTCTTCTTATGGAGGTCCTGCCAGTTCTGGGTCTTTCTACTTTCTATCCCCCTACTCTTTCCTATGATTCCCTGTGCTCTACCCAAACTTTAACTGTGAGTCTTAGCATCTGCTTCGAACCCCTGCTGGGTAGAGTCTTTCGGACAATATGTATGTTAGGCTCTCATCCTATGCCCTCTCCTCAGTCACTTCTGGTGTTGATTCTATTTGCCCTTTTGAATAAGAATTGACCATCCTCCATAGGGTCCTCCTTTTTATTTAGCTCCTTTAGGTCTGCAGATTGTAGTATGTTTATCCTATATTATGGCCATTATCCACTTACAAATGAGTATATACTGTGCATGTCTTTCTGGTTTTGGAATAACTCACTTAGGATGATCATTTCTAATTCCATCACTTGCCTGAAAATTTCATGGTTTCATTTTTTCTTTTGTAAATACCCGAGTAGCATTGCACTGTGTAAATATACCACAATTTCTGTAAAACAATGGTTCGTTTGAGAGACATGTAGTTTGTTTTTTTTTTTTTTTTCCCTATTCTGGCTATTATGCATATAGGTGCTATGAACACAGTTAAGCAAATATCTTGTTGAATGGTAGAGCATCTCTTTGATATATGCCCAGGAATGGTATAGCAGGGTCTTGAAATAACACTACTTCCAATTGTCTGAGAAAGCATCAGATTGATTTCTAAAGTGGTTGTATAAGTTTGCACACCCACCAGCAATGGAGGACTGTTCCTCATTCTCCACATTCTCACTAGCTTGCTATTAAATTCAGGTTTTGACCTTAGCCATGATGGGTTTAAGATGGAATGTCATTTGCATTTCCAGGATGACTACAGATATTGAGCATTTAATATCCACCATTTGATATTCCTCTGTGGAGAAATCTCTGTATTTAAAATCCAGTTTTAAATTGGATTATTTGGATTATTGGAGTTTAATTTCTTCAGCACTTTATATATATTGTTTATTAGCTCTTTCAGTTGTATGTGGGGTTGGTGAAGATCTTTTGCCAGGCTGTAGATGACCATTTTATTCTATTGACAGAGTTCTTTGCTTCATAGAAGCTTTTTGTTTCATGAGATCCTATTCATTAATTCTTGATCTTAGAGCCAGTGGTTCTTGGTGTTCTTTTTAGGAATTTATCATCTATGAAAATGAGATCAAAACTCTTTCCCACTTTTTCTTCTAACAGATTTACTGTATCTGGTTTTATGTTGAGGTAATTGAACAATTTGGACTGTAGTTTGATGCAGGGTGATAAATATCGATCTATTTTAATTTTTCTACATGCAGACTTTCAGTTAGACCAGCACCATTTGTTGAAGATGCTGTCCTTTTTCCATTGCATGGTTTTGGCTTCTTTGTCAAAAAGCAAGTGTCCATAGGTGTGTGGGTTTATTTGTGGGTCTTCACTTCAATTCCATTCGTCCACAATTCTGTTTTTATCACAGTACTGTGCAGTTTTTATTACTATTGATTTATAGTAGAGCTTGAGATCAGGGATGGTGATACCTATTGAAGATCTGTCTTTGTACAGGATTGTTTTAGCTATTCTGGCTTTTTATTTTTCCATATGAAGCTGGGAATGTTTTATTTCAAATTCCTTAAGGAATTGTATTGATATTTTGATGGGAATATCATTGAATCTGTAGATTGTTTTTGGTACAATAGCAATTTTTACTATGTTGATCCTACTGATCCATGAGCATGAGAGCTATTTCTATATTCTGGTATCTTTTTCAATTTCTTTCTTCACAGACTTGAAGTTGTATTTTGTTTTTGTTTTCAATTAGGTTTTTCATTGGCTTGTTGAGGATAACACCAAGATACATTATGTTGTTGTTTTTTTTCCTAATTCTTTCTCAGTCCATTTGTCTTTTGTATACAGGAGTGCTCCTGATTTTTTTTTTTTTTGAGTTAACTTTATATCCAGCCACTTTGCCGAAGTGTTTTTCAACTGTAGGAGTTTCCTACAGTAGAATTTTGGGGGTCATTTTTGTATACTGTCATATCATCTGTGAATAGTGATACTTGACTACTTCCTTATCAAGTTGTGTCCCCTTGATCTCCTTTAGTTGTCTTATTGCCCTAGATAGGACTTTGAGTACTGTATTGAAGATATTGGTAGAGAGTGTGTAGCCTTTTCTTGTTCCTGAGTTCAATGGAATTGATTTAACTTTCTTTTCATTTAGTTTGATGTTAGCTATGAAGTTTCTTTACACTGTCTTTACTATTTTTAGATCTGTGCCTTTGTCCCCAGTCCCTCCAAACTTTAAACAAGAATAACTGTTGCATATTGTCAAATGCTTTTTCAGCATCTAAGAAAATGATCCTGTGTTTTTTTTTTTTTTTTCAATTTGTTTATATGGTGGATTACATTGATGGATTCCATATACTTAACCACCCCTGCATGCCTGGGATCAAGCCAACTTGGTCAGAGTGGATGATATCTTTGATATGTTCTTGGATTTGGTTTGTGAGTATTTATTGAGTATTTCTGCATCGTTGTTCATAAAACAGATTGGTCTGAAGTTCTCTTTCTTTTTGGGGATCTTTGAGGATTTATCAAGTTGACTGTGGTCTTATGAAAGGAGTTTGGTCATGTTGCATCCATTTCTGTTTTGTATTATAATTTGAAGAATATCAGTATTCGCTCTTCTTTGAAGGTCTTGTAGAATTCTGCTCTGAAATCATCAGGCCCTTGGATTTTTTGGGTTGGGAGTATTTTGATGGCTGCCTCTATTGCCTTATTCACTATAAGACTATTTAATATCTTTACCTGATGTTGATTCAACTTTGCTAAGTGGATTTTAAAGAGAATTGTATATTTCATTTAGATTTTCAAATATTGGGGCATATAGGCTTTTGACATAAAAGTTAATGGTTCTTTGGATTTTCTCAGTGTCTGTTATTTCTTTTTCTTTCAGACTTTGTTGATTTGGGTAGTGTCTTTCTGCCATTTACTTAGTTTGGCTAAGAATTTGTCTGTGTTTTTTTTATTTTCTCAAAGAACTAGCTCTTGGTTTCGTTGATTCTTTGAATTATTATCTTTGTTTCTAATTCGTTGATATCAGCCCTGAGTTTGGTTTTTCCTAGTGGTCTACTCCTGCTGGGTGTGCCTGCTTCTTTTTTTCCTAGTTCTTTCAGGTATACCATTAAGTTGCTTGTATGGGATGTCTCCAATAGCTTACGATGGCCTTTGTTGCTATTCAAACTCCTCTTCGGACAGCTTTCATTGCATCCCATATGAAGTTGAGAAATCTTCTATCAAGGTCTGCAAAGTATTCTGTTGGTATTTTGATGGGAATTGCATTGAATCTGTTGATTGCTTTTGGTAAGATGTCCATTTTTACTATGTTAACCCTGCCAAGCCATGAGTATCAGAGAGAGTTCCATATTCTGATATCTTCTTCTAATTCTTTCTTCAGACTTCAGAAACTTGAAGTTTTTTTCATACAAGTCTTTGACTTGCTTGGATATGGTCACACCAAGGTACTTTATGTCCTTTGTGGATATTGTGAAGGGTGTAGTTTCCCTAATTTCTTTCTCAGCCCTTTTATCTATTGTATACAGGAGGGCTACTGATTTTTTTTTTACTTAATTTTGTATCCAGCCACTTTGCTGATGGTGTTTATCATCTGTAGGAGTTCCCTGGTAGATGTTTTGGAGTTACTCAGGTATACTATCATATAATCTGCAAATATTGATACTTTGACTCTTCCATTCCAAATTGGATCCTTTTGGTCTCCTTTAATTTTCTTGTTCTAGCAAGGACTTCCAGAACTATGTTGAAGAGATATGGAGAGAGTGAGCAGCCTTGCCTTGTCCCTGAATTCAGTGTGATTGCTTTAAGTTTCTTTCTGTTTACTTGATGTTGGCTACAGGCTTGCTGTATATTGCTTTTACTATGTTTAGGTATGTGCCTTGTATCCCTGATCTTTCCAATAATTCAAACATGAATGGATGCTGGATTTTTTCAAATGCTTTTTCAGCATCTAGGGAGATTATCATGTGTTTTTTTTTTCTTTCAATTTTTTTAATATTGTGGATCACATTGATGGATTTTTGTATAGAGAACCACCCCTGCATACCTGGCATGAAGCCTACATGGTCATAGTAGATGATATATTTGATGTGTTCTTGCATTGGGTTTGCAAAGTATTTTGTTGAGTATTTTTGCATCAAAGTTCATAAGGGAGATATTCCTGAAATTCTCTTTCTTTGTTGGGTCTTCATGAGGTTTAGGTTACAAGGTGACTGTGGCTTCAATGAATGAGTTTCGTAGTGTTCCTTCTGTTCCTATTTTGTGGAATAAATTGAAGATAGCTGGAGTTACCTCTTCTTTGAAGGTGTGGTAGAATTCTGCACTGAAACCATCTGGTCCTGTGCTTTTTGTGGATTGGAGTCTTTTGAGGAATGCTATTTCCTTAGTGGATAAAGGACTACTTTATTGATTTACCTGCTCTTGATTCAGCTTTGGTAAGTGTAATTGATTAAGAAAATTGTCCATTTCATTTAGATTTTCAAATTTTGTGGCATATAGACTATTGAAGTAAGTCCTAACGATTGTTTGGATTTCCTTAGTGTCTTTTGTTTTGTCCCATTTCCATTTCTGAATTTGTTAGTTTGGATAATCTCTCCCTGCCTTTTAGTTAGTTTAGCTAAGGGTTTGTCTATCTTGTTAATTTTCTCAAAGAACCAGCTCTTGGTTTCATTGATTCTTTGAAATGTTTTATTTATTTCTAATTTATTGATTTCAGTCTTGAGTTTGATTATTTCCAGGTGTCTATTCTTTTTTGGTGTGTCTGCTTCTTTTTTTTCTAGGGCGTTTAGATGAGTTATTAAAGTTGATTGTGTGAGATGTTACAAATTTCTTCTTGAAGGCACTTAGTGCTATGAACTTTCCTCTTAGCACTGCTTTCATTGTCTCCCATAAGTTTGGTTGTGTTGTGTCTTCATTTCCATTGAATTCTAGGAAGACTTTAATTTCTTTCTTTATTTCTTCCCTGACCCAGCTGTCGTTTAGTAGTGAGTTGTTCAGTTTCCATGTGAGTGTAGGCTTTTTGCTATTTCTGTTGTTGTTGAGGTCCAGCTTTAGTCCATGGTAATTAGATAGGTTACAAGGCATTATTTCAATCTTCTTATATCTGTTGAGACTCACTTTGTGGTCTATTTTGGAGAAGGTTCCATGAGGTGCTGGGAAGAAGGTAAATTCTTTTGTCTTTGGGTGTAAGATTCTGTAGATATCTGTTAGGTCCATTTGATACATGACCTCTATTAGAGATATTGTTTCTTTGTTTAATTTCTGTTGTTCACCTGTCCTTTGTTGAGAGTGGGGTGATGAAGTCTCCCAGTAGTAATGTATGGGGATCTGTGTACAGTTTAGGTTTTATTAATGTTTCATTTACAAAAGTGGGTACCTTTGTATTGGGGGCATAGATGTTCAGAATTTTGATTTCTTCTTGGCGGAATTTTCCTTTGATGAGTATGAAATGACCTTCCTCATATCTTTTGATTAATTTTGATTGAAAATCTACTTTATTAGATATTAAAATGGCTACTCCTGCATGTTTCTTGGGTCCATTTGCTTGGAAACTTCCAGCTTTTTACTCTCAGGTAATGTCTATCTTTGTGACTTAGATGTGTTTCTTGTGTGCAACAGATTGTTGGGTCTTGTTTACATATCCATTCTGTTAGTCTGTGTCTTTATTGGAGTGTTAAGTCCATTGATGTTGAGGGAAATTAATGACCAGTGGCTGTTAGTTCCTTTTATTTTGATGTTGCTTGTGGTAGTGTGTTTGTGTGCTTGGTTACTTTTAGTTTTGCTGTAATGACATTATTTCTTTCCTGTGTTTTCCTGAATGTAGTTAGCTTTTTTGGATTGTAGTTTTCCTTCTAGGAGCTTCTGTACCTCTGGATTTGTGGGTAGGTATTCTTTAAATTTGTTTTTGTCATTAAATATCTTGTTTGCTCCATCTATGATGACTGAGACTTTTGCTGGGTGTAGTAGCCTGGGTGGTCATCTGTGTTCTCTTAGCGTCTGCATGATATCTGTTCAGGCCCTTATGAATGTAATGAGTGTGGCAAAGCCTTTGCAGAAAACAGTACTCTCTTAAGCCATAAAAGAACACACACTGGAGAGAAACCTTATGAATGTAACCAGTGTGGTAAAGCCTTTGCACAAAACAGTCATCTCATAAGCCATAAAAGAACACACACTGGAGAGAAACCTTATGAATGTAATGAGTGTGGCAAAGCCTTTGCAGAAAACAGTACTCTCTTAAGCCATAAAAGAACACACACTGGAGAGAAACCTTATGAATGTAATGAGTGTGGCAAAGCCTTTGCAGAAAACAGTACTCTCTTAACCCATAAAAGAACACACACTGGAGAGAAACCTTATGAATGTAACCAGTGTGGTAAAGCCTTTGCAGAAAACAGTACTCTCTTAAGCCATAAAAGAACACACACTGGAGAGAAACCTTATGAATGTAACCAGTGTGGTAAAGCCTTTGCAGAAAACAGTAATCTCATAAGACATAAAAGATCACATACTGGAAAGAAACCTTATGAATATACCCAACGTGATAAAGCCTTTGCACAGCAGAGTAGTCTCTGAAAACAGGAAATGACACACAGTGGATAGAAGCCTGGTGAGGATAATTAGTGTGATTAAGCCTTTGCATGTAACAGTCATCTCCTAAGACAACAACACTTTCTGGAGCGAAACCATATGAATTAACTGTGTGGCAAAGCCTTTACATATAACATCTCCTAATACATAAAAGAATACATACTGGAAAGAAGTTGTCTGACTGTAACCAATGTGAAAAAAACTTTTGCACTTCAGAATCATCTTCACACTCATGAAAGAAGTCCTTATTGACAGAAAGCCTACGAGTGCTTTTAACATGGTGAAACCATTCCATATTTGTATAATCTTCATCATCTTGAAAGGATTCATACTGGAGAGAACTTTTGAATGTGTTAAAATGGTGAGGCCTTGCACAAATCTAGAGTCATCATCATCATCATGAAAGTATCCTTACTGGAGTGGAATTCTGTGACTAAAAGCAATATGGAAAGGCCTTTGTGTTCTTTGTTCCACTGAGATCCAACAGAACTGAAAAACTAGCTCAATGGAAATGACCTTCCTTTTCTGAAGAGAAAGGGGAAAGGGAATTGAGACAACAGGAGTGGAGGGTAGTAATGGGGGAGAGAAGGGAGGGGGATTATGATTGGAATATAAAGTAAATAAACTTATTTTTTAAAAGAATACAATGAATGGTAAATATCAATTACATGCAAAAGTATTATAAAATGTGTTTAGGGAAGACTTATTGATAAACCTGATTCTTAACTTACTGTTTTCAATTCCTTCACTTTAGACAAGAAAAGTTCAGTCCAGTGGATGAATATGTAGGGAATGGTGAACTAACAAAAGCCAGGAAGTTCTCTGAGAGTAATACAACAGTGGCAGCCTGTAGAAGTTTCTTTGTGTATACATATATATTGTTCCAGGGGTTCTATTGAAAACCATCAGAACCCAGACTGAATTTTGAGATGTGAAGGAGGAGGCTTTCTCTTCCATGTATGACCCTGCTGCTGGCCTAGTTGTATAACAATATAAGGGTGAGTTTTCTGTGCCTGACTTCAACTGGGGAGTGTCTTTTGACATAGATTCTACTAGCCAAATTTGATAGATGGCTTTTGACACTGATCCCTGCTAACTCTCTCCTCTTTTTAAATATAGGATGATTAGGATCTGTGCTCTTGTTCATATGATAGGAATGTGCTATTTAATGCAAATCAAGCATTCTTGAAGTACCTAGTATTGAACGATTATATATACCTATCCATGGAGCATCCCAATCATTTCCCAAGGGGTATATAGCCTCTGTTTTCTGGAATTAAATTTGAACTTATTTCCTGAGGTGGTTCCTCTAGACAGAAGGAGAACCAAGTTCTTTGAAATGCTTGTGATCCAATGTTTCAGACTTCATAGCATTTCATATTTCACATGTTTCTCGATGTGAGATGGTCAATTAAACATTGTCTTGTGAGTGGGACTCTGCAAAATGAGTTATACTTAGTATTAATTTCACAGTAAGATTACAGGCAAGCTTCAGGGTATGGAGTCTTCTGACGTGAGCAGAGTGGCCTATGGAGAAGTAATAAGAGCAGAAATATTATTTCCTTGTTTTAATTCTGAGTAGTATTGTGATAAGACATGGGTGGATGGCAGAGGAGGGAAACTCACCTTTTGAGTGGACTAGGGGAAGAGGATAGAGGGAAGAGGAAGGATGGGACCAGTAGGAGTTGAGGGAGGGGCCTTCAGACAGGATATATAATGAATAAATTGTGAAAAAAATTAAAAAAGAAAAAAAGAATTAGAAAAACAAAACCGGAGAGCAAAAATTTGAGTTCAGTCTGGGTAACTGCCCTTGCTCAAAAAAAAACAAAAACAACAACAACAACAACAAAAAAAAGATATAAAGAAAGAAAAGATTAAGCATCTTACCACTTTCTTCCTTCTTGATTAGCTTCCCTAGGTCTACAGATTTTAGTATAATCATCCTATATTATAGGTCTAATATCCACTTATATGTGAGTATGTACCATGTGTGTCTTTCTGCTTCTGAGATACCTTACTCAGGATGATAATTTCTAGATCTCACCATTTGTCAGCAAATTTCATGATTTCTTTCTTTTTAATTGCTGAGTAGTATTCCATTGTGTAAATGTACCACAATTTCTGTATCCATTCCTCAATTGAGGGACATCTGGCTTGTTTCTAGCTTCTGGCTATTACAAGTAAAGCTGCCATGAACATGGTTGAGCAAATATCCTAGTTGTATACTTGAGCATTTTTTGGATATATGCCTAGGCGTGGTATAGCTGGATCTTGAGGTATCACTATTCCTACTTGTCTGAGAAATAACAGGAGCCTATCACAGAGGTCCTCTGAAAGACTCTACCCAGCAGGGTATCAAAACATATGCTGAGATTCAGAGCTAAACATTTTGCAGAGTGCAGGGAATGTTATGACAGAAGGGGGAGATAGAAATATCTGGAGGGAACAGGAGCTCCACAAGGAGAACAACAGAATCAAAAGGTCTGGGCACAGTAGTCTTTTTGAGACTGATACGCTAAACAAGGACCATGCATGGAGATAAATTAAAACCCCTAAACAGAAATAATCCAATGTGTCTCTGTATCCAAGAGCGTTCCCAATAATAGTACTAGGGACCATCTCTGACATGAACTCATGTGCGAGTTCTTGGATCAGCTCCACCTGAGTGGGGAACTATCCTTCCAGTCCACAGAGAAAGACAAAGAAGCCAGTCCTGATGAGACCTGATTGACTATAGTCAGATGGAAGGGGAGGAAGTCCTCCCCTATTACTGGACTGGGGGAGAGACATAGGAGAAGAAGAGGAAGGGAAGGTGAGATTGAAAGGGGATGGTGGAGGGGCTACAGCCGGGATACAGAGTGAATAAACGGTAATCATTAAAATAAAAAAGAAAAGAAAAATTTAAAAAAATGTTTAATAAAAGAAAGGAGAATCAAAGATGGTGGTACCAAGAGGACAGTTTCTGCAGAGCAGTACAGCAGTGACTACACAGCAAGCAACAGACCAAACTCTGAGCCCTAAAACAACAGCAATTGGGTTTCCAAGTTAAGAACAAATCCCACGAAGTGGGAAGTAATCGGGTCTTTTCTCAGGACACCCAGATAAACCATGGAAGAGTTCCTGGGTCCCTGCAGGCAATAGGTCACCAGCCCAGAGCCACATGACTGTGTGTTCTGGTCACCATCCCAGACTGTACTGTTGGCCCCACAACACCAGAGGTTGGGATTTCCAGGCTAGAGAAAACCCCATGGAGTAGGAAGCAATCAGGACTGACCTCAGGTCACCCAGAAAATCCCTGAAAACGGTCTGGGCTCTAGAAGGTGCTCAGGCCAGAGAGCTGCTTGTATGCCCAAATCACTGTCCCACACAGAACTGTGGGCACCAAAGCACCAGGGACCAGGTTTCCTGTTGGGAGGAAACCCCATGGTGAAAAAAACATCAAGTCCAACCTCAGGGCATCCAGTGGAATTCTCCCACACTCCCCCAACAACTTCTCATGAAAAGTTTTTGGGTTCCTTCAGATGCCCAGTCAGCAGCATAGAGTCACTTACCTGCTCCTGTGTGTTCTACTCAACATCCTAGACTGAACTGTGGACCCGAAAACAGGACAGACTGTGTCACCCTGTTGGGAGGTAACCATAGGGTGGGGGAAACATCAGTTCCAAACTCAGGACAGCAGTTCAGGAAAAGTTTCTGGGTTCCCACAGGCTCCAGAATCTAGCATCCTGCTGTATGCATGACTGCTGCACTTACCTGCTGCTAATTACTGCTTGGGTACTGAGGCACAGAGCTCCAACCTCAGATATACAGAAACCTTTGATCCACAGATCAACACTAGACAAAACAGTCCCAGCATGATTCTTAAATCCCTAGCAGGGTGGCAGTTTTACCCTAGCCTCGCCCTAACAACAGAGGAAATACACTGTACACCATCAGGGACACAGAGCTAAAGTCAGTTTCACTGTTATCTGCAGTCTGTGGCCTGGAACACAAAATGTGGACCTGAAACCATTCAAGAAAAAGACTGGCAGGCATGAAGGTGCAGGCTTGTAATTCCAGGACAAGAAGCTGAGGGAGGAGGATGAGTTAACAGACCAACCTGGGCTTCATGTTTCCAACTTCTTGTTCCATCAAAACCCAAAAAACTGGACCAAGAGATGACTCAGTAGTTAAGACACATGCTGCTCTTGCAGATGACTGGGTTAGGCTTCCCAGAACCTGTATCAGGTGGCTCACAACCACCTCTAGCTCTTGGGTATCTCTTACCCTCTTCTGGCCTTTGCCAGGCATGTATACCCACATGCACACAGATAAATAAAAGAAATCTACTTAAAAACTGAGAAGGACAGACAGACAGAGATGGACGGGTGGACACAGCATGAGCTCCCCCTGCACTAGAGACTACTACTGTGCTTAAGACCCCTCACTGTGCCTGCCAAGCTGCTGTACCCATTGACCTGCTGCAGTTCCTGCTAACCCTACTGCCAAGTCCATCAAATCTTCTCTGTTCATCACTGCACAGTAGTTCACTATTTTTTTTTTTTCTTTCTTGAGGTGAGATCTCATATACCCTGGCTGCCCATAATCCTGGTCTGTAGCTGAGGGTGACCACAAGCCTAAACAGTTTTTTGAGCTTTTGATCTTAGGCATTCTGACAGGTGTAAGGTGAAATTATTAGGGTCATTTTGATTTGCATCTTTCTGATAACTAAGGGCACTGAGCATTTTTAAGTGTTTCCCTGAGATAGTCCTCTACTTAAAATTCTATGTGTAGCTCTGTCCCCATTTTTGATTGGATTACTTTTGATTTAAAACATAGTTTTTGAACAATTTTTGAACCACGTTTCTTTGGAAGAAATAACAGATTTTCACAACAATATGTGTGAGTAATAGATATATGACAAAGATGATAGACAGATGATAGATGTGAGATAGCTGGTTATATAACTGTAATAATATGTGTGCAACAATAGGAGGGATACTTGTATAAAACATCGTGATAGGCTAGGGTCAAATAGAAGGGGAGTAGGATCATGCCTATCAGTGGGCTAGGGGAGAGCCTTAGGCACAGAACAAGGAAGGAGGATGTGAGCAGATGGAGATGAGGGAGGGGGCACAGCCACAGTACAATTTGAATAAATTGTAATAAATGATAATAATAAACAGTAATGTAAAAAAAAATCACCTTGAAATTTATATTCATCTCCAAAGATTATGAATACCTAATTCTTTTAAACTGTTAAAGGTCCATGGTGAAAATAAAAGAACAATAAGGCAAGAATTCTAGAAAAACCAGAGTGTGTAATCTTGACTGCTTAGGACAGAAAGGCCCCAGGTGAGGCTTACATATCAAGCATTATTAACTACTCATACAATGTCTTTGAGTCCTTTAAAAAATAAAGATTTGAAGTTGGGCATCTTGGCACAAGCCTACAATTCCAGCAACTCAGGGAGGCAGAGGCAGGTGGATCTTTTTTATTTCTAGGCCAGCCTGGTCTACAAAATGAGTCCAGGATAGCCAAGCTATAAAGATCAAAGAAGGAAGAAAGAAGGAAGGGAAGGAAGAAAAGAAAGTAAAAAGCCAGACCACACTAGTACATGGAGCTGGTCTTTTTAAGTTTTAATAAAATGCATTCAAAGTTTTCCAAACATATGTTCATACCTATCACAATGAGATTTCTCACATGGGGGGAGTGTTTAATCAGCTAACCTCAATTCTTATCATTTCTTCTACCAATATTCTGCAATTTGGTTAGTAAAAACAACAATCAAATAAGGAAAGTTAGAGTTAAAAATGATCCTTTATGCCAAGCAGTGATGGCAAACACCTTTAATCCCAGTAGTGCTCAGGAGGCAGAGACAGGCAGATCTCTGAGTTTGAGAACATTCTTGATTTGCAGAGGAAGTTCCAGGATAGTCAGGGCTACATGGAGAAACCCTATCTTGGGAAAACAAACAAACAAACAACAACAACCAAAAACTGAAAAAAAATGTATAAATTCTCAAAAGAGTACATCATTCATTAGAGTAAACTTGCAGTTCATGATTTGCTATTCAATGATGGAGTTAAATACTCACAAGAAAAAATGGGAGGCCACAGGAAGGAGAGAGACTTTACAGTCTCCTCCTTATCTGTACAATGCATATAAGTAGATCATCTGTACATTCAACCACAAAGTTCTTCAATAACTGCTTCTCTCAATGGTGCCCTCAATTGGTTACACATGACACTGAAAAACATTCCTTCACTATCTATGTCCCTGGATCCTGATAACCTATCCTGTCACCTTGTACCTGTTTTGCCAGCATGAAACTGAAAACTCAGATTTATAGTGCTTTAAACATATAATGTTATTATTTATCATGTTAAAAACAAAGAAAAACAAAACACTAAGCAGCTACCTAGATCTGCTATGGCAACCCTACTGTCAGTCATTAGTTATCCAGGATCTTTCTAGTTCTTTGCTCTGTTACTCCTACCCAAGATGGTTGCTACATCTCCAGGCCTTTGCTTGCTTGCTTGCTTGCTTGGATTGGGTTTCTCTGTGTAGGTTTCCTGGCTGTCCTGGAACTAGATCTATAGACCAGGATGGCCTTTAATGCAGAGATCCAATTGCCTCTACCTTGCCTCCCAAATTCTGGGATTAAAAGTGAGCCACCACCTCCCAGCCTATCTCCAGTCTCAGCTAAAGAAAGGCTGGGAATACACACCATTATCTCCTTAAAACACTTTTGAAATATTATATTCATCATTTTCTTTACATTCAACTAATGTAGACATAGTCACATGACTATATCTGTTAAAATATAAAGAGAGCTGAAGATGACTCAGTGATTAAGATTACTGACTGCTCACGAAGTGGTGCAAGCCTTTAATCCCTGTGCTTGTGAGGCAGAGGCAGACTCCAAATGTGGAGGCTTAAAATAACAGGTGTTTATTGTTGCATAATTTTGGGAGGTTGCTCAGAAATTTATTGTCAGGAGGTAACCTCCTTTGAGGGCCTCTAGGAAGAATATTCATCTCTTCTAGTTTCTGGTGGTCCTTATTGTTCTACCATTTATGGCACCACAATTCTATTTTTTGTTCTCTCTTCACACGGCTTTCATAGTTCAAATCGTTTTCATTTTTTCATAAAAATAATTTCTTTGTTCAGCCTGGTGGTACATGTCTATAATCCCAGCTATTTGGGGGACAGATGCTGGAAGATGCCAAGTTCAAGGTTTTTGTGAGTTACAGAATGAGTTCAAGGCCTGACTGGTAAACTTAATCTCAAACAAAACAAATTGAAAAATGTCTGTGGCCATAGCTCAGTATAGTGAAGCACCTGCCTAGTGAGGCCCCAGGTTCAATTCTCAGTCCTAGGTGTTGGGGAGTATTAGGAAGCTTTGTTTTGCCATATTATTTCTCCCTCAATCCTTCCTCTAACTCTTCCACAAGATTCCCAGAGTTCTGCTTACTGTTTGTTTGACTGTAGGTCTGTGCAACTGTTTCCATTGTTTGCTGGATGAAGCCTCTCAGACCAGTTATGCTGGTCTCCTGTCTACAAGCATAGAAGAGATATGAATAAATGACCAGGGCCCAGGCTTTGGGTACACCATTGCTTAAGGGATGAAAGAAGAGGAGCAGCAAATGCAATTGTTGAACTTGGAAGAGATACTCAGCTCTTCCTGATAGATATTATTCTTCTTGTAGATGATATGAGTCATAATTTTTGTCTAGTTACATGGCTGTACAGAAGAGATTGTTTTCAAATTAAAACAAAGTTTTTTTTATTTCTTTTTTTTTTTTTTTTTTTTTTTTTTTTAATGCAGTTTATTCAGGAACCTTGAACAATCCTCGGACCCAGGGGAAAGCCAGCCCACAGCTTAAATAGCCTCTGGGTAGCCAACCCAGGCGTGCCACGTGGGCAATGCAGATAGGTCCACATACATGGAAGCAAGCCAGATCCTCAGCCTTAGCCAAATGTGGAATTGTTCGTGACAGAGAGCACTCACCATCGGGAAGGTGGAAGGCTAAAACCAGCTCCATCTTTAAGGCATAGCATTCGCAGCTCTCTACAGTTCCCCCTTTTTGTTTTAGACGCATCAGGCAAGAGTAGAGGTCTGATCTCTGATATTAGAAATAAATTGGGACTTTGTACTGATGTTCATTTAGGTGTCATCCACCCAAAGAGCATCCTGATGTAACTTGATGTTGCCAGGGTGATACCATTTTGGTTGGGCTGGCTATCTGGGAAAAATGGGTACTTAATCCTGGGATGTGGGTGGGACTGGGAGTTAGAGGAGGGAGGTTAGGGTTGTGAGTGGGATGTAAAATGAACAAATAAATAAATTAATGAAGACAAAATCCAACTGACCCACGGTCATCAAAAGTGACAGGATCATGAAAAAGATGATGGAACTATTCCATATTGAAAGAAACTAAAGAGATAAAAGAAGAATACAACACTTAAATGTACCAACTTCTTTTCGACAATTTTGTGAGTAATAATATTGTCAACAAACCCAAATTAAATGTAATACTGTGTCAGTGTGAATTACCAAATTTGATAACTGCACTGTCATTATGTAAGACAAAGTTCTTGTTTGTATAAAATCAACACTAAACCATTCTGAGTGACAGAGCATAAGGTCAGCAACTTCCTCTCAAAATGTCCAAAGTAAAAGAGCAATTAACTGTACATACTTGGAACTATCTTCAAGTTTGTTATTGTTTCAAAAGTGTTGTGGGAGAGCTGAACATGGTCTTTAACTCCAGCACTTGGAAGGCAGAGGAAGGCAGATCTCTGTAGGTTCAAGGCCAGCCTGGTCTACATAGGGAAGCCCAGGACAACCAGGTCTCTGTAGAGAGAATTTGTTTCAAAAAACCAAACTAAATAAAATTGTTGTAAGGAGAACAATGTAACTGAAAACTGAACAAGATTAAAAACAAAGCTGATTCTCCACACTGGCAGTCTGGGTAAGACTATGTCTGTAAGAGACTGAAAAGTGAAATGACATGACATTGTGGAGCAGCAATAAGATTCTCTAAATACAGCCCACAGTGTTCTTTTTTTGTTGTGTATGTGTGTGGGGGAGGGAGTGTTCATGATGTGGGTAAAGGATGAATACTAGTGAACACATGGGAAGGTCAGATGACAACTCTGTGCAATCATTTTTGCCTTCCACCTTTTCAGGAATTCAGGGATCAAACTCAGGTCTCCAGGCTTGCCCAGCAAGAGCCTTTATCTGCTAAGTCATCCTACCGACCTGCAAGCGATTCTCTTAAATGACCTCAATTAGGTAATAGTGAGAAAAAAAATGTGAAGGGTCCCTTCTCTTAAACAATTTCTTAGGGATGAATAAATAATAAAAAAGAGATGAGTAGAACATTAGTACACTAGTGCTACCAACGACTAACAATCATCCAAACACAACCTAAGCACCTCCTGAGACAAGGGCTGGTAGCTAAAATTCCTTGCAAGTGTAAAACTGAAATAAACCTGAAATAAAAGAGCTTTCCCAGCTCTTCAATAACCTTGTTATTACATCCTGATTATCTACACATAGCAATACAAAGAAATATAAATAGGAAAATAAGCCTGCATGAACCCTGTATACTCCTGGTTGTGCAAGTCCATCAAAGTATAAACAGCAATGTATCTGCCAAACTGTTCCTTATGAAGAATTTTCTGATGAATAAAGAGAACAAATAAATCATGTGAAAGCTAGTGTGTGAGAGAGAGAGCACCTGCAGTGGCTGTCTTTACTTAAGAAGAGTCATTTCATTCTGGAATGCCTGCACATAGGTCCTCAAACAATGTTCCTAGAAATGTGCATGGATTCTGTGGACTTTCCAAGTACCCTGCATTCTTTCAACCGGGATGTCCCAGCTCCCCATCCCACCTCATCCCCAGGGCAGGCGGGAGGCAGAACTGGTCTCTCTGTAATTCCTTTCCGGGAGGCCTGGCCCTGCATCACTCTTCCTCAGGATGCAGGGCACAAGTGTATCCCTAGGAACTCCACAAACTGTGCTCCCACCCTCCCAACCCCGGCAGCCCTAGGGCGCGGTCCCGGGAACCAGCAGCCTCCACAGAAGCTCTTGGCAGAACTCAGGCAGGCTCTCCGACCCGCCCAGCCTGCCAGCTCCACCGCCGCGGGCCCAGCCCTGGCCTCTACCCCGAGACCGCTGTCCTGTGGGTCCCTCACATTTGCCCACAGCCAGCCAGACTCAACTGCCCGCGATGGCTGACACCTGTGGATCCCCTGATCTCCACCGCAGGACCCAACCCTCTTGCTTCCCTGCCTCCCAGCTGCTTGACAGGCCCAGCATCCTAGCTCAATGGATGGCTGCTGGGGCTGAGGGGAGCCCAGAGGCTGTGGACGGGTGGAGGCGGAGGAGGGGGAGGAGCGGAGGCAGAGAACGGAGGCGGAGGCGGGGCCCGGGCGGAGGTGGGAGACGGAGCACAGGGGTGGAGGAGGAGCCCAGGCGGTCGTCCACCTCACACTGGGGAACATGGCTTCTCCTGGTCTCAGCCTACCACGATGAAGTAGTGCACTAGCCAATCCACCACCTGGCTTCTCTGGGTCTCAGCATACCAAGGAAGTAGTCATTGCCGCCGCCCACCAGGCCTGGGAGGAGCTCAGCGTTTTTTCCTGCCGGCGTCTGCCCACCAGGCCCGGGCAACAGCGTTTTCCGGTCAGCGTCTTGCCAATCAACGGCCCTTTTGTCACCGCGCCAATGGAGGGTGCGCTAGCGTGCAAGCCCCTCCCCGCCCCACCCGGGAGGGCTTGGCCTTCTGGGTCCAGGGTGCTCTGAGGCCTTGAAATTTCTGAAATCTTGTTGTTAATTTTACAGGACAAAAGGATCTTTGAGATAAGTGTACATCAAAGCATTTCTCTCCTGTTTTCAAACCCCTTGTCTTAGCTACTTTTCTATCACTGTGCTAAGATATCATGACCATGGCTGCTTATAGATGAAACATTCTTTGGGTACCTAGAGTTTCAGAGGGTAAGTCCATGACTATCACGGCAGGGACCATAGTGGCAGACAGGAATAGCAGGCAGAGAACCAGAGAGAACAGTGGCTGAGAGCTTACATCCTGATCTACAAGTATGAGGCAAAGAGCTAACTGAGAATGGTGTGGGATTTTAAAACCTCAAAGCCCACCCACAGTGACACACCTTTTCAACAAGATCACATTTCCTAATTTTTCCAAAACAGCTCCATCAACTGGGGGGGATTTTCAAATTTTCAAACATATCATTCAAACAACTACACCCTCAATAGCTTCCTATGTAGCCAGGAATTAAGATAAAAAACTTTTCCAAAAGCATGGCCAAAAGCATCCCAGACACTCAGATTCTTGTGCAGTTTTGTTGTTGTTGCTGCTATTTTGTTTTTGAGACAGAGTTTCATATAGTCCAGGTGGATGTTCATTCCTGACCTTCCTGATGATCCATTTACAAGCATGTGTCAACATACTTGCTTTATGATCTTGTTTATTTTTGTATTTTTTGCTTTGTTTTGTTGTTGTTGTTGTTTTGCTTTTCAGGACAGTTTTTCCCTGTGTAGCTTTAGCTGGTCTGGACTCGCTCTGTAGACAAGGATGGCCTCAAACACACAGAGATCCAGTGGGTGCCACTATGCCTGCTGACCTCCTTTTTTGAAGGGGAGTATTTTTAAATTTTGTGTAGATCAGTGATAATAGTATTTTACTTGTATGAATCTAAGTGTACCACATGTGTGCCTTATATCCCAGGAGGTCTAATGGCATCAAATTCCCTGAAACAGGAACTAGAGAAGATTGACAGCTACCATGAACATGCTAGGAACTCAGAAAAAAAAAAAGCAGAGAATGTTTTGTTGTGTTTTGTGTTTTGTTTTAAGATTTATTTATTATGTATACAATGTTGTGTTTGCATGTACACCTGCATGCCAAAAGAGGGCACTATATTTCATTATAGATGGTTGTGATCCACCACGTAGTTGCTGGGAATTGAACACATGACCTCTGGAAGAGCAGCCAGTGCTCTTAAACTCTGAGTCATCTCTCCAGCCCCAGAGAAAGTATTTTTCATCACTAAGCCATCTCTTCAGTCCCTCTAGCTTTCTCTTCAATTATTATTATTATCATTATTCCTTTCTTCTTCCCTAGTATATTGCAAACAAATTCACCTTCTTTCATTCCCCCTACTGAAATAAAATGTTCTTACCTCTAGGCCTTTGATATATATATTCTTTATCCCTTTTGGGGTGTTAAGTACCTCTTGCTTTTTTTTTTTAGGTTTCGTAGTGTAATTTATAGTGATGTATGCATTTCTATGCATGGTCTATAGGTTTATTTTTGGAGGATTACCCCACAAGACTGTAAGCTTATAGAGAAAAAATGATGTTTGCATGAATTATTTTTGTGTGTTCAGGACTTAGCACAGTATTGAGTGCCTAATTCACAAACAGTAACTGTTTCTGCTGTTAGTAGGACAGCCTCTATGTCTGTTGCCTTCTCTGTGTTCTCTTTCATTTATGCCATAACAAGTTTATGGCATAAACTTTCTGTGAGCTTTAGCATCTGGTTTTTTCATATGCAAAGACAATCTGTATCTGTCTATTTTGTACAGAAGCTAGGAATACAGATCAGAGGTAGAACATTTCCTTCACTATATGAGGTAAAGAAAGAGGAGGAAGAGGAGGAGGAAGAAAAGGAACAGGAGAAGCAAAGCATTGCTTTTCTTTATGCAGATGCTCTGCCCTAAATACAGGGGTTAACAGTCTTCCTGTTTCTGCCTTCCAGATAAGTAGAAATTACAGGTACAACAACAGTGCTACTTATTTGGTGTTAGTTTTATCCTGGTCCTTCTCCTGGCATTCGCTGTATACATGTGTTATACATAATTGGTTTTATATACATGTTCATTTTCTGAGAAGAATCTATATATTCATTAGGTTTTATGAGAGGTCAGGTCCTCAGAAAAATGTTCTGGGCTTTGCATCCTGCCATACTTATCACTAGGAGACCATATCCTCAAAGCTGATTGTGTCCTCTCTGTACATCCTTAGATGTTATAACTTCAGGATGCATCTTCAACCTTGTTTTTAAGAGCATGCTGTAAACAAACCCTAAGCTTAACAGGCATTTTGTTCCTCATGAAAAAAAGATTTCATCATAAAAAGACCTGTATGAAAAGATCATCTGAGATCATTATACAATGCATTCACTTACATTCATTTTAGTCAGTAACATTATTAGTACTGTTTATTGTTTTTCATTACTTGTCTAGAGACCCAAGTATGATGACCCTGGTGTAATGGACTGTGGACACACTATTAACTAAGAAAATAAAACCACACATTCAAAACAAGCAAAACCACCAAATATTGATAAGAATTAGGTTTTGATTTAGGGCCCAAAAACAATTCAGTTAAAATGTGAGGAAGACATTGAAACACCATTATTCAGCAAGCTTTTTCATCATATATGTAAATATGATGAAAGGATGTACACATAAACACTACTTAATTCCTGGACACACAAAAGGTGGAAATTCATTAAGCAGGAATTTTTTTTTCTTTTTGTTTTCTTGCCAGGAAGATTTTGAACATGTTCCTTCCCTCCCCCTCCATTTCCCTACCCTCTCCTCCCCTTCACTTTCCTCCCATTCCTTTCCTTCATTGCTCAGTGTGAATTTACAAACATTACAAGTGAATGGATGCAATGCTGCAAAAGCATTGCCAAAAGGACCCCTGCAGCCTCACTTTTAGACCTTGAACTTAAAATACATTCTAGTTATTTTTTTTTCTTGGACTAGCGATTAAGTAAATCAACTCATTTACTAGGGGAAGGAGTAGATACCCAGACATGGTGAATTCCTCATCTATCCCTCTCCCCACCCTCCACTGCACCCTTCACTTAAGTCCTTTTGCACTTTGGAGAGCACATTGACAGAAGTTCCCTGAGGAGTTTAAGTAAGCATGTGTGACTCCATTTTGAAATAAGGCACCATCTTGACCAGGAGCTGAACTCAGGTACCAGGAAATATCACAGAATGTGCACCTGGCAGAATACAAAGTTAGCACTCCAAGCAACGGCCTCCAGGAAATATGACAGAATAAATGTTTAGAAAAAAATAGAGACAATCTCCTGGGGAATTGTGATTATGTAAATGGTCACCCATCCCCTATGGCTTCTACCCAATTCTGTAACGTCAAGGCATGAAACCCCTGCTTTCTCTCATAGAAACATGTATCCCCCTGCTTACTGTTATGGAAACCATCTGCTTAGAGTCTTCCCCTTTAAAAACCCTGCTCACTCAGGGCTCAAGGTCCCAGTTCTCTACTGCTGTGTCAGTGAGACTTGGGCCCCGAGTTCAATCACTCTTGTAATAAAGCTCTCTTGCTCTTGCATCAAGTCATCTTTTGGTGGTCTCTGTGGGTTGTGTGATCCTGGTATTACATCCCCACCCAAGCAAACCACAATCATACATGTGCTTTCTAAGATTTTCTAACAAAATTCCTTAGTTGCCAACCTAAAAAAAGACCTCACTTAAAAAAGAATTGGATGGGCTGGAGAGATAGCTCAGAGGTTAAAAAGCAATGACTGCTCTTCCAAAGGTCTTGAGTTCAGTTCAGAGCAACCACATGGTGGCTCATGACCATCTATAATGAAATCTGGTGCCCTCTTCTGGCCTGCTGTCACACATGCAGGCAAAACACTGTATAAATAAAAAATAAATCTTAAAAAAAAGAAAAAGAATTGGCTTAGTTCTCAGGTGACAATTTCATAAGTGCAGCCAGGCTAATAAACCATGTGCCAAGGTGCTCAGGTGGGTATTCTTAGAACAGTGTCAGTACACTGGCACAGACCCAGGAGCTCAGTGAAGCCAAGCCTTCTCCTTTCGGGTTCAGTCCACTTCCTTGTTGAAGCCACCTATGGTTCAATATAAGAAGTTTGAGGGATTGGGGGTGTAGCTCAGTTGATAAGACATGGAGAAAAAGAATCAGAAATTCAAGGTCATCTTATAGCTGTTTAGTTTCAGGTCAGGATGGGCTACAGGGGACCCTAACCAAATAATAACAATAGTAATAACCATAATACATTTTGGCTAAGAGCATATTTGGCAATCATTGTTCCAAGCCAGAGCTAACCTCAGGTCACCAACTTTCCTCAGAGAAGAAGCAAGGAGGCAAAGAGGTCCAGCCCAGCAAGATTTTCTGCACACAGACCCCTCTCCAACTGAGCTTTCCCAGCTAACCATGTAGAAATGTGTGCTCCCAGTAGCGACCAGAAGTGCCACAACTTGTAGTGCTGGGAGCATGGGGCAGGCAAAGTCACCAAGAAGCACAGCTGTTTGGTCACTGCCCTACTGAGACCATCAAAAACAAACAAAACCACAAAAGAACAACACAAGAAAAGAATGTACCAGGTACAATGTGCACAAAGAGAATGGAAGAAGAAAATACCAAAACTCAGAACAGTGGCCTGTCTCTCTATTGGCCAAATATCCTGTTCCATTAGCAGTGGCCTACCACCAAATCAGGCTCCACCCAACTACACCAGAGTTTGGAATGGTGACCGCATTCAGCCAGACCATAGAATGGAGCAGCAACATATCTTTTGATCTCTACCAGATCAGAAGCCAAAGCAGCAGCCAACCTCTACCAGACCAGAGACCATAGCAGCAGCCGAGCTCTGCCAGAGCAGAGGCCAGAGCAGAGGCTAAGTTCTGACAGACCAGAGACCAGAGAACATTTGCAGAGGTGCCAAGACTGGGGCTCCGCATACCTTACCCATCCCTTGGTGTCACTGGAGCCTGTGGAGCATGGCTCAAGCCTCCTGAAATGGGAAAGAATCAAGTCTAGGGAGATAGAACGAGTATGTTCCATGTCCTCAGTCAGTCCCATTAAAACAAAACAAAACAAAACAAAACAACAACAACAACAACAACAAAACAGTCAGCTGACAGCAACAGACAAGACAGTCAAACAAAAAGACACAAACAGCCACATCCTACTGCTTGTGCAGTAGAATACACAGGGCCAGACAACAAATCTCACTACTCATGCAGTAGAAAAACTGAAAGTAGGATATCAGTGAATCAGTGCTGTAGGAGCTACCAGTCTTGTCCTTATCCAAAGATTCAAAGATCACAGAAAACTTGGTTCTCTCCCACCCTTTACAGATAGGGGCACATTCATCATCTCTGAGATCCAAATATCACCGAAAACTTGGTACTCAAATCTCTTTACATATGCACCCCTTCCAGGGGGGTCTGGAATGTCTTCCAGGCCCCCTGTGAGCCACAGCTCTCCAGAGCATCAGCTCTCACCTTTCTGATCACACAGATTACAGATTTTGCCCCAAGGCACTAAAACAGAAACTAGATAAACACAGAGGCAGACTCAGACAAACAGACATGAAGAGAGTTCTCACTTATTGGCTGGTGTTCTGCTTTATGTGCCTGTGGTGCTTGGGAGCCTTGGGGATCTGGTAAAGCTCCCAATTGTTATGCCCAGATCATAGGGTCCCCAAAGATTACCAAGAGGTGGACCAGATATGCAAGAGCAGAGAGCTTTTTGGGGGTTTAAGCTCAGTCTCTCCACACAGTCTGACCCAACACAGTGGATCATAGAGGAGAGCCCTGAGCTGCTTCATGGTAGGGTTTTGATTGAAGTCTCAAGAAGGACCAGAAAGTTCCAGTTTAACAGTTACAGGACTGGGTGACATTCAGTAAGGGCAAGCTTTTTAAAAAGTGATTGGCTAGCTAACATAACTATCATTGAGCGAGGTGTCTATAGATAGGCCTCAGGAATGTTATGGAATGTTCTTCTACAAGGTTGGTGGGCTGCGCAGGACAAATGCCCCATCTTGAGAAAAGATCCCTTCACATTTTTGTAGTTATCCTCAGGCTCTTCCATGGGTAGGAAATCTGATGACCTTGTTTCTGGAATTGGTGACCCATGGCCTACTTCCTGCTGACCTTGGGGTAGAGTCACTAGTCTGGTGACCTTTAGGTGACTTTTTTTTAGTCCTAGTTCCTGGTGATCTTTGGGGGTGTCAGGTAGGTTCTCTAAGTTCTAAAAGATCCATTTGGATTTTGTGGGAGTTGTAAATGATATGTCCTGTGTCAGACAACACTCCAATATCAAGCTATGATATAGAAGAGTAGAACTGATGATGTACAGGATTTACTATTGCTGAGAAACTAGAATTTAACTGAGGGAAGACTGCCTGTAAAACACTCCACAGATAAGTAATATGCTAACCAGGCCTGTTAGAGATTACAATCCGAGGATGCACATGTTTGCTGAGCAGGATTATCTAGAAATGTGGCAGGATGAGGTTTTTTAATTTGTAATTTTCCAATGTGTGTTTATTAATTCATGAATGCCAATGAAAGCAGACCAGATTGGTGGGTGTACAATTTGGGTCAGGTAGCTTGATCCAGTGAATATTGATTTTTGATTTAAGGGACTGTCCTATGCCCATATGGACAATCCTCATTGACACAGTTCTGTCAGTTCAAATTTGAGACACAGGCTATTGGCTAAAGCTGTGTCTGTCAGGTTACATGTCTCAGCAGCTAATAGTCTACACGGGGACAACATTAAACAAACAGTATCTTATTAATGGCTTTCCCTCTACAAGAGAATGGCCTTCAACGTTATGTTTTTCAAAGTCAGTATGCCTATGTGTATTTTTCAACTAAGAGTTTAAGACCACTGGCTGCTCTTTC
Source organism: Meriones psammophilus (assembly GCA_036365155.1). NCBI lineage: Eukaryota > Metazoa > Chordata > Mammalia > Rodentia > Muridae > Meriones > Meriones psammophilus. The sequence goes on from JAEOAE010002479.1 coordinate 207,584, forward strand.
AGAGGTCACAAGTTCAATTCCCAACAACCACCTGGTGGCTCACAACCATCTATAATGAGATCTGGTGCTCTCTTCTGGCATGCAAGTGTACACGCATGCAGAACACTGTATACATACTAAATAAATAAATCTTTAAAAAGTCAGTTGATAGTATGATTAAATTTTATTTTGTTGATGCATCCCTGCTTTAGTCTCTAATTAGTTAATATTCTCTGATAATCCCCAGTCATTAAGAATTTCATTCCTTTTCCTCTTGTGCTTTGATATTTATGTTTAAAGTAATGTCTCCTGTAGATCAACATTTCACATGTTATGTAATTGAGACTTTCTTTGAACACAGAATGCTGCTCCTATTGCCCAGTGTCTAGACCCGCAGCTCTTTTTAGATGGGCCCTGACTTGTGAGTGTGAAGTAAAAGAGACCAATGAATGTGTGACTACTGAACACCCTGAAATTTTAGAGGTGGGCATTTACAAATAAAGAGGGACCTGTGTAAGAACTGAGTTCACTGACCTACTTTGAAGCTTGTGTAGTCACAACACAGAAAGGGAGGGGGAGAAGGGAAGATGGTAGTGAGTCAGGTAATCAATGTTAGACGGTCAATAAAAGTGAAAACTGTACATTTGGGAGCAGTCATACACAAAGGGAATCAAGAATATGGATTAGTTGGTGAACTTGTTTCTGGGAAGCAAATTTCTAGAGTTGCATGAGTTCAAATAACACAGATATTCTGGACAACCTGCTGTGGTAGTGACTAACAGGTATGTTTCCTCTCCCCCACCCCCCATTTGAAAATGAACAACCTGAGAGAAAAGGTATGAGTAATACTTGGTGTGCTCTAATACATACTTGAAGTACCCGAAAAATATTGGACCATAAAGCCATTTTCAACTTTTAAAAATAATTTTTGAGATTATAATGAAATTGTTTCAAACTTCTCATTCCTCTCTACTCTTACATCTCAAATGCTCAGATGAATGGTTATGGTGGCTACTTAAAAATCAAATAGACTTGACTGTCAGGTTCTCCCAGCATCGCTCAGTCCTTACCTGTTACAAGGTATGAGTGTCAAACACACATTTCTAGCCCAGGAGTTGAGCTGCCCTCCTCCCTGCTGTCCTTCCTTATGTATTCTAACCGTTTTGGTTACCTGGTCTTTTTCATTTATCATTTTTCCTCCTGGCTCTGTGTTCTGGCTCTCCACTTCCCTCTCTCCTCTCATCTCACATAGCTCAGGGTCTTGTCAACTTTAGACTGTTCCAGATTTCCCTGTGTCTGACTATGTTCTCTTGTCTATCTATAATAAACTTTCTACTCCAATATTCCTAGGTACAGCAATATCCTTTTTGTTTTATATCTCATTTTTGTTGAGCTCCCATTAACTACACCTTGCTTTCAAATTCATGGACATTTGTTTCTTTAATGGTTGTTACTGTTTGGCTTTGACTGCGGTTTTGCTGAAGGACTTCCCAACGATGAGGAAGAGATGACTGCACTGGACACTGATCATGTAATGGAATGTGCAACATAAATGTCCTGTATCTTGGAAGATGAGCAGGTGCCCTAGGAAAGGAGAAGATTGTATTTTAAAACATTTCCAAAATGAGGGTGTTACAGGATATTTGATACCAGTGTGATCCCTTAGATTGTGAACTGTAAAAACCTGAGCTTTGTTTAGTGTGGTTGAGCCCTAACACAAACCTTAATTCCAAGAACTTTCTGTTTATTGTAAACAGGTGATTTTGGTGGGGTACAGTCAGCCCTAGAACATACCTTTAATTCAAAAGCTCTCTGCACACAGGATTTACTAATGTTAACCCTAGGTCAAGAGGCAAATCAAGAAACCAGATGACAGGAATTAAAGAGTAAGAGAAACTTTCAGCTGAAATGTATTGAACACAGAGTGTAATAGTGGAAGGAGTTTTAGCTTGGTAGATTTTGGGCTTTTTGAGCTTTGAGCTAGAAAGCCTTTGGCCTTGGGTTCTTTTGGCCTATTCCCCCTGAGCTGTCATCTGAACTGGTGAGCTTTTGGAGCTTTTTCCTCTTGGAGGTGAGGTGAGTAGCAGGGTCAGATGGGTGATTTCTCTGTCTCTCTGAGCTAGCAAGTTTTAAAATCGAATAATTGGGATTTTCATTCTTTTATAACAACGCTAGGGTTCTGTGTGCCCATAGGGTTTAGGGTAAAGCTAGAATGCCTCTGCTATCAGCATCATTTGATCTTTGATTCAATGGTAGAGGAGCTACTACTGTCCTAAGACTCAGCTCTATTGTTCAAGCTAATGAGGTACTCTGGGTAGGCCCAGCAGTCAGGAGCAATAGTGGGAGGTAGTTTATGGGTTTATTTTGGGATTTTCTTCTCATGTAGCTGTAAAGAGCTGTGAGTGAGACCAGAGGCTATGTCATGCTGAGTGTGGGGCCATTGTCCCCAGGCCATGAAGAGCAGGCTGCTGAGGTATCATAGCCTGATAGGCTTTGAATGAGATGGACTGTAGTTCAGACTGTGGTTCAGGCTGTGGTTCTGTTTGTCTTCATGTGGTGATCTTGTCAGAGACCCTTGGCCTCTGACCCTTCCTGAGAATTGATTGTCCAAAGAAGTGAGGAGTTTGTGGCCTGGGCAGTAGAAATTTGTTGTGCTTATAATATCAGGCATTGGTTTTGCAGTGGACAGATTGGAAAACTGAAGGTCTCATTTCTAGAAATGATGAATGCTGTATTCCTCATACACCTTTTTGTAACAAATTTTACGAGTCGTTTTGAAACTGGAAGAAAATAGGTGGTGGTGGTCATCTTTCAGCAATACTTGATTATGTTATTTTTAACCTTTCAACTTCCACCAGTCACAATGGCATGGTTTATGGAAATTCAATTCCAGGGTACAAAAGGAATTTCTGAGATGCAGAATATTGTCAGGGGTGCCTGGTTTTAAATAAGTGGATAGGTCAGATTCCACTTCTTGTGACATAATTCATGCAGCAGGAAACAGATACTAAATTATTCTCCAACATTTTTTTGTGTGTGAGTGTCCAAAAGGACTGGGCTCTGCCTGAACCCACAAGGGGACATGAGGGACTGCAAGCCATAGCCCATCTTTATGATCACCTCCATTTTCCAAGTGACTTCCAGAGCAAAAGGACTCTCTGTAAAGGAGGTTAGTAGTAGCTGGAGGGTCAGAAATATAACAGTTTAGGTGTTACTTTGTGTTTGTCTTATAACAGTTGGGAAATCTTTGTTTATTTAATTTGTATTAATTAGAAAATCAAAGGTATCTCTGGTCCAGTGCACATTTTTCTGTTAGATTTTCCTTATGTCTTTTTATGTAAACTTGACTATATTTTAGGCTTATGTTTTTGGCTTTTTCTCCCACCCCCTCATTCTTTCACAAACACTGTACACATTCTTGATTATTGAAGTTTGTGGTAAGAACAGAAGTCACATCATGCCAGAAGATTATGAAATTCATGACAATAGACTCATCCCGTATTTTTTCTGTTTTCCTCTGTTTCTTACCAGGTGGCTTTTCTGATATGAGATAGAGATTTTGGATTGTTCTTTAGCAATCACATAAAGACATTTTGCACTTATGTCTGTAGAAGGCAGAAGAGATAACATGAAGGTGAGTGATACCATTTGGCCAGTTTATTCCTTCGCTTTCAACATTTTCTTTTGGTGATCTGTCATTTTCTTCATAAATTTCGTGTGTCCAGTGGGCTACATATTCTTAGTTGGATGATTTTATTGTCCTGAAATGATTAAATCAAAACCCAGTCCCATCCCTAAATCAGGGGTGAGGGTTGTACCGTTTTAGGCATGTTATATCTTTTATAGGGCAAAATGGTTTTTTGGAAATAGAAAAAGTATAGTATCTCAATTAAAGTTAAAAAATCTTTGAAAGTTTACAAATATACCTTAAAGTGTATTTATTTCTAGATAATAAAGGGCATTCACTTTGATTTTCAGCCTGCCTTTTACAAGCAGCTTTTAAATGAAATCACTGTAAATCCTATGTGCCTGCCTCTGCCTCCCAGGTGGTATGTAAAAGGCATGTGCCTCTGAAATGCTGTGATTAGGACTATGAACCACCAACACCCTGTCATTGTAACTCCTGAATTTAGAAAACAACTAATTAATAGAGAACTGCTTGTCTCTGCTGGGATTAAATACATGGTCTATCACCACACTGCTCAACTATGTTATATTCACTCCAAATTATTCCAACTCAAACAAATTTATACCTTTGAATTTACTTCAAACATTTTAAACCTCTTAACTGTTTTTAATATGAAACAACAATCCTTTTTTATTTCATAAAAAATACTTTAGTCTTTATTAAGTTCGTTTGCACTGAATGACCACAATGTCTGATGAACAGTTACCTCTGCTTATTTAGGAAAACTCTACTATTCAAATCTAATCATTATCAAATTTGATAGTATCCACCCTTCTTTTCCTGTGGAAACATTCAGTTTTACCAGTGAAGACACAGTTCAGTAGTTTCTAACTGTCTACTCCTTTTATTTATGTTTACTTCTTTTTATTCTAAAGTACTTAGGTATGCTGTTAAGTTGCTATTAAGAGATCTTTCTGATTATATTTTCTGAATGTACTTAGTGCTATGAACTCTCTTGTATTCAACACTTCCATTGTGTACTATGAGTTTTGATATGTTGTGTATTCATTTCATTGACTTTTAGAAAGTCTTTAATTTCTTTATTTCAGTTTTGATCCATATTTTATTCGGTAGAGAGTTGTTCAGTTTCTATAAGTTTGTAAACTTTCTATTGTTTTTATTAGTGATGTGCTGCTTTAAACCTTAGTGGTCTGATAAGATCCAGGAGGTTATTGAAAGTTTCTTATATCTTTTGAGACTTCCACTGTTCAAGTATATCATCAATTTTGGAGAACAATATATGTGTTGCTGAGAAGAGGGAACAATCTTTTGTGCTTGGGTGGATGTTCTGTAAACATCATTTGGGTATATTTAGTTTTTTGATGTTAGTTAACTGGAGCATTTCTCTGTTCAGTTTGGTCAGGAGGATCTGTCCATTGCTGAGAGTAATATATTGAAGTCTTCCCCTATCAGTTTATGAGGGCCAGGAAGTGATGTAAGCTGCAGAAGGGTTCCTTTTATAACTTGGGTGCTCTTATGTTTGTGGCACAGATGTTAAGTATTGAAATGTTATATTGCTGGATGTTTTTTTTTTTTTAATATGTCATGTCTTTTGCCATCTTTTCATTAGTTGTTTTTGAAGTCTGTTTTGTTAGATATTAAAATTGCTTTACAAGCTTGATACTCTAATTCATTTATTTGGAATATCTTCTCCAACCCTTTACCTTGAGATAATGTCTATCTTGATGTGAAGCTGTGTTTGATGTATTTAGAAGAAGGGTGGATTTTGTTTTATCATCCATTTTTGTGAGCCTGTGTCTTTTTATTGGTGAATTTGGGCCAATGGTATTAAGAGATATCAACAAACAGTGATTGTAAATCCTGGTATTTTGGTGGTGGTGGTGGTGGTTTTAGCACCCTATGTTGGGCTATATTTATAGATACATATTGTTTAAATTTGACCTTATCATGAAACATCTTATTTTCTTCATTTGCTGATTGAAACTTTCTGGGCATGGTTAGTGTTGGCTTCTGTAGTTTTTTTAGAGTCAGAAGCACTCTGTCTAAGCCATTCAACTTCTAGCATTTTTACTGAAAATACAGGATTAATTCCAATAGATCGGCCTTTTTTTTTTTTTTTTTTGGTTTTTTTTTTTTTTTTCCGTTTTGTCTGATTGGTTGGTTAGTTTGGTTTGTTTGTTTGTTTGTTTGTTTGTTTGTTTTCAGATGCAGGTTTTCATATTCTTTCTTTGTTCTGCATGTTTTGTATTTTGATTATTCTGTGCTAAGAGGACTTTCTTTTCTGGTCCAATCTCTTTGGTGTTTTGTATGCTTCTTGTGCCTTCATAGACATCTTCTTCTTTAGGTTAATAAGTTTTTCTTGTATGATTTTGTTGAAAATATCTTCTGGACCTTTGATCTCATCTTTCTTCTTCTAATCTGATTATCAGCATGTTTTGTGGTGTTATAATGTCCCAGAGTTCCTGGATGTTTCCTGAAAGTTTGTATGTAGACCAGGCTGGTTTTGAACTTACAGCTCTAACTCCAGTGTTGGGCTTAAATCTAGGCCAATATGCCTGGCATCAACATCACCATCATTGGGTGCTGAGCATGGAATATAGAGTTTTAGGTATTTAATTTGTTTTCTTTTGTATATGTAAGCATAGGTTATTGTGTTGATCTTCATCAACATCTTGCATTTGAAATTTGGCAGGGAGTATATTTAATTTCTTAGGATGCCATTTATTCATGACACTAACATTATCTGTGCTTTCCAAGTCATTGAATTGTAGGTGTGTGACGCTCTTCTTACCTGTTTTATTTTTTTTTAATTTTATTTGTTTTATTCACATTTAATTTATTTTTAATTTAAATTTGTTTTTTTTAATTTATTCTCTGACATGAATTCAAGTCTTTGATCACCTCCTCCTGGGTGGTGCAGCCTTACAAGGCCACAGAGGAAGATGATGCAGCCAGACTTGATGAGACCTGATAAGCTAGAAGGGAAGGAATTCCTCCCTAATTAGGAGACTAGAGAAAGGGCATAGAGACAGAAGAAGGAGGGTGGGTGGGACTGGGAGGAGATGAGAGAGGGGGCTATGGCAGGGATACAAAGTGAACACATTGTAATAAATAAATTAATTAAATTAAAAAATAATTTATCCACTTAACATCCCAATTTTAATCTTCTCCCTTGACTCTTCCTTGTCTCACCCTCCATTCTTCTTCCCTCCTTATCCCACTTCCTATATCTCAGATACAGGGAACCCTCCTCTCCTACCATCTGAACCCAGCCTATCAAGTCTCACTAGGACTGCCTGCATCCTCTTCCTCTGTGTAATAGCAATGCCCCCTCAAGCAAGGGGAAGTGATCAAATATAAGACAACAGAGTCCATGTCAAAGCCAGCACCTTCTCCCCTTACTATGGATCGAACATGGAGACTGAGCTGCCTATCAGCTATGTCTGAGCAGGGGTCTGGTTCCTCTTCATGAATGGTCTTTGGTGGGTCCATCAATCTCTGCAAGTCCCCATGGGCCCAGATTTGTTGTCCTTGTTGGTCGTCTTATGGAGGTCCTGTCAGCTCTGGGTCTTTCTACATTCTATCCTCCCACTCTTTCCTATGATTCCCTGTGCTCTACCCAAAGTTTGGCTGTGAATCTTAGCATCTGCTTTGAACCCCTGCTGGGCAGAGTCTTTCGGAGGATATGTATGTTAGGCTCTCATCCTCTTCCCTCTCCTCAGTCACTTCTGGTGTCGATTTTATTTGCACTTTTGCATAAGAATTGAGCATCCTTCATTGGGTCCTCCTTTTTATTTAGCTCCTTTAGGTCTGTAGATTGTAGTATGTTTATCCTATATTATGGTCATTATCCATTTACAAATGAGTATATACCATGCATGTCTTTCTGGTTTTGGAATAACTCATTAGGATGATCATTTCTCATTCCATCTACTTGCCTGAAAATTTTATAGTTTCCTTTTTTTAAAAAAAAACGTAGGTGCATTCCATTGTGTAAATGTACCACAATTTCTGTAAAACAATGGTTTGGTTGAGAGACATGCAGTTTGTTTCCCTGTTATGGCTATTATGAATATAGATGCTATCAACACAGTTGAGCAAATATCTTTGTTGAATTGTGGAGCATCTTTTTGATATATGCCCAGGAGTAGTAGAGCTGGGTCTTAAAGTAACACTATATCCAATTGTCTAAGAAAGCATCAGATTGATTTTTAAAGTGGTTGTATAATTTGCACTCCCACCAGCAATGGCAGAGTGTTCCTCTTTCTTCACATTCTCACTAGCTTGCTGTCACTTCAGGTTTTGACCTTAACCATGATGAGTTTAAGATGGAATGTCATTTGCATTTCCATGATGATTACAGATATTGAGTATTTAATGTCCACCATTTGATATTCCTCTGTGGAGAAATCTCTGTTTAGTTCTGTACCCCAGTTTTGAATTGGATTATTTGGATTGTTGGAGTTTAATTTCTTGAGCTCTTTATATATATATATATATATATATATATATATATATATATATATAAGAAACTATATATATATAGTTTCTTAGCTCTTTCTGTTGTATGTAGGGTTGGTAAAGATCTTTTGTCAGGCTGTAGGCGGTCATCTTGTTCTATTGACAGAGTTCTTTGCTTCATAGAAGCTTTTTTGTTTCATGATATCCTATTCATTAATTCTTGATCTTAGAGCCAGTATTCTTGGTGTTCTGTTGAGGAATTTATCATCTATGCCAATGAGATCAAGGCTCTTTCCCACTTTTTCTTCTAACAGATTTAGTGTATCTGGTTTTATGTTGAGGTCTTTGAACAACTTGGACTGTAGTTTGATGCAGGGTGATAAATATGGATCTATTTTCATTTTTCTACATGTAGACTTCCAGTTAGACCAGCACCATTTGTTGAAGATGCTGTTTTTTTTTTCCTTTGCATGGTTTTGGCTTCTTTGTCAAAAATCAAGTGTCCATAGGTGTGTGGGTTTATTTATGGGTCTTCAATTCCATTCATCCACCATTCTGTTTTTATTTCAGTACTGTGCAGTTTTTTATTACTATTGATTTATAGTAGAGCTTGAGATCAGGGATGGTGATACCTACTGAAGATCTGCTATAGTACAGGACTGTTTTAGCTATTCTGGCTTTTTTATTTTTCCATATGAAGCTGAGAATTTTTTTTTCAAATTCCTTAAGGAATTGTTTTGATATTTTGATGGGAATATCATTTAATCTATAGATTGTTTTTGGTATGATAGCAATTTTTACTATGTTGATCCTTCTGACCCATCAGCATGAGAGATATTTCTATCTTCTGATATCTTTTTCAATTTCTTTCTTCAGAGACTTAAAGTTTTGTTTTTTTTTTTTTTTCATGCAGGTTTTTACTTGCTTGTTGAGGATACCTCCAAGGTACATTATGTTTTTTTCCTGCCTATTGTGAAGGGTGTTGTTCTCCTAATTCTTTCTCAGTCCATTTGTCTTTTGCATACAGGAGTGTTGTTGTTGTTGTTTTTTTTTTTTAGTTAACTTTATATCCAACCACTTTGATAAAGTTTTTTCAACTGTAGGAGTTCCCTACAGTAGAATATTTGGGGTCACTTTTATATACTGTCATATATGTGAATATAAATACTTTGACTTCTTCCTTATCAATTTGTATCCCCTTGATCTCCTTTAGTTGTCTTATTGCCCTAGATAAGACTTTGAGTACTGTACTGAAGAGATTTGGAGAGAGTGTGTGGTCTTGTCTTGTCCCTGAGTTTTGTGGAATTGATTTAACTTTCTTTTCATTTAGTTTGATGTTAGCTATAGGATTGCTGTATATTGTCTTTACTATTTTTAGATCTGTGCCTCTGTCCCCAGTCTCTCCAAGACTTTAAACAAGAATAACTGTTGGATATTGTCAAATGTTTTTTCAGCATCTAAGGAAATGATCCTTTTTTTTAATTTGTTTATATGATGGATTAAGATTCCCTATATTGAACTATCCCTGCATGCCTGGGATGAAGCCTACTTGGTAATGGTGGATGTTTGATATGTTCTTGGATTTGGTTTTGATTATTTTATTGAGTAATCATTGTTCATAAAAGAGATTGGTCTGAAGTTCTCTTTTCTTTTGGGGGTCTTTGAGGATTTATCAAGGTGACTGTGGTCTTACAAAAGAAGTTTGGTCATGTTGCATCCATTTCTATTTTGTGGAATAATTTGAAGAATATCGATATTGACTCTTCATTGACGGTCTTGTAGAATTCTGCTCTGAAATCATCTCACTCTTGGCTTTTTTTTTTTTTTTGGTTGCAAGTATTTAGATGGCTGCTTCTATTCCCTTAGGCAAAAGACTATTTAATATCTTTACCTGATTTTGATTCAACTTTGGTAAGTGGAATCTAACAAGAGAATTGTATATTTATTTAGATTTTTTATTTTGACATAAGATCTAATGGTTCTTTGGATTTTCTCAGTGTCTGTTATCTCTCTCTCTCTTCCTTTCAGACTGTTGATTTGGATAGTGTCTTTCTGCCATTTACTTAGTTTGACTAAGAGTTTGTCTATGTATTTGATTTTCTCAAAGAACTACCTCTTGGTTTTGTTGATTCTTTGAATTATTCTCTTTGTTTCTAATTTATTGATTTCAGCCCTGAGTTTGGTTAGTCCTAGTAGTCTACTCCTGTTGAGTGTGTCTGTTTCTTTTTCCTAGGGCTTGCAAGTGTGCCATTCAGTTGCTTGTATGGGATGTCTCCAATAGCTTATGAAGGCCTTTAGTGCTATTAAAAGTCCTCTTAGGATTGCTTTCATTGCAGTTTGGGTATGATGTACCTTCATTTTCATTGAATTGTAGGAAGTTCTTTCTTTATTTCTTCCCTGACCTAGATTTCATTGAGTAGGGAGTTGTTCAGTTCCCATGTGTGTGTAGGCTTTTTGTTATTTCTGTTATTGTTGAGGTCCATCTTTAGTCCATCATGGTCTGATAGGATACAAGATATTATTTCAATCTTATTGTATCTGTTGAGACCTGGTTTGTGACCTACTGTATGTTCTGTTTTGGAGAAGGGTCCATGAGGGGCTGAAAGAAGATAGATTCTTTTCTGTTTGGGTTAAAAAATCTCTAGATATCTGTTAGGTTCATTTGATTCATGACATCCATTTGTGTCATTATCTCTCAGTTTAAGTCCTTTTCCATTGCTCTGTCCCTTGATGATAGTGACATGTTGACCTCTCCCACTATTAATGTACGGTGATTGATATGTTCTTTAAGTTTTATTAATGTTTCTTTTACAAATGTGGGTGTCCTTGTATTTGGGGCATTGTTGCTCAGAATACAGATGCCATCTTGGTGGAAATTTCCTTTGATGATTATGAAGTATCCTTATCCATTTTTATTTATTTTTTATTTATTTATTTATTTATTTATTTATTTATTTATTTATTTTTATTTATTTAGCAATAATGTTATCAGGCAATATTTTCATAGTTTGAAACTATGTGTAACCGCATAGTTTTTAAAAAATCTTTCAACATTTTATTGTGTTCTTTTTACATTTTTATTAATAACAGTTTATTCACTTTGTATCCCTCCTGTACCTCCTTCCTTCCTCCCCTCCCAAACCCACCCTCCATCTTTCCCACCCCTGTCCCTTTCCCAGTTCATTGATAAGAGAGGTCCTCCTCCCCTTCACTCTGATCCTAGTCTATCAGGTCTCATTAGGAGTGGCTGCATTGTCTTCTTCTGTGGCCTGGCAAGGTTGATCCCCCTCAATGGAGAAGATCAAAGAGCAGGCCAATGAGTTCCTGTCAGAGACAGTCCCTGTCCCCATTACTATGAAGCCCACTTGAATACTGAACTGCCATAGGCTACCTTTTGTGCAGAGGTTTCAGGCCATCTCCATGAGTGGTCCTTGGCTGGCGTATCAGTTTCAAAAAAGACCCCTGTGCCCAGAATTTTTGGAACTGTTACTGTCCTTGTGGAGCTCCTGTCCTCTCCAGGTTTACTATCTACCAGTTCTTCCATAAGATTCCCTGCACTCTGCCCAAAGTTTGGCTATGAGTCTCAGCATCTGCCTTGACACCCTGCAGGGTAGGGCCTTTCAAAGGCCCTCTGTGGTAGGCTCCTGTCCTGTCCCTGTATTCTCCCTCATCTGATGTCCATCCTCTTTGCCTTTCTGCATGGGGTTTGAGCATCTTAGCCAGCATACTCCTTCCTGATTAACTTCCTTAGGTGTACAGATTTTAGTATCTTTATCCTATATTTTATATACTATATCCACTTATGAGTGAGTATATACCCTGTGAGTCTTTCTGCTTCTGGGATACCTCACTCCAGGATGATCTTTTTTCCACTTCCCACCATTTATCTGCAAATTTCATATTTTCCTTGTTTTTCATTGCTGAGTAATATTCCATCATATAGATATACCACAATTTCTGTATCCATTCCTCAACTGAGGGCATCTGTGCTGTTTCCAGCTTCTGGCTATTACAAATAAAGCTATTACAAACATAGTTGAGCAGATGTCCTTGTTGTATACTTGAGTGCCTTTTGTATATATGCTTAGGAGTGGTATAGCTGGATCTTGAGGAGGTGCTATTTCTAATTGTCTGAGAAAGTGCCAGGTTGATTTATAAAGTCTGGTTGTATAAGTTTACATTCCCACCAGCAATGAAGGAGGGTTCCCCTTTTCCAAATCCTATCCAGCATGGGTTGTCACTTGAGTTATTTGTCTTAGTCATTTTGATGGGTGTAAGGTGAAATCTCAGGGTGGTTTTGATTTGCATTTCCTGATGACTAAGAATGTTGAACATTTCTTTAAGTGTTTCTCTGCCATTCTATATTCCTCTATTGAGACTTCTCTGTTTAGCTCTGTACCCCATTTTTTAATTTGGGTTACTTGATTTGTTGGTGTTTAACTTCTTGAAATCTTTATAAATACTGGATATTAACCTTCTGTCAGATATAGGGTTGGTGAAGATCCTTTCCCAATCTGCAGGCAGTCATTTTGCTTTGATAACAGTTTCCTTTGACTTATAGAAGTTTTTCTGTTTCATGAGGTCCCATTTATTGATTGTTGCTCTTAGAGCCTGTACTGTTGAAGTTCTGTTCAGGAAGTTGTCTCCTGTTCCAATGACCTCAAGGCTCTTCCTCACTTTTTCTTCTAACAGGGTTAGTATGTCTGGTTTTATCCTGATGTCTTTGATCCACCTGAAATTTAGTTTTGTGCAGAGTGATAAATATGGATCTATTTGCATTTTCCTACATGTAGACATCCAGTTAGACCAGCACATTTTGTTGAAGATGCTATTTTTTTTTTTTTCCATTGTATGGTTTTGGCATCTTTGTCAAAAATCAGGAGTCCATAGTGTGTGGGTGTATTTCTGAGACTTCTATCCAATTCTGTTGATCCACTAGTTGGTGTCTATGCAAGTACCATGCAGTTCTTATTACTGTTGCTCTATAGTACAGCTTGAGATCAGGGATGGAGATACCTCCAGAAGATCTTTTATTATGGAAGATTGTTTTAGCAATTCTGGGTTTCTTGTTATTCCATATGAAGTTGGGAATTTTTCTTTCAAGGTCTGTAAAGAATTGTGTTGGTAATTTGATGGGAATTACATTAAATCTGTAGATTGTGTTTGGTAAAAAGGACCATTTTTACTATGTTAATCCTGCCAAGCCATGAGCATGAGAGATCTTTCCATCTTCTGATATCTTCTTCTATTTCTTTCTTTAGAGACTTGAATTTTTTTTTCATACAAGTCTTTGACTTGCTTGGTTAGGGTCACATCAATATATTTTATGTGTATTTTTGACTATTGTGAAAGGTGTTGTTTACCTAATTTCTTTTTCAGCACTTTTGTCTTTTGTATACAGGAGGGCTACTTATTTTTTGAGTTGATTTTGTATCCAGCCACATTGCTGAAAGTGTTTGTCAGCTTTAGGGTTCCCTGGTAGAATTTTTGGGGTCACTCAGGTATACTATCATATCATCTGCAAATAGTGATATTTTGACTTCTTCCTTTCCCATTTGTATCCCCTTGATCTTCTTTAATTGTCTTATTACTCTAGCAAGGACTTGAGAACTATGTTGAAGAGATATGGAGAGAGAGGGCAGCCTTGCCTTGTCACTGAATTCAGTGGGATTGCTTTAAGTTTCTCTCCATTTAGCTTGATGTTGGTTATAGGATTGCTGTATATCACCTTTACTATGTTTAGGTATGTGCCCTGTATCCCTGATCTCTCCAATACTTTAAACATGAATGGATGCTGATTTTTTTTTTTCAAATGCTTTTTCAGCAACTAAGGAGATTATCATGTGTTTATTTTTCTTTCAATTTGTTAATATGGTGGATCATAATGATGGATTTTTATATATTGAACAACCCCTGCATACCTGGCCTGAAGCCTACTTGGTTGTAGTGGATGATATCTTTGATGTGTTTTTTGTATTGGGTTTGCAAAGTATTTTTGTTGAGTATTTTTGCATCAATGCTCATAAGAGAGATTGGCCTGAAATTGTCTTTATGCTGGGGTATCCAGGGCTGCTTGCTCCTGAATAACTGGGTTCTGGAGATGCCATATTGCTTTGTCTTTTGTTGGTTGAGCTTTTACACTGGCCTCTACCCATTGGGATATCTTAGGTGTTGGGTGTTAGTTTCTGGTACTTCCTGGAATCCTGTGGTGGGATAATCCCCTTGGCAGGAAGATGATTTTTTCCCAAAGGAGCCTCCCAGTTTTTTAGGTATGGTCACTGAATGGCAGGTGTTTTTCAGAAATTGCCCAGCTCAGCTCATATCAGACCTGAGTAGTAATTGTTGCCTTTGTTATTAAAGGGGCTATCCTCTCACCCAGAGAAGTTCTGGAGACAGCTGCCCTGCTGCTGGGTTTCTTGCTGTAAATTTAGTGAGCTGCTGCTGTAACCTGGGTGCCTTGTGGTTTGGTCAGTTTAGTTAGGGAAAACTGGTTGTCCTTGGAGCAGTATCTGGGGTTGATCTCAGATAACCCAGGCTTCTGTAGGTCTGAGTTTGGAGCTCTGTGCCCCATTACCCAGGTGGTAATCAGTGGCAGGTGAGCACCACTCTCATGTGTACAGCAGGAGGCTAGAGTCTGGAGCCTGTGGATAACCAGAAACTTTTCTGGAGCTAGGTGTCCTGAGGTAGGGCCAGATATTTTTCCCCACCTTTGGGTTTTTTCTCCCAACAGGAAGACCCAGTCTGTACTGTTTGACATGGTGTGTAGAATGCATAGGCACTTGATTGTGAATGATGGCTCCAAGCTGGTGACTGGGAAAGAACCTGAGAACTTTTCCAAGAACATTCCTGTGTGTGGTGGTGGTAGTGGTGGTGGGGAGTTGGCTGAGTGCTCTAAGCTGGGACCTGCTGTTTCCCTCTTTGTGGGTTTTCTTCCAGACAGGGAAACCCAGCCTCTAGTGCCCTGGGGCACACAGTTCTGTCTGTGATGGAGTAGGGAGTCAGGTGCCACACTCAGGCTGGCAGCTGGACCCACCAGTCTGCAGGACCTGGCTGCTGGGTGACCCAGGTCAGTCTACAGGACCTTTTAGACTGGGGATCCCAGTCTCTGGTGTGACCTGAAGGGTCAGGACACACAGGTGTATCCTTCCTGGGATATCTTCTGGGGTCTTTGAGTGACCTGAGAGTGGACTGACTGATCCCACACCGTGGAGTTTCCTCTCTGGTGCTGTTGTTTTAAGGCCCAGAGTTCAGTCTTTTAGTTGCTGTACCACATTGCTGTCCCTACTCTTCATACCCTGTCCCTGGGCAAGGCCATCTTGATTCCCCCTTCCTCAGGACATTTTCTTGGGTCTATTTTATTAGATATTAGAAAACTCCTGCTTGCTTCTTGGGTCCATTTGCTTGAAAACTTAGCATATCCAGGAAATTTCCCAGAGATTAGCTGGGTGCTCTGAGGTTGAACCCATTTTTTTTTCTCATCATTGGTTTTTCTTCACCTTTGAAACACAGTCAATGGTGTTTGGGGCCAACAGTTCCAACTATTGGTCACTGTGCAGTCTCTGCTACCCAGCTTATCAGACACAGTATGCAATCAGCCCTTCAATCTGGGATCTATTTTTAATTTTTACTGAATATGAGTATTTTGATTGTATGCATGAATATGAACCTCTTGTGTGCCTAATTATCACAGTAGTCCAAAGATGTCTTCAGAACTCATGAACTTATAGCAATTGAAAGTAGTGGGTCCCAGTTAAACACTGACAATTGAGCCCAATTATTTGCAAGAGCAGCAAGCACTCCTCACTGCTGAGCCATCTGTCCTGTTTTATGTTGCTTATTTATGATCAGCATTTATATTGTTAATATTTTCATCTTTTTAGCTGTTTAAACATGCATTTCCTTTTAGTAAGATATCATTGAAGTTATAGTTTAAGCTGGGTCAGTGCAGATTTCTGGAAAAGAAATATACAACGGGAGTGAATGTATAATTCCTTGTAGAGGCTTCAGTAAAGACCTCTGAGTTCTTTCAATATTTTGTGTTTGTTTGATTGACTTTTAGGGGAGGCTCTGTCTTACTATATAGGTCTGGCTGTCCTAGAACTCTTTGAATAGATAATGCTGACATCCAGTTCAATAAGATACACCTGTGTCTGCCTCCTGAGTGAGTGATGGAATTGCAGGCATGACAGAATACACCCAGCTTGTCCACCATTTTTTGTAGTTAGTAACTGTTAATAAATTTCTCTGATCTGTACTTAGTATTGTTCATCTGTTAATTCTCTCTCTGTGTGTCTCTGTCTCTATGTCTCTGTCTTTCTATTTCACACTCTTCTCTCTGTTTGTCTTTGTCCACATTAATTGCCATGTCTATTCCAAAGCTATATCCTCTTCAAAAAGTTCAGATATGATACAGTTAAAACTTGTTATTCCGTTTTCTTCTAAAATGACTTAGTGATAACATTAACACTTATTTTTTTAATAGAAAAGTTTTAATCTTTATTTTTAATCTATAGACTACATTATTTAGTAAGGAGGATATACAAAAACAATGATCAAAGAATAATCATGTGTTCTATTCCTTTTCTTTTGTCTGGTCACTCAGAAATATGATGTTATTGGCTATGATTGTTGTTGCTTGCCACTCACATTATTTTTATCCATGTATTCACTGTAGTCCACTTTCCCTTCCACAAATATATGAGCCCCCCTCTTCACATACTGATATGCCACATCCCTGAGCCCTGGTCAAAACATAATATTCAGTACCATGTTGTCTTTTGACTGATGTTACCCATCTGTTCAGTGTCCCCTGATCAACACATCTCATTTATTGCTATATAAAATATCATGACTGTGTTTTGTCCTTCCACTTGTCTCGTGACAGAGTCCTGACCTACTCACCCAAGTAACTGAAGATGATTCATAGATTGCTCAAGAACCCAACTAATGGCTATTTTATATTCATGTCTTACAAACTGATGAAACACAGGTTTTTGAAGCACTTTGGTTTTTTTTTTTTTTTTTTCAATCTAACCTTTAGGCTTTTTCATCTCCCCTACTTTACATCATGCACAGCACCCAACTATATAACAGTCACACTTCTGTGTCAGAAAATAAATTGAAGCAGTAGAATTATATGATTATATCGACAATGAAGTATAAATTTATATTGTTGCCACTGTTTCTGTTGTACAAATGCATGGCATATTTTAGAATTCGGTGACCTTCAATGATGTGCATGTGAAATTCAGCCAAGAAGAGTGGGCCTTGCTGGAACCTTCCCAGAAGCAACTCTACAAAGATGTGATGCTAGAGACCTGTGAAAACCTCACTGCTATAGGTAAGACTGCAATTTTTCTTTCACTTTTAAAATAAAGAGACAACTTTTACTTTGTTATTGATCCTCTTCTGTAATTCCAATTGAGAATGAGAAGGAATGAGGTAAATAAATCAGGCATGGTTCTAAGGGTCACAGAAGATAGTGATTTAAGTTTTGCCTTAATAATAATATGATATTTCCAATAATATATATTTTCTGGTACTATATTTTAGGCTACAATTGGGATGACCATAATATTGAAGAACATTTTCAAAGTTCTACAAGTAATAAAAGGTAACTTTATGTGCATGTTGATACAGATATAAATCTTAAATTTTAATGTGTCCTGGAAGTTTGGTGTTTTTTGTTTGTTTGTTTGTTTGTTTATTGGCTGCTTTTTATTTTCTGTTTTTGAAATAGATTTTTTTTCTGGGTATCTGTGACTTTCTTAGACTTGCTTGTTAGACCAGCCTGACCTCAAAATCACACAGATCTGCCTGCTTCTGCCTCCACAAGTGCTGGGATTAAAGGCATGTACCAGCAACAATGGCTGTGTCCTGGAAGTTTTAAAGAAAAGCAACAGTGTAAAAACAGCACTGCTTTAAGTGTACTGATGATCATTAAAATCTCACAATTCCATGTACTTCAATGTCAGGTATCTGATTTGTGTTTACAAGGCATTCCCTAAGATAGAAGAAAATAAAATAATATTGTAACAAAAATACCATTTGAATCATATGGACATTACAGCTACTGACTTGAACTGCCAATCTGTTTAGTCTCATTCTATCTACTCAGATATTGTAAGAGGTATACACATTGAATTGGTGATCAGTATGTGTCCAAAACCTTCTAATAAGCAAAAAATTTCATAGTAGAACCAGTGTTACTCATTTTCATGCAGTAACATTGTAAAGTTTAGTGAAAGGAGCAGCTTATGAGAATCAAGAATATTGTTGTGGAGAAACCTTAATACCTATATGACATGTCTATGATGAACAAAAAACAAACTGTGTTAATTCAATGTGGGAATCTTTATTATTTTTGTAAATTAACTGGTATATCATATGTCAAAATGTTTCTAAGACACATGAGCATAGGGATATTGAAAGAAGCAGTGTCCCTGTCTTTCTCCAAGAACAATTGATTTTGATAGTAGTCCCCACTGTGAGTAAATTTTCTGAATGTGATAAATGGTTACTGTTAATTGGTTTTGCAACTTCACTGAGAATTCATCAGCAAACTCATTTTGCTGAAAATACCTATGAATACTAGGAATTTGGAACTTCTGATTGTCTTGGCTCACTTTTTAAATGAAGTATCATTCATACAGTACAAAAATTTGTGAATGGGATTGCTGTGGTAAAACTCTGAATTCTTACAATACTCTTGTATATATATAGGACAAAAACCTCTTATAGAAAAAATGATGCTATAAAAGTGATCCACATAACAAATGCTCTTACCATCACAGGGATCTTCAAAAATACCCATAATGAAGGGAATACATTAATGTAAATAAAGTGATAAAACTTTAAAATTTTATTCTTCTTTACCATTAGACCAAATTATGAAATTAATTCATATAGATAAATATATTTATTAGTGTAATGAAATGACTGTTGTAAATCTTTCACATGTGCCTAATTTTCTTTGCAGGCATGAAAGCAGTCATACTGGAGAGAAACCTTTAAATGCACTTTATGTGGTAAAGCCTTCCCCTATATCACTGTTCTCATATGGCATAAAAGAACACACACTGGAGAGAAACCTTACAAATGTAATCAATGTGGTAAAGCCTTTGCAAAAAACAGTCATCTCATTGGCCATAAAAGAACACATACTGAGAGAAACTTTATGAATGTAACCAGTGTGGTAAAGCCTTTGCAGAAAACAGTCATCTCTTAAACCATAAAAGAACACACACTGGAGAGAAACCTTATGAATGTAACCAGTGTGGTAAAGCCTTTGCACAAAACAGTAATCTCTTTAAGCCATAAAAGAACACACACTGGAGAGAAACCTTATGAATGTAACCAGTGTGGTAAAGCCTTTGCACAAAACAGTCATCTCATAAGCCATAAAAGAACACACACTGGAGAGAAACCTTATGAATGTAACCAGTGTGGTAAAGCCTTTGCAGAAAACAGTCATCTCATAAGCCATAAAAGAACACACACTGGAGAGAAACCTTATGAATGTAACCAGTGTGGTAAAGCCTTTGCAGAAAACAGTCATCTCTTAAGCCATAAAAGAACACACACTGAGAGAAACCTTATGAATGTAACCAGTGTGGTAAAGCCTTTGCAGAAAACAGTCATCTCATAAGCCATAAAAGAACACACACTGGAGAGAAACCTTATGAATGTAACCAGTGTGGTAAAGCCTTTGCACAAAACAGTCATCTCATAAGACATAAAAGAACACATACTGGAAAGAAACCTTATGAATATACCCAATGGGATAAAGCCTTTTCACAGCAGAGTAGTCTAAAAGAAAAACAGGAAAAAGACACACAGTGGAAAAGCCTTTGTGAGGGTAATTAGTGTGATAAATCCTTTGCATGTGAACAAGTAATCTCCTAAGACAACAACACATTCTGGAGGGAAACCATATGAATATAACTATGTGGCAAAGCCTTTGCACATAACATCTCCTAATACATAAAATAACACATACTGTAAAAGATGTCTGACTGTAACCAATGTAAAAAAACTTTTGGACTTCAGAATAATCTCCACACTCATGAAAGAAATCCTAATGGACAGAAAGCCTGTGAGTGCTTTTAACATGGTGAAACCATTCCACATTTGTATAATCTTCATCATCATGAAAGGATTCATACTGAGAGAAAACTTATGAATGTTTTAAAATGGTGAGGCCTTGCACAAATCTAGAGTCATCATCATCATAAAAGTATCCTTACTGGAGAGGAATTCTGTGAATATAAGCAATTTGGAAATGCCTTTGTGTACTTTGGTCCACTGAGATCCAACAGAACTGAAAAACTAGCTCAATGGAAATGACCTTCCATTTTCTGAAGGGGAAAGGGAATAGGTGCAATAGGAATGGAGGGTAGTACTGTGGGAGAGAAGGGAGGGGACTATGATTGGAATTTAAAGTAAATAAACTTATTTTTAAAAAGAATACAATGAATGGTGAATATCAATTACATGCAACAGTATTATATAATGTTGTTTTGGAAGACTTATTGATAATCCTGATTCTCAACATTTACTGTTTTCAATTGTCTCACTTTACACAAGAAATTTTTACTCCAGTGGATGAATATTTAGGGAATGGTGAACTAACACCAGCTAGGAAGTTCTCTGAGAGTAACACAACAGTGGTAGCCTGTAGAAGTTTCTTTGTGTACACATACCTTTTGTTCCAGCGGTACTATTGAAAAACATCACAACCCCCACTGAATTTTGAGATATGAGGGAGGAGGCTTTCTTTTCCTTGTATGACCCTGCATCTGGCCTAGATGTGTAACCATGTCAAGGGTGAGTTTTCTCTGCCTGACTTCATCTAGAGAGTGTCTTTAGACAATCGACACCAACAATCAAATTTGATAGATGGCCTTTGACACAGATCCCTGATAAATCTCCCCTCCCTTCAAATATAGGATAATTTGGTTCTGTGTTCTTGTTCTTCTTATTCATACAATAGGAATGTGCTGTTTAATGCAAATCGAGCATCCTTGAATTGCCTAGTATTAAGCAATTATCTACACCTATGTTTGGAGCATCCCAGGCACTCCTCAAGGGATATAAGCCTCTGTTTTCTGTTTTCTGGAATTAAAGTTGAACTTACTTTCTGAGGTGGTTCGCAGTGTGTCTGATCACTGTTATTTTTACAGGTCTTTCCAAGCTTTATACGTCATCTTCTGGCCCTCCTTCCTTTTTGGGCTGGTGGGAAACAGCCTCCAGACAGCAAGAGAATCACATTCTCTGAAATGCTTGTGATAAAATGTTTCACACTTCATAGCATTTCAAATTTCACGTGTTTCTGGATATGAGATGGTAAATCAAACACTGTCTTGGGGTGGGACTCTTTAAAATGAGTTATACCTAGTGTTGATTTCACAGTAAGCTTGCAGGCAAGCTTCATGGTATGAAATCTTCTGAGGTGAGCACAGTTGGCCTATGGAGAAGAAATAAGAGCAGAAATTTTATTTCTCTGTTTTTAGTAGCTGAGTAGTGTTCCGATAATGTATGGGTTGATGTCAGAGGAGTGGAGCTCCTCTTCTGAGTAGACTAGGGGAAGGGATATGGGGAAGATGGAGGGAGGGTGGGAACAGTAGTAATTGAGGGAGTGGCCTTTAATATGGATATATAATGAATAAATTTTGAAAAAAATTAAAAATGAATTAGAAAAACAAACTTGACAGCAAAAAATTTGAGTCCAGTTTGTACCCCACCCTCCCTCAAAGAAAAGAAAGCAAATATAAAGAAAGAAAAGAAAATTAGAATCTTTGTTTTTGCCACCTTTCTTCCTTTGTGAGCTCATTTTTTAATCATTTCTAATGGAGACCATGCTGCTCTCTCTGAAGTTTATATTTCCATAGATGTAGGTTTTATACCTGGAGCAAATGGCAGATGTTCATATTTAACATATCAAAACAGACCTACCTGCTAATTTTCTCTTAGCAATCCCTCAGTCCTTCCATGTTATATGGTCCTCCAGGCTGGCATAGCCCACCCAATACCCTGAATTCTTCCCAGGGCCTGAGCTAACCTAATTCCCCCTTACCCATATATGGGCAAACTATTTTGGCTACCTGGTCCTGTTGAAAGCCATGCAAGAGCAACAGCAAAACATCTGTAGCACTCATGTAATTTGGCTCCCCTGTTAGCATAGTCATGATGAGTTTGTCTTGAGAAGCATAATCCCAAGCACTGCTTATACTGAGGACTTTGTGCTGTAACATAGCTCTGTTTGATGCCATTATGATGCCCATATTCCTTATAACATGAGTTGTATGAAAACTCTAAGGATGCTTCTAGCCCCTCACTGGGCAATATCACTGGCATTTATTATAACAATGCTTGATATCTTTTTGCAGATTTAGCTGGAGCAAATTAATGAATTAACCACTGCTCTTGAAAGGGACCATAGTTGTAGATTTTTAGCAATGACCATTATAATTAGAAAGAATTTGAAAAAAAAGATTGTTTGACAAGGTTGGAGAAGATGTTTTTGCTTATGACTCTGATGTAAAAAATCTTAGAGAACAATAGAAAAGCCTATTAATAGTAAAGGGATGTTTTAAGGTTGATGAGCAGAAACAATAGCCCAAGGCAGAGTTGGCTATCTGAGCACCCTCAAGCTGGGTCTGAAACTGAGACAGCAGGTGATTCCCTATACTTGTTTTTCCCTCAACTTATTGATATGATTTAATAAAAATTATTAATGAGTAGATGCACACCCCTTTAAGATTTAAAGTACAGGTGCCAGTACCATGTCATTTTTATTACTGTTGCTCTATACTACTTGAGATGTGGGATGAAGATACCTCCAGAAAATCTTTTATTGTACTGGCAT
This sequence comes from Meriones psammophilus, assembly GCA_036365155.1. NCBI lineage: Eukaryota > Metazoa > Chordata > Mammalia > Rodentia > Muridae > Meriones > Meriones psammophilus. Next base: position 230,539 of record JAEOAE010002479.1, read on the forward strand.
GTTTTTATCAATTCTGTTTTGTTTTTTTTTTTTCGTTTTTCCATATGAAACTGAGAATTTTTCTTTCAAGGTCTGTAAAGAGTTGTGTTGGTATTTTGATTGGAATTGCATTGAGTCTGTAGATTTCTTTTGGTAGAGTGGCCATTTTACTATGTTAATCCTACCAATCCTAGAGCATGGGAGATCTTTCCATCTTCTGATATCTTTTTTTTTTTTTTTTTCATACAAGTCTTTCATTTGCTTGATTAGAGTCACACTAAGGTACTTTTTATGTTATCTGTGGCAATTGTGAAGGAGTGTTTTTCCTAATTTCTTTCTGAGCCTCTTTCTGTTTTTGTACAGGAGGGCTTCAGATTTTTTTTTTCAAATTTAATTTTGTATCTAGCCACTTTGCTGAAGGTGTTTATCAGCTGTAGGAGTTCCTGTTTGAATATTTAGGGTCATTCATGTGTATTATCACATCATCTACAACACAAGCTGGACTGGATGTGGAGAAAGGGAACACTCTTACATTGCTGATGGGAATGTAAACTTGTACAGCCACTTTGAAAAATCTGGTGCTTTCTCAGAAATTTATGAATAGTATTACTTCAACATTTAGTTATACCACCCTGGGCATATATTCAGTATATTATCAACCATACAAGGACATTTGCTCAACTATACTCAGAATAGCATTTTTTATAATAGCCAGAATCTGAAAACAACCTAGATGTACCACAGCTGAGGAATGGATACAGAATTTGTAGTACATTTACACAATGCAATTCTACTCAGCAGTTAAAAACAAGGAAATCAGCAGGCGAATGGAGGCAACTAGAAAAGATCATCCTGAGTGAGGTATCCAGAAGCAGAAAGACACTCATGTTATATACTCACTTATTAGTGGATATTAGTTGTATAATACAGGATTAAAAATACTAAAATCTATAGTTCTAATTGAGCTAAACAACAGGAGGATCCTAGGAAGGTGTTTAATCCTCATTCAGAAGGGCAAATGGGATAGACATTGGTAATGGGAGAAGACAGAGAACAGGGCAGGAACCTACCAGAGAGGGCCTCTGAAATAATATACATAGCAAGGTATTGAAACAGATGGTTAGAGTCATAGCCAAATGTTGAGCATAGAGCATGGACTCAAAAGAAAGATTCAGGAGATAGAAAGACCTGGATGGGAAAGGCACACCACAAGAAGGCCAACTGAACCAAAAATATGGGCCCAGCGTGTCCTGTTCGAAACAAGGACCATGGATAAAGAACACCTAGAACCCCTGCTCAGATGTAGCCCATAAGTATCTGTCTCCTTATGAGTTCCCTATTAAGGGTAACAGGGGATGTCTTTGACATGAACTCAGTGGATGGCTCAGGAGTAGGATCACCTACTCCTGGGAGGCAGCCTTTCCAGGACACAGAGGAAAAAGGTGCAGCCATTCCTGTTGAGACCTGATGAGGTAGGCTAGAATATGATAGGGGAAGAAGACTTCCCCTATTAGCGGACTTGGGGAGGAACATGTGTGAAGAAGGAGGAGGGAAAGTGGGGTTAGGAGGGGAGGAGGGAGGAGTTTATGGGGGGGGATGCAAAGTGAATAAAGTGAAATTAATAGAAGTTTAAACGTGAACAAAAAAAACCTTCAGCAAATTAAAATGAGAACTGTAATAAAATTTTAAAAATGCATGCGAGAATTATAGGACATCAAAATCCAAATGTGCCAGTGAGTGAATTTTTTGGCCATCTACCTTTTGGAATGTACTCTTAAATGTACAATTAAGAGAAGTCCCTTGGATAAAATGATTGTCCCTTGGAGAAAACTACACTTTCATTTGCAAGTGCTTATCAATTAGAGATAAGGGTTGGGACAAAGCCAGGTGTGCACTTCTCATTTCAGCTGTATAACCACATCTGGTGCAGAATATTAAAAGGCCTAGTGCGTGCTGCCTCAGTATCTCACAATTTATATATGCTTCAGTCATCTTAATTTATAGTGCTTTCTTTTTTGGTATCCTCTATACTTTCTCTCTGTTACAGTCTTCTGGCTGAATTACAAATGTCTGTGGAGGGCATGAATTTGATGGAAAATTTCCATTTCTACTTGAGTCGTCTGAGGTCTCTCACTGAATATCTATTTTCTCTACGGGTCTCTGAATTTGTTTCCATCATCTGCAGGAGGAAGCTTCTTTGATGATGGAAGAACAAGACCCTGGTCTGTGAGTATAGCAGAATGGTGTCAATGGTCATTTTATTTCTTTTAGTAGAACGTAGTATATTTTTTCTCTAGAACCCTGGGCTATGTAATTTCTTTTTCTTGGTCAATAAACCAGTGTCAGGTGTGGATTCCATCATGTGAAATGGGCCTTGAGTCAAACTATAGATTGGTTATTTACTCCTACAACTGTTGCATTAATATGTCTTACAGGACCCTGTTATAGTTCAAAGGTTTGGTAGCTGGGTTAGTGTTTATATTTCTCCTTTTGTAGTGTGCAGAGTATTCCCTGTATCAAAGTTGCTAAGAATGTAAGTGTGAAGGTCCTATATAGGCACGATTTATGCATGTTCAATGATTTGTGTAAGTGTTACCTCAAGCAATAGGGCATTGCAGTCATTTTGTGGAGAGCAACCTATAGTCTTGACAAAAGCCTGTTTTGTTTTGGCATTACAATCACACTACTTTGGCCAATACCTCAGTTAATTATAAACCATTACCAGTACTGGATGCTTAATTTAGTGACAAGAGATTTCCAGTTGGGACTTTCTTCTTGGGTGGTGATTTCATTTATGTTGGCTTCATATATATATATATATATATATATATATATATATATATATTATTAGAAAGCTTCTATTGCATTAGGTTTCCACTGTACCAAACAAATGACCCTTAATTTTACCTGTCTTTTCTCATGTTACCTTTTCATTGCCTTCTTCCTTTCCCAATCCCCTTCAATTCTATCTTTTTAGCCCACCTTCAATTTGTACTAAGTATTTTATTTCCCTTTCCTATGGAGAAATCTCTGCCTCCCCTAACCTCCAGTTCTTAATCTGTATGTATCCCCTGTGGTATTATGTTCAGTTGCTTGCATATCATACATCTTGCAAGTGATATATATGTAAAAGCAAATACATACCCTATTTGTCTTTGGGGATCTAGGTTCTCTCACTCTCAGTTATCTGCAAATGTGCATTTACCTTCACGTTTCATGATTTGATTTTTTAAATGTCTGAGTAATATTTGATTATGTAATAGCACTAGTACTATAACAAAAATAGAAATACACAGTGGAAAAACAGATAAAATATTCACAAATGGTGCTGACCAAACTAGATGCCTATATGTAGAAACATGGAAATTGATGCTTATTTTCACTCAAAAGTCACCTCCAAATGGATCAAAATCTCACCAAAGTTTATATACAGTTAAAGTCTTGAAGTCACATAGCTTTTTGACAAAGATCCAGCATAGCTGCGTTGCATGTTACAATGGCCTTCATGCTATCTTTCAGGCTTTTTCTTGATCTCCACTTGCTACATGCTTAAAGGGTTTTCAATACATGTACAACCTGGGGACATTGGAGCAATGGGAAATTTTTTAATGAATCATTTATGCCTTCACCCTGGAGTACTGCTTCTAAGCTTCCTCAGAAAAATCCTGAGCATACTGCTTCTCTCATTTTTAGGGGAAATATCAATTATCTGGCCCTACATGAATGTCTTCCTCATGAAAGTTTTAACTCACATAAAAATGGCAGAAAACTCCTTATGAGACTTCAGCTCCAAGATAGTCTTGCAAAATCTACCCTCGTGATTCCTCAAGAAGAAAATAATCAGAACAACATTTTCTTAAAAGGCAAACAAAGTTTGTATTAGGACTTCCTTTTCCTAGATATATTAGCTTGCACAGTAACACTGTGGTGTTGTATGACCAAAATAATGAAAGAATACTTAGATTTAGCACATAAATAAATTCTACAAAGATATGAAGTATAGACATTGTGTTATGACAGGAATTTGATTTTCATTTCTCTGATTTTTAAGGACGTTGAGCATTTTAAGTGTTTCTACACCATTCAATATTCCTTTGTTGAGAATTTCTGTTTAGCTCTGTACCCAATTTTTTATTGGATTATTTGATTTGTTGGGTTCTGTATATATTCTGGGTATTAGCCTTCTGTCAGATGCAGAGTTGGTGAAGATTCTTTCCCAGTCTGTAAGCCACCATTTTGTTCTGCTGACAGTGTCCTTTGTTTTAGAGAAGCTTTTCAGTTTCATGAAGTTTCATTTATTGATTGTTTATTTTAGAACCTGTGCTACTGATGTTCTGTTCATGAACGTGTCTCCTGTGTCAATGTGCTCAAGGCTCTTCCTCATTTATTAAATAACAGATTAAGAGTGTTAGTTTTATGTTGAGGTATTTGATCCACAAGGACTTTACTTTTGTGCAGGGTGATAAGTATGGATCTATTTGTATCTTTCCATATGTGGACATCAAGTTAGACAAGCACCATTGGTTGAAGATGTTCTTTTTTCCATTGAATGACTTTGGCTTCTTTGTCAAAAATCAGGTGTTGTAGGTGTGTCGGTTTATTCTGGGTCTTTGATTCAATTCCACTGATCCACCAGTAAGTTTCTATGCCAGTACCACACCGTTTTTACTGTTTCTCTGTAGTACAGCTTGAGATAAGGATGAAGATACCTCAAGAAATTTTTTATTGTACTGGATTCTTTTAACTATTCTGGCTTTTTTTGTGTTTTTATGTGATGTTGAGAATTGTTCTTTCAAGGACTGTAAACAATTGTGTTGGTATTTTGATGGGAAATGCATTAGATCTGTACATTTCTTTTGGTAGGATGGCCATTTTGGTGTTATTCCTACTGATCCATGAGTATGGGAGATCATTCCATCTTATGATATCTTCTTCAATTTCTTTCTTCAAAGACTTGAAGTTTTTTTTTATACAGATTTCTCCCTTGCTTGGTTAGAGTCACACCAGTGCACTTTATGTTATTTGTGGCTATTGCAATGTTGTTGTTTTTTTTCCTAATTTCTTTTTCAGCCCTCTTGTCTTTTATATACAAGATGGTTTCAGATATTTTTTAGTAACTTTATATCCAGCCACTTTGTTGAAGGTGTTTATCACCTATAGTAGTTCTCTGGTAGAATTTTTAGGGTCACTCATGTATACTGTCATATCATCTGTGAATAGTGATACTTTGACTTCTTCCTTCCCCTTGATTGATTTTTTTTTTTTTTTTTTTTTCTGCTCTAGCTGGAACTTCCAGTAGTATGTTGAAGAGAAAGGAGAGAGTGAACAAACTTGACTTGTCTCTGATTTCAGTGGGATTGATTTAAATTGCCTTTTTTGTAGTTTGATGTTTCCTATAGGCTTGTTGTATATTATCTTTACTGTGTTTAGGCATGTGCCTTTTATCTCTGATATCTCCAAGACTTTAAACATTAATTGATCTTGGGTTTTATTAAATACTTTTCAGCATCTATTGATATGATCATGTGTTTTTTCTTTTTCAGTTTGTTTATGTGGTGGATTACACTGATGGTTTTCTATATATTGTATCTCCCCTGCATGCCTAGGATGAAGCCACTTGGTCATGGTAGATGAGATCTATGATGTTTTCTTGGATTCATTTTGCGAGTATTTTATTGAGTATTTTTGTTTCAATATTCATAAGAGAGAATGGAATGAAATTATCTTTCTTTGTGTATCCCTGCCATTAGTTATCTTTTGTGAGGTTTAGGTATCAAGGTTAATGTGGCCTCATAGAATGAGTTTGGTAATGCTCCTTCTTTTTCTGTTTTGTGAAATAGTTTGAAGAATATTGGTGTTACCTCTTCTTTGAAGGTCTGGGAGAATTCTGCACTGAAACCATCAGGCTCTGGGAAGAATTTGATGAGTGCTTATATTTCATTAGGGCATATAGGTCTATTAGTTTAGTTACCTGATCCAGATTCAACTTTGATAAGTGTATTCTTGCAAGAAAATATTCCATTTCATTTAGATTTTCAAATTTTGTGGCATATAGACTTTTAAGGTAAAACTTAATGATTCTTTGAATTTCCTCAGTGTCTGTAATTATACCACCTTTTATTTTCTGATTTTGCTGATTTGTATAGTGTCTCCCTGTGTTTTAGTTAGTTATGCTAAAGGTTTGTCTATCTTTGTCATTTTCTCCAAGAACCAGCTCTTGCTTTTGTTTATTCTTTGAATTGTTTTCTTTCTTTCTAATTTATTGATTTCTGCCTTAAGTTTGATTATTTCTAGCCATCTACTCCTCTTGTTTATGTCTATTTCCTTTTGCCTAGGTCTTTCACGTGTGTTGTTATGTTGATATGAGTTGCCTCAGATTTCTTTATGAAGGCACTTACTTCTATGAACTTTCCTCTTAGAATTACTTTCATTATGTCTCATTAGTGTAGTTAAGTTGTGCCTTCATTTTTGTTAAATTCTAGAAAGTCTAATTAGTTTATTTCTTTCATAATCCAGCTGTCATTGAGTAGAGTTCAGTTTCCATGCATATGCAGGCTATTTATTATTATTTTTTGTTACTATTGAAGTCTAGCTTTAGACCATATTGTTCTAATATGATACAAGGGATTATATTGGTATAATGTTCCTTTTTTTTTTGGAATATATACAATTTACCCTTGTTCATTCAAATGCTGATTTCTCTCCTCCACTGTCTGGTTTCAATCCAGGTATTCTATTGTGATGCTTTTTCTAAGCATCACCTGTCTCAAGTTTACATAAACATGCCACCATTTGTTGTCTATATTGTCAATTAAAACAACCAGCCCCAATACTGAGCAATGGAGAGGATAGGGTGAGACATCCTGGTCCAGAGTGGGAGGAAGAGGTAGGAGGCAGGAGAGGAAAGGAGAGGAGGAGAATCTGCAGGAGAGGTCTTGGCACCACATGCAGAAATTAACTGGAACTATCACAAATATCACAAAAAGCAAGTATGATGGGTGAATCTGAATGGTAGGAAACTCTGCGGGCTTGGAGGTTTAAGATGGAGTAACTGTTAGCCAACATTGTGCTCTAGGTTAATTAATTAAATCCTAGTCTCTGTGTGGTGATTTGGTTATACAGCTGTTTAGGAATAACCACTGCTTAACCAAAAGATTTATCAATAGTAAATATTAATATCTACAAAAATGGCACTCAACTAATCTAACTATCCACACCCTTTAAATCCTACTTTAATTTAATTTGGTGGGGGAGAGGAAGAAGCTCTCAGCGATACAACCCAAACTTTAAACCTAAAAACTCCCAGATAAATTACTGGCTCTTTAAAAGAGACTCTTAAACATGCCTCAGAACAAAAGACAGCCTACTGTGGGCAGACCTGAGACTAAACAAAACTGGTTGCCACTACAGTCTAACAGGATGAAAGAAATATTAAAACAGACTTCTTTGAGCTTGGCTGATAATCTCTTCTATGGTTTTAAGAAAGAAATAAAGGAAAATTTAGAAATTATGACTATGGTTACATTCATATTCCTCAATTTAACTTTAATAATTGATTTAGCCTTTTATGTCTTCTCAAATGCAAAGGCTTCAGAAAAGATACTGGAACAATACAAAGAACAAGTAGAACAATATGAAGAAAAAATGAAGGTTGGAAACAGGACATAAAACAAGATATACAAAAACTTACATACAGAACATGATAAACAACAGGAAAAGAGGGCAGAGGTTTTAGAAAAGATACTGGAAAACACAAAGAACAACTAGAACAATATAAAGAAAATTTAAAAGTTAGGAGCAAGGCATAAAACAAGATATTCAAGAGTATATTGAACAAAACAAACAACAGAGAGATAGGTGTGAAATATGGGTACCGAACTTAAAGAAGAGTTTAGAATACTAAGTAAAGAAAATACTCAGGCAGATGCAAAAGATAATAATAAAGAAAGCCAAACAAAGGTGGTTAGAAAACAAATGTTAGCTTATTTAGTCAGTGTACAACAGAGACCAGCAGAAGATGATCACCCACAGGATTACCATGAGGCTGAATGGCACCCTGTGGAAGTTCTAGACCTGAGGTGGATATTCAATTCCAAGGAGTTGGAACTTTATCTAAAGTGAAACAAAGTGGTAGATGGCTTAAATGTACAGGATCAGAAGGTCAAATGAGAAAACTAAGACAATACGTGGCTGAGATAGCCATAAACTTATGGAGAAGAGATTTGTTATAACAATGGAAGACCCAGATTAACATCCCCCCAAGTTCTGAGACAAGCCAAAAAACAGGTAATACTCCTGATAAAGAAGCTAAAATTATTTTAAAATGTCATCAAAAACGGTTTCAGACTGTCCAGGCTGTCCATAAACAAAATACAGCAGAGGCCATCTTTTCAACTGCCTGTTGGAAAGCCACTGCTAATAAAATTCCCACAGCCTTAACACTAAGGTGGTTGGCTGACCAACCTATTTGGATTGAACAATGGTCTATGAGTAAAGAAAAATTACTGGCACTAAAGCAGCTAGTCCTGGAACAACTGGAGGCTCAGCATATAGAGGAGTCCAACAGCCCTTGGACTTCTCCGGCATTTGTCATCAAAAAGAAATCTGACAAATGGAGGATGTTAACAGATCTAAGAGCAATTAACAAAATTATTCAGCCAATGGGGTCATTACAATCCGGAATCCCATTGCTTTCCTTGTTACCTAAAGAATGGCCAATTATGGTGATTGATTTAAAGGATTGCTTTTTCACATTCCTTTACATGAACATGATAGGGAAAGTTTTGCTTTCTCAGGACCCACTTTGAATAGAAGCTGTCCAATAAAGAAATATCACTAGATGTTCTTACCACAAAGGATGTTGAACAGTCCTATTTTATGCCAATATTTTGTACAAGAGCTGTTGGAGATAATTCATAAGCAGTTTCCTCAATCCATAATTTACCACTATATAGATGCTAGCTTATTAGCTGATTCAGATACAAAAACATTAGAAAATATTTTTGATGATATAAATAGAACTTTGCCTTGTTGGGATTTAGAGATTGCTCCTGAAAGATTACAAAGAGGAGATTCTATTAATTACCTAGGATACAAAATAGGTCTACAGAAAACTCTACCACAAAAAGTACAAATTAGAAGAATCCAATTAAAAACTCTTAATGATTTTCAAAAATGCTGTGGAATATTAACTGGCTATTGCCTACCTTTGGTTTAGCTACTCAAGAGCTAAGTAACTTATTTCAAACCTTACAGGATAATAAGGACTTTAAAAGTCCAAGAACGTTGTCAACTGAAGATGAAAATGAATTGGCTCTGGTAGAAAGGAAATTACAAAATGCATATATAGACCATATATTGATTCAAAGAGGGCCTGTATTTTGGTTACCTTGCTTTCCACTCATTCTCCAACAGGAATTGTTGTGCAGAGGGAGGACTGTCTTAGAATAGATATTTTTGGCACACAAACAAAATAAAACCTTAAAAACTGAATCCTTACGATTCAGTTCAAAAATCAAAATTATATACAATTCTTTTGGTGTTATCATATTTTCAAGAATCTCGTAATATAGTCACTGACTCTCAATATGCAGAAAGAGTTTTCTGCATATAGAAACTGCTGATCTAATTCAGGATAATTTGGACTTAACTTCACCGTTTCCTCAATTACAACGAGTAATCAGAAATAGAAATAATCCACTGTATATAAAATAGATCAGATCTGATATGGACCCACAAGGCCCTCTAGTAGAAGACAATGATAAAATTGGTCAACTATTGATAGGAAGCGTGTTAGAGGCCTCAGAATTTCATGAAAACACCATGTTAACAGCAAAGGTTTCAAAAGAGAGTTTTCTATCACTTGGCAACAAGCCAAAGAAACTGTGTGAAAATGTCCCACTTGTTCATTATATAACTAAACTCCACTAACTGCAGGAAGTAACCCTATTGGTAACTAAAAAAATGAAATTTGGCAAATCACGTGTTTTATTTTATAGAGTTTGGTAAACTGATATATGTGCACTATACTATAGACACATATTCAGGGTTCCAATGAGCAAAAGCCATAAGTTCTGAGAAGGCTGATTCAGTTATTACACATTTATTAGATTTGATGGAAGTTATGGTTATGCCTACACAAATTAAGACTGATAATGCTACAGCATATGTCTCTAATAAAATGGAATTTTTTTTTTCGTATTAGAAGATAAAACATATAACAGGTATACCTCACAATCCTGCCGGGCAAGCAGTCATTGAAAAATTGAATCGTACTTTAAGTGACATGCTTAACAAACAGAGAGGGGTATTAAAATACCACAGAGATAGATTACATAATGCTTTATTGATCTTAAATTTCTTAAATGTTAATGAACAACAAACAACAGCTGCAAAAAACACTGGTTTATAGAAAATAAAATTGCTGAATTATTTCAGCCTATATATTTCAAAGATACCCTAACTTCACAATGGACAGTAGGGAATGTGTTACACACTGGGGAAGAGGTTCATACAGGAGAAGATAAATTATTGGTTCCTTCAAAACTAATAAAAATCAGATATCACAGAGGAAGACCACCTGAAAACCTTGGTCACACACAAGAAGAGAGAAATTAAGAAGACCAAACAAAACAGGTAATATAAATTGATAATCCCTTCACATGGGAACAACTCTAAAACTGACCCAGACATAAAAAATGTCTCTAGCGGAATTTCAGCAGTGCATGGCCAACAAATCCTTGGCTATAATATCCTCAATATCTATTATGCCATTCTTTTAATTGGCATTGATAAAATTGGTTCACAGTTTAATGTCATTCTGAATATCTCATACATTTATAATTTTAGAACAGTATAATGCTTGTGAGAAATTATATGTTTGCAGAACAAAAGGAGTGAATACTGGAGATGCTGGACCAAACCTGACAGAATCTTCCTTCCAGCATGCTGAGACATTGACACATCTGTTTCACTATCTTGCATGTTCCAGAATTCTGCTTGATCCTGTCTCAACAGCTTCAATTGCTGTTTCTCATCACGGCCTGCTCCCAAGAGAGCTTTGAAGAAAGCTACAAATCTTAACTGGTCCACCATTTTAGACTGTTCTAAACAGGACTTTTATTATTATTTTATTCTCAACATTCAAAGACTGGACCATAAATATTGCTTGCTTAATTAAACATTTTTCAATTTTCTTTGGGCCCCCAAAAGGATTTCTGCATGTCCAAAATGTCAGCTAGAAGAAATCAATGAGAATGATGTCCTATTTTCCTCAACAGGGATTGGGTAGGTTTGGGGTTGTTTCCTGTGGTTACAAGTGTCATCGGGAGACGTTTATAAATTACTAAATTTCTCATTTAGAGTGAAACTGTTATGCCCAGTTCGGGAACCCCAAAAGACCAGAGATACACTCTGCTGTAAATACATGAGGTTTTTAAAATCGTATACGTGTTTGGACATGGGACACAAACTTCCTGTGGACACAGGAGAGTAATGTAGCCCTGAGATCTAGGGAAGCAAGGTTTTTATGGGGCAAAACCGCAAGCAGGGACTTACATGTTTTGGTGTTACGTGATTGTGAAATGGAAACTGACTTTTGAAATGGTTGGTCCACTTTGGGCAGCAAGAGTGCAAACAGTTCTGGCCTGGCCCTATGGGCCATTTTCCTAGCAACTGTATAATTATTGGGCAGGAAAGAATGTATTAAGGCTAATTTGTGCCCCCAGGGCATTAAGGCTAGTTCTTCCTTGAAGGAGGCTGGACATGTTTCCAACTTACTAGCCTTTATTCATGCTTCTGCTTTAAATTTTTAAACAATAGCCACTGATTTTTAAGTCTTTGGTCTCTCAAATCCATTAAGAATTAATGTAACTGACATTTTAAAAATGAAATAAAATGAAGTTTTAAATCTTTCTTCCATCTGCTATTTTCCCCATAAACTCTACTGTGTGCCTTCCTTGTGAAAGGAACCTGGGTCTGGCAATGTGCCAGCAGGCCAGGCTCTGATTTTTTTTATTTCAATCTTATTATTATTATCATTATTATTATTAATTTGGGTTTTTGAGACAGGGTTTCTCTGTGTAGCCCTGGCTGTCCAGGCCTCTTTGTATACCAGGCTGGCCTTGAACTCACAGACATACTCATAGACATCTACCTGCATCTGCCTCCCAAGTGCTGGGATTAAAGGTGTGTGCACTGTGCTTGGCAGGACTTTCTTATAGCCTGGTTGAAGTCATACTTTATGACTTAGGACATGTCTAGACAAGTGAGTGTGAAGAACTGGCAGGGGTGCAAATCCTTGCTTTTGGAGAGAGGGTTTCTTTTGTGGCCTTGCATGTCCTGAACTCATTTTGCAAACCCAGATGGCCTGGAACTCACACCAGTCTCTGCTTGCCCCACTGACAGCCACAGGCATGCGACATCACACCTGGCTTCTTGTTATAGTCTTTAAAAATGATTTGTAATCTCTGTCTGCCTTCCTGAGACCAGCCGTATTAAAAAAGGGAATGAGTGTTCTTTTTTGAGAGAGGGAAACATTATTAATGATTCATGGTGTAGTTCTCTTTATTATGGAAGATTTGTTTATTATTTGTACACTATTCTGTCTGCACGCCAGAGGAGGGCGCCAGGTCTCAGAATAGATTGTTATGAGCCACCATGTGGGTGCTGGGAATTGAGCTCAGCACCTCTGGAAGAACAGTCCGTGATTTTAAACTCTGTGCCATCTCTCCTGCCCCCTCATTTCTTATTTTTATTTTTTAAATTATTATTTATTCATTTTAAATCCCTGTCTTAGACCCCTCCCTCTTCTCCTCCCAGTCCTACCCTCCCTGTTTCCCCTATCATCCCTCACCTGGCTCTTCAGAGAAGGGGATCACCTGCCTCTATTGTGCACACCCACCCACCCCAGCATATCAAGTGGCATCAGGACTGAACACATACTCTTTGGCTGGCGAGGCAACCACAACAAGGGAAAGTGAAAGAAGAGCTAGTTTGTGGGTCAGGGTGTATTCATATGTGTGTTGGTCCTGCTGTGTTTATAACGCCTTGTTACACTTGTGTCCTTCATCCACTCGGGTGCTTACACTTTGCACACAGAGTTTCTTGAGCCCTTAGTGGCTTAGGGTTTCTTGCAGACATCTCATTTAGGGTGGAATGGTCCAAGGCTTCTCACTGTTTGCATATCGACTGGATGTGAGTCTCTGTATTTATTCCCATCTCCTGCAGGAGGAATTTCCAATGATGGCCTAGCAAGGCACTAATCTGTGAGTATGGTTGTGCTCCTTTAGCACAACTGTAGCATTTAGATTTCTCTTATGTCCTTGGCCTCTGTAGACTCACTCAAGTTCCTGGCCACTCAAGCAGTATTGGATCAAGTTTCCTTCTCATGGAGTGGGCCTCCTGAAACCCAACTAGATATTAGTTGGTCTCTTCCGTGACCTTTATGCCACAAGCGCACCAGCAAATCTTGTAGGCAGGTCACTGTTGGAGTGTGAAGGGTGTATGGCTGGGTTGGTGTGCACCTTTCTCTTCTGGTGGCATGCAGTGTATGTTCCAGTATTTCAAACAGCAGTCTATAAGGGTGAAGGTTCTCGGTAGATGCCAGCTGGGATTCGCTGTGTCCAATGACCTTGTGAAGGTGTTGTCCTCAGCAACAGAATCTTACCATCATGTTGGGGAGAGCACTGGAGGATGGACACAGGTTGGGTTATCCCAGGCCCTGCCTTGATCTAGCACAGAGACCTCCTGCATACCAACTCCACAGGACTCTGGGAAGCCTGCTCTCAAGACACGCCTTTGTCTGTTCTTATTAAATTGAAATAAATACATAGTATTAAATGAAAACATCATATATATAAAGCTAGTTATTAAGGGACACGTGTGCACCACCAGAGGGCACCAGATTTCTTGACAGATGGTTTGAGCGCCACCGTGTGGTCCCTGGGATGGAACCTGGCACCTTGGTAAGAGAGGGATTCTCTGTGTCAGATGGCTGTTGCGATGACAAAATTTTTTTTTTTTTTTTTTTTTTTTTTTAAGATTCATCCATCCATGTATTCATTCATCCATTCATTCATTGTACAGCATTCTGCCTGTGCACCAGAAGAGGTCACCAGATCCCATTACAGATGGCTGTGAGCCACCATGTAGTTGCTGGGAATTGAACTCAGGACCTCTAGAAGAGCAGCCAGCGTTGTTAACCTCTGAGCCATCTCTCCTGCCTCCAGTTTTTTTTTTTTTTAATCTTTAAAAAATATTTATTTTCCATGTGAGCGCGTTTCTGCCTTCCCAAGACTAGTCCTGATTTGACTGGGAGACTCGAAATTAATTTTAAAAAGGGGCAGGTACCCTAGGATCCCTTCTCCCTGGACCAGGGACCAGGGACCAGCTGGACTGCGTCTGATCAGGAGAATTCAAAGCGCACATTTTTCCTGCACACAAGTGGCTTCCAGCAGCCCTGTGTGTTTACTTCCGGTACCAGGGGGCGGGGCTATGGCATCACTAATTGGCTCCAAAAGGCTCGTGATCCTGAAGACAGCGAGGGGCACAGGGCGGGGACATTGACAGAACACCAGGGACCAGGGAAAACGCTGTGTGCTTTGTGACGATGGGGAAAGCGCTTCCGGGGGATACTTCTGGGTCCTGACAGAGCTCTAGGCTAAGTAGGGAGGAGGAGGATAGCTTGTGAGGGTGTAATGAGGGGCATACAACATTCTGGGAATTGTATTTCTGCTTCTGCGACTCTGCAAAGCGACGATATAGTGAGACCTGGCTAGGTTATTACAAACAATCCCAGAAGTCCTTGCTCTGAGGCAGTTTTCACAGAGGCTCTCACAGAGACGGCACAATGCACTCTGGGATTACTTGTAGTTCCCTGGCTATGGAGTGCTTGGCTTTAGGATGGAGTGCTTGGCTTTAGGAATTTCCGTGCCTGGGACATTTCATCATTGGTTCAGTGCTCTCTCCTAAGGATGTTCATAGTCGTACAAGAAAAAACAGATTTTTTTTTCTATGAGACACCTATAATACAACGTGAGTGGCTAGAAGTGGAGCTGAAATGCGGTAGATAGATTTAAAGCCTGGACAGCTCCTAAGAGGGTGGATGGGGTATTGGAGCTTTTGGACAGAACTGTGCTGAATGTTAAGTGGGACGCGAGCACCCACAAGCATACATGCCATGTCTTCAATGTGTTATGTACTGTTGAAAAAGCAGGCACTTAAGGAAAACTATAAGGTTATATTCCAAGAAGCTGGCAGTTGGTGGAAATTCAAAGTTCAAGAGTTAGCACAGCACCTCTTCATTTTTCTAGTTCGTCATTCTGCAGCCTGTTATTTTCAGGTATTTCAGACCGAACAAACAGCATCTTTTCGGGCTGGAAATGGACTGCAGTTTTCAGTTCAGATAGGTAGTAGCATATGATTCTTGAGGATTCTCTTAGAAAACCCTTCCCAGTAACTCAAAAGTTGACTTCTCATGCCTGGTGTTGGAGTTTTTGTTAGATGGAGGGACAATTGTCATCACAGATGGCAAAATTTCATTGAAACTAAATTTTAGTTTTATACAACAGCTTACATGGATTATACATATCTTAGATAGTTACTAATATTCCATATTGCTTTTTCAGACATCCTTATCTTACCATCTTCCCTTTTGTATTTCTTTCTGTCTTACCTCCGAAATTATTATACCCCCTTCAAGTTTTTCCCATTTCCTCTTTCAAATCTCTATACCCTTCTACTTCCTACTGCCCTCACACACTTCCATTCTCACCTTGGAAATGGTCACTATTTCATTCTTGGTTTTTTAATTTCTCACACTCTCAGCATTTATTAGTTCCTTGCACATTTTTTCATAGGATTAATGACAATTGTTTCTTCCTAGACCACTTTTGCATATCTATTAGCATTTCCAATTTTCAGCTCGTTTTTATACAAGCATATTGGTAAACATTATTTTTCTTTATTTTTTTATATTGGTCCACCTTATGGGTGTAGCTTCTGGTATTATTAGAAGACACATTACCAGAACATACTCTGATCCTCTGCCTTATATATATATTTTTTACCTCCTGTTATGCATGATCACTGAGTCTTAGATCTGGGAATTGTTTTGTAGATGTATCAGATGTGACTGTTCTCCAGAATTCTGCCTTGTGACTGGTTGTGGTTTTCAGTCATGATTGTGGTTCAAGGAAAAGCTTCCTTGGTCAGTGTTGAACTATACGTATCTATGTGCATTATTAAAAGTATTTAGGTTGCAACATGTTTATATTCATGCATGTACTTACATGTATTATAGGGATTTTATGTAGATAATTCACAGTATGATTGCTTAAAACTATTTCAAAAATTTACTGTTATTTCACCCACTTACTTCTTTTATATTTATCCTGTAAGACATGGGGTTTCACAGCTCAGGAGTTCAAGATCACGCCCTTCTCAGGAATTACCAGAGACCACAACTAAATGCACAAGCAAGGGTTTTTTTTTTTTTTTTTTTTTTTTTTTTTTTTTTTTTTTTTTTTTTTTTTTCAATCGCGAGGGTCTCCCATCCAAAGGCAGGAGATGAGCCAGGGCATGCAAAGCACAGTGTTTTTATACTTAAAAATCTGGCCACTTTTGCTCTATACATTGATTGGTCAGCAAGAATAGCATGAAGATAGTTTACAGCTAGTTGTTTGTAGTTTTTGGCTGTTTGTGAGTTTTCTCAAAACAACTCACCCTGCCCTTCAAGAGCTACCTGACTCTGGCTTCAATTCAAGGCTATCTCAGAGCAGTTCATCCTCCCATTTGAGAGCCATATGCCTCTGGCTTTAAATTCAAGGATGGGAATAGTCACAGCTGTTTTTCTTTTACAGTTGTTTTCATTCTCAGGTGAGCTCTCGTCCCCTCTTTTCTTGGTGCTCCAATTTTAACCCCCAAATTGTGGATCAACCTCAGAGAGAGGTTGATACTGCCTCTGGAGCATCAGGACCTGAACCATACTTACACATTCCCTGACAAAGGCAAGGAATCGGTTAACAATACAGGGTACTATTGTAACAAGGAGCAAAACGGTAGCAAAAGGTCCCAGTAAGAGAAGCACATAGGGGAGCAGACCATTAAACCCATTCCAAAAAGGAAATTCTATTAATTCTCGTCTCCTATTTTCAAGATCTTTTTGTAATTTTTTTTTAATCTTTCCTTTAACAATGCCTGATTTATTAGTGTAAAAACAGCATTTCTCCTGTAGGGCTAAGCAGATTCTTCCTTTTTCAGCTGTAGGGAGGTCTAATCCCCTCAGAGTCTGGAGAACTATTTCTGCTAAGGAATTGAGCTGGTCTTGGAGGTCATTGATGGTGCTTGAAAGCAATTGTACATCACTAATTAACTGTTGGGACAGTTTGTTGTATTCATATAATAAAACACCCAGCTGACCCAGCACCTATGAAAGCAGTCAGCCCAATTCCCACTAACAGAGGAATGAAATGAATGGCTCTCTTCATTCTTCCAGACATTAAGTCAAAGCTGGGGACTGGGACTGGCTCATCCCCTGGAATGATGCTAAGATCAGGGAGTCGCCTGTACACAGGTCCCAGTCCAATCTGTGGGCAAGAACGTATAGGCTTTATTATTCCTGCATAAGAAAACAGTATTATTGTCAGGGCAAAGAGCTGTGGAGATGTCAGTTATCGAATCACGAATGGCAAAAGTAGCATCCCCTACAGGTAGATCTGAGCTATCATTTTTGTAGGGTTTTGTCAAACAGGTAACATTTTGGTTGAAGAGAGGCTGCATCTCATAGGGGGTGCTGAGTGTCAGGATCACTCACCAGTGGAATAAGTGGTGTTATAAGGGGGAAGCTCCAGAGGAACAGGCTGCTCTTGTCAGAGGCAGAGCCAGTAGTCACTTGCAAGCAAACGATTGGTGTCATTTAGGAGGCTATGAGTGGCAGTAATAACATATACAGTCTGGGGGTCTAAAATAAAGTTTCCTCTACTATCAGGAAGAACCATAGGGTGGTAATTGAGGGATGAGTATTCTTTTTTCTATTAACTCTTCAATATATTGTTTAACCTGTTCTTGTCTGACCTGATCCTGCAGCCCTCCTCCATCTGAAAGGTGAATGGGAGGTACCTTTCCTCAGCATACAGGCTTCCCTACCGTCCTGGAAAAAAGGGCTTGGGGTAATTTAGATCCATGGCCTCCTGTTGGCACTCTGCGGGACCAATCGTCTATCCTCATCTCCTCCCTGACTTGGTTCAATATGGCAGTGAAATAGGTGATGTTATCTTTTCCAGTACATTGTTGCACAACCCTATAGCAACTGCTATGCACATCCTGTTGATAGGTATCACAAGGGCAAGGCACGGGGCACCCATTTACATAAGGAATCATTTTAGGCTTGGTTACACAATGCCATTCTAAACTTGGGGTACTCCCTGAAGGTTGTAGGGCTCTATATGCCCATGTATCACCACACTCAACTTGAGCATAGGCCTTGTTGGGGCTCCAAATCTCACCAATAAGTAAGGCTCTGCCATTCATCACCCCACCCTTGCAATCACTGGGTTTAACATACATTGCTTCCAGGGCCTTGTGAGCCTGGTGAGGATCACCAAAGCTCCAGTCAATAGTTACCCAATTGAGTACAAACAGCACCACCCAGAGGTACCATTGTCTGTCCACTTTACTGGTCAAAGAGTTCATTGTCTCTGATGAGTTTCAGTTTTAACAGGTTGCTGGAGGCTTGGACTTGCCAGGTGTCAGCAGGTTGATGAAGAGCAGGCTTGACATGTGACCCATGGATCGAGGCTGCAATGCCCTCTGCTTTGACAGCTGTTGTGGTTGTGAGCAGGACACAATAAGGACCCTTCCACCAAGGTTCCAGATTCTGGCTGTGGTGTCATCTCACATACACCAGATCTCCAACCTGGAACTGATGGGGCACATCCAAGGACCCAGGCGCATATGCACTGCCAAGCTTGCTCCAAATTTCTTTCTGAATAAGTTGCAGTCCTTTCAGCCTGGACAACAAGTCAGAGTTACCATTAGTTCTGTCAAGGGGGTCCGCAAGAAGAGTCAGGTTAGCAGGAGCCCCATATAGTAGTTAGAAGGGAGTTAAGCCTAGTATGGAGGGAGTATTTCTGACTCTAAAGAGGGCCAAGGGAAGGATCACTGCCCAGTCACCATCAGTCCCCATGGTCAATTTGGTGAGAGTCTCTTTGAGAGTTCTATTCATTTTCTCTACCTATCCTGAACATTGAAGTCTATAAGGACAATGTAACTTCCAATCAAGCCCCAGAAACCTGGCCACCTCCTGGCTTACCTGAACAACAAAGGTTGGCCCATTGTCTGACCCAATTACCTTTGGAATACCAAACCAAGGAAAAAATGTCTTCCAGAATCTTTTTGGCCATGACCAGGGAGGTTTCATTCTTTGTGGGAAAAGCTTCCACCCATCCTGAGAAAGTGTCCACAAAAACCAGGAGATAATTATTTTCATACCTGGATGGTTTACTTTCAGTGAAATCCACTTCCCAAAGCATTCCAGGTCTAGTTCCTTGGCACAGGCCAGCAGTGTCACCTGAATACCACCTGAGAGAGGGCTGGGAGAGAGAGAGAGAGAGACAGGGTGACACAGAGAAGGACACCGAGTCTCCTTGCTGATCCAGGTGTCGAATTAATGGACGTCAGGTTAACACTTAAGTAGGCAGAAAAGTACAAGAAGTTTCTCATGTAGGAGAGCTCACTCAAGGTTACACAGAGCCTGCTGTCTGGTTACTATGGTTGCACACACACACTTTCTCAGGGTCAGAGCAGTCTGCTGTAGGACCACCAAGGTCAGTTTATAAGAAACTGGACTTTGGAAAATAGCCAAAGCCAATAGGCTGGATTCCCCTGCTCAGATGCCATTAACTCAAAATTTGACATTAACTCCAAAAAGGCTGCCACAGTTCCTCTCAGCCACTTCCCTGTGCTCTGGAACTCTTACCTATGTTTACCCTCTGGCAAGGTTCACATCCCCTAGTTACTCTCAGTCAGGGCGGTGAGGTTTAGTGTTCAGTACTTGGATTGGCGGGCAACTTCAGCCAATTTCTTTGCCCACAAGTGAGTCCACTTATGCATCTGAGTAATTAATCTCTCAGCGTCTTCCTGTGGTAGAATGATCTTACCTTTAGAGTCAATCCATGCCCCCACGTCGGTGTCAAATATCCCTTTTTTTTGCCGTATTAACTTTAAGTCACTTTCTGAGTAGTTTAGTCATTCTTCTCTGGAAAGTTCAGCAGTTAGTACCACTGGGACAGAGTTTCCTCTAGCAGCTACTTTAGCCTCCTGATCGGCCATGTTATTCCCCTTTGTTGCCTCAGAAGTCCCCTCTGCTGTCCCTGGCAATGAATAATGCTTACCTTGTTGGGCAGCAACAAGGCATTGAGCAAAGTCAGTATCTCAGTTTTATTTTTTATCTCATTACTGGCTGATGTTAGCAGGCCTCTCTGAAGATAGATGGTCTCTTGCACATGGGCTGTTGCGAAGGTGTACTGACTATCAGAGTAGATGTTTCTTTTTACCCTTTCCCAGAGTTAATGGCTGGGTAAAAGCAATCATTTCAGCTCGCTGAGCAGAAGTGCCCTCCAGCAACGCCTGGACCCATATTACCTTATGTCCATCTACTACTGCTGCCATTGCCTTTCTCTTCCCGTTCTCCCAAAACTGCTCCCATCCATATAGTATGTCATCACACAGTAGGGAAGAGGCTGATCTTTCATGTCCTTTAGCCATCCCTGTTCCTCTGCTAGAACCTGCAAACAATCATGCTCCAGGGGCTGGATTTCTGAATCTGGCAATAAGGTGTCAGGGTTTAGCAAGGGTGCTAGGTTATAGGCATACCTGGTCCTTGGTTGGAGAAACAGTCTCATAAAAGACCCCTGTGCTCTTATATATTTGGTCCTTGTAGAGTTCCTGTCCTCTCCAGGTCACACTAACTCCCCTTCTGTCATATGATTCCCTGTGCTCTGCCCTAGGTTTGGTTATGAGTCTCAGCATCTGCTTTGATATACTGCTAGGGAGAGTCTTTCATAGGTCCTCTGGGGTAGGCTTCTGTCCTGTTTCTTGTTTTTGCCTATATCCATCCCATTGGTCTTTCTAAGTGAGGATTCATCATCTTAACCCAGGTCCTCTTTCTCATTTATCTTCTTTAGGTGTACAGATTTTAGTATGTTTATCCTATCTTATAGGTTTAGCATCCACTTAAAAGTGAGTGTATACCGTGTATGTCTTTCTGCTTCTGGGACACCTCACTGAGGATTATCTTTTCTGGATTGTTTGTTTGTTCATGTTTACATTTTATGACTTCTTTGAGTGGTCTAGAATTAAACCTGTCTGTTGTATAGCTGGTAAAGAGGTTTCCCATTTTATAATCTGTTTCACCACCTAAAGAATGGATTGCAAAAGCATTTTAGTTTCATGTTGTAAGACCTGGAGTCTCACTGCTCAAGAGCTCAGAATTGTGCCCTTCCCAGGAACACTCATAGACCACAACTCGATGCAAAAGCAAGAGTTTTATTTCATTTGCGATAGGGTCCCCCCTCCAAAGACAGAAGATGACCCTGAATATGCAAAGCACAGTGTTTTACACCTGAAATCCAAATCACGTTTGCTCTATACATTGATTGGTCAGCAAGAATAGCATGAATATAGTTTACACCTGGTTTTAGATAGTATACAGCTGCTTGTAGATAGTTTACAGGTGGTTGTAGATAGTTGTTCTCAGAACAGTTGAACCTTTCCTTCAAGAGTTATATACACCTGACTTCAATTCAAATAATCACAGGTGTTTTTCTCATTCCCAGGTGGTCTCTCACACCCCCCTTTTTTGCCTCAATTTTAACCCTAAAATTGTGGATCAACCTCATGGAGGGGTTGATATTCTTTCTGGAATATCAGGAATTGAACTGTACTTATACTTTCCCTGACAAAGGGGAGTTCTGGTCAGTGAGTTTATTGTCCCTGATGAGTTTCAATTTCAGAGGGTAGTTGGAGACTTGGACTTTCCAGGTGTTGCAGGTTGATGAAATGCATGCTTAACATGTGACATGTGGATTCAAGCTGTGATGCCCTCTACTTTGACTGCAGTTGGCGTGGTGAGGAGGATGTAATAAGGACCCTTCCACCGAGGTTCCAGATTCTGGTTGCCATGTCACTGCACATATACCAGATCTTCAATGTGGAACTGATGGGGCACCTAAAAGTACCCAGGCACATATGCACTGCCAACCTTGCTCCAAATTTCTTTCTGAATAAGCTGCAATTCTTTCAGCCTGTACAAGTCAGAGTTACCACTAGTTATGTCAAGAGGGTCCCCAAGAAGAGTCAAGGTAGGAACAGGAACCCCATATAGTAATTCAAGGGAGTTAAGCCTAGTAGGGAGTGAGTATTTCTGACTCTAAAGAGGGCCAAGGGAAGAAGCACCACCCAGTCACCCCAGTCTCCATTATTCAATTTTGTGAGAATCTCTTTTAGAGTTCTATTTATTCTCTCTACTTGTCCTGAGATTTGGGGTCTATAAGCATGATGTAACTTACAATCAAGCCCCAGAAACCTGGCCACCTCCTGGTTTACCTGAGCAAGGAAGGCTGGCCCATTGTCTGACCCAATTAGCTTTGGAATAACAAACCGAGGAAAAAAATGTCTTCCAGAATCTTTTTGGCCATGACCAGGTGGTTTCTTTCTTTGTGGGAAAAGCTTCCACCCATCCTGAAAAAGTGTCCAAAAACAAAACCCACCTGGATATTTATTTCAGTGAAATCTACTTCCCAATGCATTCCTGTCTGGTTTAATTTCAGTGAAATCCACCTCCCAAGGGCTGCATTCTGGGTGACACTAATTCCTCTCATCCAGGTTTCCTGGGCTCTGGTTAAATTCTTACATTCTTAGCTTTATGTTTAGAGCCTGTGTCTCTGTTGCAAGGTTCACATGCAGTCTGCTAGGACCACCAAGTTCAGTTTATCACCCTCTCAGTCAGGATGGTGAGGTTTAGTAGTTTCTCATCCACTTCCCTGGGGGATTACCTATGTTTACCCTCAGCCAAGGTTCACATGCCCCTAGTCACCTACTAAGTCAGGGTTGTAAGTTTAGTATTCAGTACTGGGATTGGCGAACAACTTCAGCCACCCCTTTGCCCCGAATGAGCATCTGAGTTATCAATCTTTCAGCATCTTCCTCTGGTAGAATGATCTTACCTTTAGAGTCAATCCATGCCCCCACATCGGTGTTAAATATCCCTGTTTTTGCCATATTAACTTTAAGTCATTTTCTGAGTAGTTTACTCGTTCTTCTCTGGGCAGTTCAGTTGTTAGTACCACTGAGACAGTGTTTCCTCTAGCAGCTTACTTTAGCTTCCTGATCGTCCATGTTATTCCCCTTTGCTGCCCTGGACGTCCCCTTCTGCTGTCCCGGGAAATGAATAATGCTTACCTTGTTGGGCAGCAACAGGGCATTGAACAAAGCCAGAATCTTGTTTTTATTTTTATCTCTTTACCGCCTGATGTTAGCAGGCCTGTCTGATGATAGATGGGCCCTGCACATGGGCTGTTGTTAAGCTGTACTGAATATCAGTGTAGATGTTTATCTTTTGCCCTTTTTCCAGAGTTAATGCCTGGGTTAAATCAATCAATTCAGCTCTCTGAACAGAAGTGCCATCCTGCAATGCCTGGGCCCATATTATCTTATGTCCATCTACCACTGCAGCCCTGCCTTTCTCTTCCTGTTCTCAAAAAACTGCTCCCTATCCTTATAGTATGTTACCTCAGCATCAGGAAGAGGTTGATCTTTCAAGTCCTTTCACCATCCCTGTTCCTCTGCTAGAACCTGCAAACAATCATGCTCCAGGGCTGGATTTCTGGATCCTGCAATAAGGTGGCAGGGTTTAGCTCCATAGCTGGGGCCAGGGTGACTCTATCATTATTCAAGTGCAAAGCCTGGAATAATGTGTCATGCAGGTGTTCGTGAGCCAGTAATCAGGTGGCTGCCTTATGACACTCTCAAGGGCATGAGGAGCATAGATGGTGAGGTCCTGTCCCAGAGTCAGTTTGTCTGCATCTTTTACTAGTGCTGCCACTGCTGCTATTATTTGCAGGCAGGTTGGCCATCTTGCCACTACTGAATCAAGCTTTTTTTGGATAGATAGGCTACTAGTCTCTTCCAGAGTACAATTTTCTGTGTTAGCACCCCTTTGGCAATTCCCTGATTCTCAAACACATAGAGATGGAAGGGTTTGGTTACAAAAGGGAGTCCCAATGCTGGATCCGATATTAAGGCTTGTTTGATATTATCAAATGAAGCTTGTTCATCCTTTCCCCAGATAAAGAGTCATTGCCCTTTGTAAGGGCATATAAAGGCTGCCATCTTGGCAAATCCTGGAATCCACAGCTGGCAAAACCCTGCTATACTTAAAATTTCCCTCAGTTGTTTAGTAGTCCATGGAGGGGAATACAAAATACAGTCTCTTTTCTAGCCTCTGATAGCCATCTCTTAACTGACCTGTTTCCTGCAGAGCTGGGCCTTTTTCACCGACACTTTATAGCCAAGGTCACCCAGCTCTAGTAAAAGCTAGTTGGTGGCTTTAAGGCAGGTTTCTTTACAATTTTCAGCTAATAGAATGTCATTCACATATTGAGAAGAACTGGGATTGGTGGCCCAGGAAGTGTGCCAGGTCCCAGTGTAGGGCTTCATCATTATAATAGGATTTTTAAACCCTTGAGGAAGTTGAGTCCATGTAAGCTGGCCTGATACCCCTGAGTCTTGGTCTTTCCATTCAAAACCAAAAATGTCTTGGCTGGTAGGGCTGAGTTGGAAACAACAACAACAAAAATGTGTCCTTAAGGATCCAGTACTGTATACCAAACCCTGTGAGGGGAAAGGGAACTCAACAGATTTCACGGGTTGGGCATGATAGGGTGTAAGTCCATGATCTGTTTGTTAACTTCCTCAAGTCCTATAAGGGGTTGATAGTCGTTGCTCCCAGGCTTCAAACTGGCAGCAATGGAGTATTCCAGGTGCATTGGCACCTTTGAGAACCCCTAGGTCAAGGAGCCACTGTATGTGAGGGCTTAATCCGTCACGGGCTTCCTTAGACATTGGATATCATCGCACTGTGATTGGGATAGCCTGAGGCTTCAGCTCTATTTGAACTGGGGCTGTCTCTCTGCTTTTCCTAGGCCATCCGTTTCAGCCCATGCCCTGGGATGTCTCTGTAGCCACCAGTCAATGTCTTTTCTGGACTTACTACCTTTTCAGACAGGTGGTATTCATCTTCCAGTTGCGTTGTCAGTACATGAATGGGATCTCCCTTGTTGTCTGTCACCTGTGAGCCATCTGGTTTTAAAACAGATATGGGCCCCTATCTTAGTTAGGATATCTCGCCCTAACAGTGGGTATGGGCATTCAGGGACACCTAAGAATGAGTGGGATACCTGGCCCACTCCAAGGTCCACTGTTCTTTGGGTAGTCCATGAATATTGTTTTCATGGACCCCATTTTTTTTCTCTTTTTAGCTCCTAAGTCTTGTAACAGAACAGAATGCTGGGCACCAGTGTCCACCAAGAAGTGGACTGGATTTTTCTTCCTTTTGGACAACCCTTGATCCGTGTCCTTTCTCCTTGCAATAGGCACACTAATCCTTAGACAGAGGCCCCTCAATTGCTAAGAACTCTCTCCCTATCATTACAACTCTCCTGCACTACAGTGGCCAGGATCTTAGACAACTTTCTCTCTTGCTTCTTATCCTTTTACTTTCTCTCTTGCTTCTTGCTCCTTCTGCTTTCTTTCCTCTTTCTCTTCTTCCATCTCCCAGCTGTAGAAAACCTTTTCTGCTACCTGCACTAAATCCTTCAATGACTTGTCCTGTAAATCCTCTATTTTCTGGATTTTTCTATGAATATCTCTGGCTGACTGGTCTATAATGGTTATAGTCACCATTGCCCTATGCTCATCTGAGGTAGGGTCATAGGGCTTAAACTGGCAGTAAGCCTCCATCAGCCAGTCAAGAATAGATGCAGGAGATTCATCCAGCCCCTGAACCACCTCTCTTACCTTCATCAAATTGGTGGGCTTATCAGGTGGCCCCACAGAGACACGCCATTAGAGTCTGGCAGTAGACTTTCAGGTGCTCCCTATCTCTAGGTGTGTTGTAATCCCAGTAGGGGCAGGTGAGGGGAATGCCATCATCAATCTCATTAGGGAGGACAGAAGGCCTCTCATCTGATCCAGCATATTCTTTCTCACCTCAAGGAGAACCCGCCCCCATTCCTCAGTAGTCAGGAGGGCCTGCAAGAGTTGCTGGCAATCATCTGAAGTGGGCTGGTGTGAGAATAGGACAGATTCAAACAAATCAGTTAGAGCTATTGGATTTTCGAAAATGGGGTTATGGGCCTTCCACTTATTGATTTCCATCATCATCAGGGGGCCCATAGGCCCACAAAGGAAGGGCCATGGAGTCTGGCTGAGCTGCTCAGCAACTCCATGTTTCCGCCCATGGATCACTTTCACTTTCGGGATCTGGTGGCGACTGCAGTGGTGCCGGAGGGACTGGCGGCACCCTGCTGCAGACATGCTGGGTGATTAGTGGTGGGAAGGTCAAACAGAAGTCACAGTCTGTCCCATAATAAAGTCGTCCACCAAGAAAATCAAAGAAGCAACAAAGATAGAGACAAAGAGAACACGACAGGCAATTCAGATAAGGACACACTTGCGGGTGGTACCAAAGAATTCTGATTGAGAGACTGCCTCACAGCAGCCATCTCCGATGAGAAACAGATGGGAGGAGGACCATCACGGACCTGGCCTACCCAGATGCAGAGGCTGCTTCCTGGCAGCTGACTCCTACAGATGGGAGGAAGACCTTCACAGACCTAGCCTCCCAGATGGAATCTGGAGTGTCATCCAATTCCCAGATAGAGTGGTA
Source organism: Meriones psammophilus (assembly GCA_036365155.1). Classification (NCBI taxonomy): domain Eukaryota; kingdom Metazoa; phylum Chordata; class Mammalia; order Rodentia; family Muridae; genus Meriones; species Meriones psammophilus. The sequence goes on from JAEOAE010002479.1 coordinate 257,462, forward strand.
TACCAGAAATCAGACTACTTCTGAGATCAACCTCTGAGCCCAGTCTGATGAGGGTTGGGAAGGGGCATGCTGTTTCTGGCCAAATGCACCAAAATGTAAGACATGGAGTCTCACTGCTCAGGATCGCACCCTTCACAGGAACTCTCACAGACCACAGCTCAATTCAAAAGCAAGAGGTTTTATTGCTATCTGGATAGGGTCGCCCTTCCAACAGCAGAAGACGACCCCAAACATGCAAAGCACAGGGTTTTTATACCTGAAAATCAGATCATTTTGCTTTATAGTTTACAGCTGGTTGTAGATTACAGCTGGTTGTTTCTCAGAACAGTTCACCCCACCCTTCAAGAGCTCTATGCACCTGGCTTCAATTCAAAGAATCACAATTGTTTTTTTCTCATTCCCAGGTTGTCCCTCAAGGGAACACTAAGAAAACAAACAAAATAATAGAAATTTATAAACATCTTTCAGGAAAAGGCCAGTAGTAATGAGACTCAATTCTACAAAAAAAAGTGGCAAAGAGTGCTAGACAAAAATTTCAATTACAATTTTGCTGCCTTCAAGAAAAGTTTAATACATCAATGATAGTGATTTTATTTACTATTTTTATCATTTCTTTTATTTTCCAATTATGATGTAATTTCAAGCATAATTTCATCATTATCCTCTCCTCACTCCTCCTTCCAAACCCTCCCATACACCCCTCATTGGTCTTTTACAAGATGATGGTGTTTATTTCATTGTTATTTTATGCATACACACACACACAATCACACACACACACACACACACACACACACACACACACAGTATTTGATCAGAGCAATAGAAACCCTAACAAATATAGGCACCTCAAGACTGGAAATGCTTGCTCAAATCTACCCCATGCTCAAGAATAACTGCCAGCATACACAATTACTAAATGAAACATCAGAGGCAGGACTAAGGCCAGAAATTTATACACTGAATTGCCACAATATGTCTTTTTTCCATCATGACAATGAAATCTTCAAGTCCCTGGTACTACAGCACAGAATCTCAACTCCCCCTCAAAAGACTGGGACATTAGTATTCTGTGTGAGAGAAAAATTCTGCTTGTGGAAATGCCTGTCTTTTTCTTTTAATCCCATGTCAACTGCATCAATCCTGACCTAACAGACACTACAACATGCACTGAGTAAAGCAGAGAATCATTTTAACAGTCTTAAACATTAAAATGCAACTAAGCATTAAAATGTAAAAAAAAAAATCAATAAGTAAAAATTACAGACATACATATATATATATATGTGACAGAACCCTTTTCCATTTTAACTTGTAGTTTTAATTATGAGATGAAAATGTTTTATTGGCTTCACCACATAAATTACTTACCAATGATATAAGATCCCAGCGCTTCCCTGGCCTACAAGTGATGCTCCCCAGGCATGGTTAAAGTCAGTCAGTATTTGTATCTTCTTCAGATCTCATTTCTGTTTTGCTCAACAGCATTTTATAGAGGGCAAGCACCACTGCATACACTGCACACCATATGGAATAGGTAGGCTCAGAAATGCTCATCACATCATTTTTCTGGTTTAATCTTTATAGAAATATTTCCTGGGTATGGTTTATTATTTCCACACAGCAAAGCAGGAGGTGAGCAATCAAAATTGTCAATCCGGAAATTATGGAAGTAAGAATCTCCTGGGTACTGGGAGGGTGTAGGTGACTAGAGAAAATTCATTAATCCAGGGATAGTTCTTGTCTTTGAATATTAGAAGCTTCCTCTGAAAACGTTCATCAAATCATTCTTATTTGATAGACTCTAAATATAATGTGTTGATCTGCCATGTTCTACACCTTCCTTCTGGCCGAAAATATTTTATTTACCATGTGGAAAAACATCAGTTATTAATATCACTATAGAATGAATACCTGTACAATTTCCTATGAAATCAACACCACATAATACCCACATTTTAATTAGCTGGAAGTTTTTCTGTAAAACCCACAGAAACATTTGTCTTTCCTTCCTTTCCGCTTCTTCCTTCTCCTCCACCTTTTGCTTTTTCTCTTTGCCCAACTGTGTATGGTTCAAGCAAGCAGATGTGGCCACATCCTTGTGTACTTAGTCCCCAGCACCCTAGCCATTAAGCACAGAGCACCTTAACTACTCAGACTCCAGCACCCTAAGCATTATTTAGTGTCCTGCCGGTTCGTGCACCTGCAGGCCAGCAGAGGGCGCCAGAACACCCTGTACATGGTGGTGAATAACCTCACCCCTGTGGGAGGTAAATCCATCTCACCCTGGACGCAAGCAGGAGGGGTGGGAGAGGAGACTTATGCCTCTCTTCCAGCCATCCCCCCTGCCTGCTAGGCCGCATGCACAAGCCACTCAGCAGGCAGGCGAGCAGTGGACAGGGAACCCCTGCAACCTCCCCTGGATGATCATAATGTGGAGTTCTGACGAAAAGCTTGAATAGGAAGGATGCTGACCAGGAAAAAACCCTGCAAAGTTACTGGCGCACCTATTATGGAAGTCCCACACCTTCCGGCTTTGATTCCGACTCTGCCATGCAGAGAGCAGAGACTTCATGGTTTGGAGGCTCTGAGCCCCCTACACACACCACCTCCCTTTCCAGTTCCCGCCATCTCCCTGGCCTCAGACACGGTTACATAAACACAAAGCTTCTAGTCACAGACCAACCATTATCGTTCCTTCCCCACTTGGGAGCGCAATCTGGTCAGGGAAGTACCAACAGTCCCAAAATGCATCACAGCAGGGACCCTCCTGCCTGAGAACTACAAACATGGCTTCGGAGCAAGGTCTTCTGGGATTGTATCTGAGAACTACAAAAATGGCATATGGGGTCATGGATGCCTACCAGGATTGCTTGCAGTCAAGCCTTGTCCTCTCTCCTCTTCTCCCGCATCCGCCATTGCTAGTTTACCGCCTACAAATCCCAGAACACCCCGCGTGCTGTACCTACCATCAAATTTTGGCGTTCCTGGCAAGTAGCCTGGCAGTAGGCCCAGTAAACCCCTTCACAGTGCTGATGGCCGCTGTGGCACAGTATCGTCCTCAGAGCCCACACAGCCTTTCCCCTGGTCCGGGTGTATGTAAATCTCTCTGACAGGGCATACTGACCCTGGCATCATGATTGGTCAGAAGCTTTGTTTTTCTTAGTTATCAGAGGAAAATGCAAATCAAAATGACCCCAAGATTTCACATTACACCCATCAGAATGGATAAGAGCAAAAACTCAAGTGACAACACATGCTGGAGAAGACTTGCAGAAAGGGGAATACTCCTCCACTGCTGGTGGGAATGTAAACTTATACAACTACTTTGGAAATCAATCTAGCACTTTCTCAGAAAATTAGCAATAGTACTACCTCAAGATCCAGCACATGTCCAAAATATGCTCAAGTATACAACAAGAACATTTGCTCCACCATGTTTGTAGCTGCTTTATTTGTAATAGCCAGAGCTGGAAACAACCCAGATGCCCCTCAGTTGAGGAATAGTTACAGAAATTGTGGTGCATTTACACAAGGGAATACTATTCAGCATTTAAAAATAAGAAAATCATGAAATTGGCAGGCAAATGGTGGGATCTAGAAAAGATCATCCTGAGTGAGGTAACCCAGGAGCATAAAGACACATGGTATATACTCACTCATAAATGGGTATTAGACATATAATACAGGATAAACAAACTAAAATCTATACATTCTAAGAATCTAATCACAAAAAGAAACATTTTTGATCTGTTTTTCATCATCGCTTTGGAGGAAGTAAATTATTTATCATGTTCACTTATACTGTACTGGAGGAGGTCACCAATTGTGGTTTGTGTTCTATATTTTGAAACATTGTAGGTATTGAAGTTTGCTGTATGCATATCAAATCCAATCACAGAAGCTTATTAGGTCTTTCTGATATTCTTTCTGTGGCTGTTGTTGATCTAATGCATTTCTACTTGGTGATAGGTATTTTTCTGCTGCAAAGTATAGAATGGGATTCCCATCATCTATTTGATCCATTGCTTATTAATATCAGATAGAGTGTGATCATGCTTTTCAATGAAGGGTCTCTGAGAAAGTGTGGTGATTTTGTTTTACATTTTCACAAATTCCTTTAAGATATTTTTTTTCAAGTCTGATTTGGTTGTCAGTAATTAGGCAAAACTGCATTTGAAATCTTGATTATCATGTGTCAGCCATCTGAGTACATGTCCAAGGGTGGAAGATGTTCCCCCAATGTGTTCTATTTTTACCAACGTTAATGTTAAAATGTTTTAAGTGCGTATGAATGTATGACTGTATGTATGTATATAGTTTGAATTTCCATTCTTCTTCATGTTCCCATTAGTTACTATATGGCATCTATTGTTGAAGTACTGCCTTCTGAGAGAATTATCTAGGGTGCAAAATAATGTAACAGCAATGATATTTATTTTAAAAAGGCATGTTGTGTGTGTGCAATGTTACTATGGGTTCTTAGGCCATGACAGATGTGTGAAGACTTGGTGAGAGCTTTGTGGGGTTTATTTTGGCCATAGGTATCGATGTTCAAAGTCAAGTTGCCAGTTTTGCTTACCACAGATATTCCCCACTGAGTTCATTAATACTCAAATAAACTTAATTGAAATATTACATCAGTAAAATATTGTCTTCTATCCAGATTATAAACCTGTTGTCATATAAGGATGGAAAAACATGAAATAATAATAATAATAATAATAATATAATAATAATAATAATAATAATAATAATAATAATAATAATAATAATAAATACTATGTACAAATTAAAATGATATAATGCTGTCATTTTTTTTTTTGGAATGTGTTAATTCATTCTTAGGAGTAAAGACTTGCTCATAACACTGTCTCAGATCTACAAGTGAATGTCAGAGAATTGTCTCAGTGGGCATAGTTGGTTGTTTCTAAGCCTGATGATTTGAGCTCAATTTCTAGGTAGCCAATATTACACCTATAGAATTTTTCTAATATTTCTATACTTGGGCCTTTGTATATACAAATTCACACACTAGTACATACATAAATCTTTTTTTTTTTTTATTTTTTTTTCTTCCATAATTTTATTTTTCTCATTAGTTACATTTTGTTAATTCTGTATCCCAGCTGTATCCCTCATTCCCTCCCCAATCCCACCCTCCCTCCCTCATCTCCTCCCTGTCCCTTTCCAAGTCCACTAATAGGGGAGGACCTCCTCCCCTTTCATATGACTCGCTTTTGTAAGGTATTTTCCGGACTGGCTGCAAAGTCCTCCTCTGTGGCCTAACACTACTGCTCCTCCCTTGGGAGGTGGGGAGGTCAAAGAGCCAGTCATTGAGTTCATGTTAGAAATAGTCCTTGTTCCCCTTACTGTGGGAAACCAATTGATTACTGAGCTATCACGGGTCACATCTGAGCAGAGGTTCTAGATTTTATCCTCTCATGGACTTTGGTTGAGTGTCCATCTCAGAAAAGACCCTGTGCCCAGATACGTTTGGTCCTTGTGGAGTTCCTATCCTCTCCACATCGAACTCCCCTTCTTTCATATGATTCCCTGCACTTTTGCGAAGGTTTGGTTGTGAGTCTTAGTATCTATTTTGGAGCTCTGCTAGGTAGAGTCTTTCAGATGCTTTCTGCAGTAGACTCCGCCATAAGTTCAATGCACATCCCATTTGTCTTTCTAAATGAGGATAGATCATCATACCCCATGTCTGCTTTCTTGATTATCTTCTTTAGATTTCATTATGTTTATCCTATCTTTTAGGTCTATATAAGTTTAGTATATTCCATGTTTGTCTTTCTCCTTCTGGGATACTTCACTCAGAATGATCTTTTCTAGATCCCACCATTTGCCTGCAAATTTCATGATTTCCTCCTTTTTGATTGCTGAGTAGTATTCCATTGTGTAGAAATACCACAATTTCTGTATCCATTCCTCCGTTGATGGACATCTGGGTTGTTTCCAGGTTCTGGCTATTACAAATAATGCTGCTACAAACATGGTTGAGCAAATGTCCTTATTGTGTACTTGAGCAAACTTTGGGTATATGCCTAGCAGTGGTATAGCTGGATCTTGAGAAGCGCTATTCCTAATTGTCTGAGAAAGCGCCAGATTGACTTCCAAAGTGGTTGTACCAGATTACATTCCCACCAGCAATGGAGGAGGGTTCCCCTTTCTCCACAACCTCTCCAACATGTGTTGTCATTTGTGTTTTTCATCCTGGCCATTCTGATGGGTGTAAGGTGAAATCTTAGGGTCATTTTGATTTGCATTTCCCTAATGGCTAATGACGTTGAGCATTTCTTTAAGTGTTTCTCTGCCATTCTATATTCCTCTACAGAGAATTCTCTGTTTAGCTCCGTTCCCCATTTTTTAATTTGTTTACTTGTTTTGCTGCTTTTCAGCTTCTTTAGTTCTTTATATATACTGGATATTAGCCCTCTGTCAGATAGAGGGTTGGTGAAGATTCTTTCCCAATCTGTAGGCAGTCGTTTTGTTTTGATGACGGTGTCCTTTGCTTTACAGAAGCTTTTCAGTTTCATGAGGTCCCATTTATTGATTGTTGCTCTTAAAGCCTGTGCTGTTGGAGTTCTGTTCAGGAAGTTGTCTCCTGTGCCAATGAGTTCTAGGCTGTTCCCTACTTTTTCTTCTAACAGATTTAGCGTATCTGGTTTTATGTTTAGGTCTTTGATCCACTTGGACTTTAGTTTTGTGCAGGGTGATAAATGTGGATCTATTTTCATTTTTCTGCATGTAGACATCCAATTAGACCAGCACCATCTGTTGAAGATGCTATCTTTTTCCATTGAGTGGTTTTGGCTGCTTTGTCAAAAATTGAGTATTCATAGGTACGTGCGTTTATTTCTGGGTCTTCAATTCGGTTCCATTGATCCTCCTTTCTGTTTGATGCCAATACCATGCAGTTTTTATTACTATTGCTCTGTAGTACAGCATGAGATCGGGAATGAGATACCTCCAGATGATCTGTTGTTGTATAGGGTTGTTTTGGAGATTCTAGGTTTTTGTTTCTCCATATGAAGCTGAGAATCTTTTTTTTCAAGGTCTGAAAAGAATTGAGTTGGTATTTTGATGGGAATTGCATTAAATCTGTAGATTGCTTTTGGCAGGATGGCCATTTTCACAATGTTAATCCTACCAATCCATGAGCACGGGAGATCTTTCCATCTTCTGAGATCTTCTTCAATTTCTTTCTTCAGAGACTTGAAGTTTTTTTCTCAAACAGGTCTTTCACTTGCTTGGTTAGTGTCACCCCAAGGTACTTTATGTTATTAGTGGCTATTGTGAAGGGTGTTGTTTCCCTAATTTCTTTCTCGGCCCTTTTGTCTTTGGTATACAGGAGGGCTTCTGATTTTTTGAGTTGACTTTGTATCCAGCCACTTTGCTGAAGGTGTTTATCAGCTGGAGGAGTTCTCTGGTTGAATTTTTGGGGTCACTTATGTATACTATCATATCATCTGCGAATAGTGACACTTTGACCTCTTCCTTTCCGATTTGTATCCCTTGATCTCCCTTTAGTTGTCTTATTGCTCTGGCTAAGACTTCAAGTACTATGTTGAAGAGATATGGAGAGAGTGGGCAGCCTTGTCTTGTCCCTGATTTCAGTGGGATTGATTTAAGTTTCTCTCCATTGAGTTTGATGTTGGCTGTAGGCTTGCTGTATATTGCCTTTACTATGTTTAAGTATGTTCCTTGTATCCCTGATCTCTCCAATACTTTAAACATGAATGGGTGTTGGACTTTGTCAAATGCTTTTTCGGCATCCAAGGAGATGATCATGTGGTTTTTCTCCTTCAGTTTGTTTATGTGGTGGATTACATTGATGGATTTCCGTATGTTGAACCACCCTTGCATGCCTGGGATGAAGCCTACTTGGTCATGATGGATGATATCTTTGATGTGTTCTTGGATTCGGTTTGCAAGTATTTTATTGAGTATTTTTGCATCAATATTCATAAGAGAGATAGGTCTAAAGTTTCTTTTTTTGTTGGGTCTTTGTGTGGTTTGGGTATCAAGGTAACTGTTGCTTCATAGAATGAGTTTGGTAATGTTCCTTCTGTTTCTATTTTGTGGAATAGTTTGAGGATAATTGGTATTAGCACTTCTTTGAAGGTCTGGTAGAATTCTGAGCTGAAACCGTCTGGCCCAGGGCTTTTTTTTTTGGAGGGGAGGCTGTGAATGACTGTTTCAATTTCCTTGGGGATATAGGTCTATTCAGTCTTTCTATCTGATCTTGACTTAATGTTGGTAGATGGAATCTATCAAGAAAATTGTCCATTTCGTTTAAATTTTCAAATTTTGTATGTATAGGCTTTTGTAGTATGACCTAATGATTGTTTGAATTTCTTCAGTGTCTGTAGTTATGTCCCCCTTTTCATTTCTGATTTTGCTGATTTGGATAGATTCTCTCTGCTTTTTAGTTAGCTTGGCTAAGGGTTTGTCTATCTTGTTGATTTTCTCAAAGAACCAGCTTTTTGTTTCATTGATTCTTTGAATAGTTTTATTTGTTTCTAATTGATTTATTTCAGCACTGAGTTTGATTATTTCCAGCTTTCTGCTCCTCTTGGGTGTATCTGCTTCTTTTTTTTCTAGGGTTTTCAGTTGGGCCATTAAGTTACTTGTATGTGATGTTATAAATTTCTTCTTGAAGGCACTTAGTGCTATAAATTTTCCTCTGAGCACCGCTTTCAATGTGTCCCATAAATTTGGGTATGTTGTGCCTTCATTTTCATTGAATTCTAAGAAGTCTTTAATTTCTTTCTTTATTTCTTCCTTAACCCAGCTGTCATTGAGTAGCAAGTTGTTCAGTTTCCATGTGCGTGTCGGCTTTTTGTTGTTTCCATTGTTGTTGATGTCCAGCTTTAGTCCATGGTGGTCCGATAAAATACAAGGGATTATCTCAATCTTTTTATATCTGTTGAGGCTTGCTTTGTGACCAACTATATGGTCTATTTTGGAGAAGGTTCCATGAGGTGCTGAAAAGAAGGTATACTCTTTTGAGTTTGGGTGGAAAGATCTGTAGACGTCTATTAGGTCCATTTGATTTAGGGACTCTGTAAGTGCTTTTATTTCCTTATTTGGTTTCTGTCTAGTTGATCTGTCCCTTGGTGAGAGTGGGGTGTTGAAGTCACCCACTATTAGGGTATTGCCATCAATGTGTGGTTTAAGCTTTAATAATGTTTCATTTATGAATGTGGGTGCTCTTGTATTTGGGGCATAGATGTTTAGAATTGTGATGTCTTCTTGGTGAATTTTTCCTTTGATGAAAATGTAGTGCCCCTCTATGTCTTTTTGATTAGTTTTGGTTGAAAATCTATTTTATTAGATATTAGGATAGCCACTCCTGCTTGTTTTTTGGGTCCATTTGCTTGAAAAACTGTTTTCCAGCCTTTTACTCTGAGGTAATGTTTATCTTTGTTGCTTAGGTGTGTTTCTTGGATGCAGCAGACTGTTGGTTCCTGTTTCGCACCCATTCTGTTAGTCTGTGTCTTTTTATTGAGAGTTGAGTCCATTGATGTTGATAGATATTAATGACCATTGAATGTTATTTCCTATTATTGTGTAGTTGGCGATGTTACTGTGGATCATTGCTTGTTTGCTTTTGACTTTTGTTGGAAAATATCTTTAACCTATGTTTTCTTGGGTGTATTTGTTTTCATTGGATTGGAATTTTCCTTCTAGTATCTTCTGTAGGGCTGGGTTGCTGTTCAAATATTGCTTAAATTTAGTTTTGTCGTGGAATATTTTATTTTCTCCATCTATGTTGATTGAAAGCTTTGCTGGGTAAAGTAGTCTAGGTTGGCACCTGTGGTCCCTTAGGGCCCGCATGATCTCTCCCCAGGCTCTTCTGGCTTTCATAGTTTCTGATGAGAAGTCCGGAGTGATTCTGATAGGTTTGCCTTTATATGTTACTTGGCCTTTTTCCCTTGCTGCTTTTAGTATCTTTTCTTTGTTCTGTAGATTAAGTGTTTTGACTATGATGTGGCGTGAGGAGTTTCTTCTCTGGTCTAGCCTATTTGGTGTTCTGTAGGCCTCTTGTATGTTTGTGGACATCTCTTTCTTTAGGTTGGGAAAATTTTCTTCTATGATTTTCTTGAAAATATTTTCTGGACCTTGTAACCTGGACTCCTCTTCTTCTTCAATTCCTATTATTCTTATATTTTGCCTTTTCATGGCATCCTTGATTTCTTGGATGGTTTGTGTTTGGGATTTTTCTGATTTTATTTTTGCTTTGAGGGAAGTATCAATTTCTGTGAGTGTATCTTCAGCACCTGAGATTCTCTCTTCCATCTCTTGAATTCTATTAGTGATGCTTACCTTTTGAGATTCCTTCTCTTTTCTCTAAGTTCTTCAGTTCCAGGGTTTTCTCAGTTTGTGTTTTTTTATTGATTCTAATTCTGTTTTCATGTCTTGCAACATTTCCTTCATCTGTTTGAGTGTGGATTCCTGTGTCTCCAAGATGGACTGTATTTTTTGTTTGTTTCCTCTCTTAGTGCCTCTGCTTCTGCCTCCAATTGTTTGGCTCTATTTGCATGTATTTCTTTAAGAGCTTCTTCGTTCACCTCGTTTGTCTTTGTTTCTATTTGGGAGGCCAAATCATTAAGGGATTTTTTGTATCCTCTTTAATTGTTTGAATCTCTATGACTATTTCTCTGAGAGATTTGTTTGTTTCTCTTTATGTGCCTCAAATAACTGGATAATCATAGCTTTAAAATCATTTTCTTTTCTGTTTCTGCTGAGTTGGAGTGTCCAATAATTTTGGAGGTTGCCCGGTGAAGCCATGATATCATGATTTGCGTTGGTTGTGTTCTTTTCGCCGTCCTCTGGCCATTTGGTTATCTGTCGTGTACACTGTCTGTTCCTGGATTCTGCAGGTCAGACTGGTTTTTCTCTGGTATCTGGAGAATTTTTCAGGAAAATGAAGGTCTAGTGAGGTCTAGTGGTTTCAGTGTGTGCGTTGGTTATTCAGCTATACCTGTAGAAGGAAAGTTCGCAGGCGCAGAAGGGCAAATGTGGGGTAGCGTGTGTTTGCGTGTGCTTGTGGGTGTGTCCCAAGGGACAGGGTGTTTGGTGAATGAAGAGGCCTTCAGTGTGTGAGAGGGGTGCTTTGCAGGCACTGAAGTTGTTGCAGGCGCTAAGGGATCGTAAGCGCTGTTGAAGAATGCGTGCGCGCGTATTGATTTTACCGGTCTGCTGGTCTTTAGTGTCTATTCAGCTGGTTTTCTGCCACTGAGGGTTGGATGGCCCGTACAGTCACTGGCTGGGCAGCCCTGTGTAGTCCGTGCTGCCACTTTCAGGCTTGGGATCTGGGACGGGTTGTACTGTGGGTCTGAGTCTCTGTGGCTAGCACTGTATTGGGCGCGGCGCTCTGGGGGTGGAGTTTTGGCGGTGCGTGTACTCCTGTAGATCTGGGTGGTGGTGGTAGTGGGAAGTGTGTTCCGCGGGTCAAGAGCTCAGCGAGGGGGCTCTAGGTTGGGTGTGTTCTCCTTTGAGTGGTGGCGTTCAGCAGGCCGTTACTGCTCTCCGCTGCGGCTGCAGGGTCTGGAGCCCTGCCTCCGCCCGTCTTGGGTCCCAGGCACTGAGCTTTGCGGCTTTGGTATCCAGGAAGAATTGTATTGTGGATCTGAGACTCTGTGGTTAGCGCTCAGTAGTTGGAATTCTGTGATTGGGCCTGCGCTCCTCCTGTGAGGAGGTTTCTGGGGTTACTGAGCCGGCCGCTGGGCGTGAGCTCCGCTGCACTTCCTGCTGTGGTCTAAGCCGCAGGATCAAGTCAGCGGGATGGGGGAGGGGACTATCCTCGGGACCGGAGGGCCCTGAGTGGGACGTGTCCCAGGAGGGGTTGGGTGTTCAACGGGTGGTTACAGCAGACCGCTGCTGTAAGGGGCCCGGAGCACTGTCTCTGCTGCCTTGATCTCCTGGATGTGAGTTTTGTGCTCAGCTGCCTGGTGTTGTGTGCGGGTTTCCCCGCGGGAGGCCCGGGCAAGGGAAGCGCCCTATTTCCTTCCCGGAGAAGTCCGCGCCCGATCTAAATCTACTAGCAATCCACGCTTCTGTGGTGGCCCCTCTCCTTTAGAAAGCCCAAAAGTTCAAATTCTAGCTTTGATTGTCTCTCCACTCACCAATTACGGAGATTCGTGTCTTCTGCCTCTCCAAAACGGTGTGCTCTGCTCGCCGCCATTTTGGAGTCCCCCGATTTCCTTATTTTTAATTGCTGAGTAATACCATTGTATAGATGTACCACAATTTCTGCATCCATTCTTCAGTTGATGGGCATCTGGGCTGTTTCCAGCTTCTGGCTATTACAAATAAAGCTGCTACAAATATGGTTGAGCAAATGTCCTTATTGTGTACTTGAGCCTTCACAACTGCTGGTGGGAATGTAAACTTGTACAACCACTCTGGAAATCAATCTGGTGCTTTCTCAGACAACTAGGAATAGTGCTTCCTCAAGATCCAGTCATACCACTCCTAGGCATATATCCAAAAGAGGCTAAAATGTGTTTTCAGAAGTAGTTTCTATTCTGAAATAGTGTATCGATATAAAATTGCTTACATGGAGAACTCTTTTAGTTATGGTTAGATATACATTTTATATAAACTTACTAAGAGTAGGGGTAAGTAATTTCATTGAAGACACTAAGGTATTTTATTATAGTCCATTTGTTAGACTTAATGATGGGTGAGTCATGGTGCTTGAGAAAGATCCCCAAAATAACAGCTGTGCTAACAGGTAAGCACAGAGCCATGCAGGCCAGGGCCAAGCCCAGAGGATCCTCAAAGGACAGGAAGGTCACTGCCATGGGCAGGTACTGGTTTCTCTCAAGGTTTGGGTACTCTTGAACTCAGCAAGACATACACTCCTGCTGATCTGTGGGGATAAATTAAAACAGCATCTCAACTCCTACAAGTCACTCCATGTTCAGTCCATGAAGAAAGATTTCCAATGATATTGTCTGCATCCTATCACATTCTCTTTTACTATAGTGCCAAGAAGGACACTAAACATACATTATCTGTCATTTGAGGTATTGGTTGCCTAAGTTCTTTTTTCTAGCTACATCTATGATTAAAGATGATGAGTATTTTTTGTGTTTCTCAGTAAATTGTGTCTTATTTATGCTTCATTCTGTCACCCATGTTTATCATTAATTTTTACAATTTATTCATCTTGTATCCCAACTGTAGCCCACTCCCTTATCTACTCTATGTCCCACTATCCCTTCCTCCTCCTCCCCTATCCTTCTTCTGTAGTCCTTTGATAGGGAAGGTCCTATCAGACCCTAGGTTATCAGGTTCCATTAAGACTCGCGGCATCCTATTCATCTGTGGGCTGACTAGGAGACCCCACCAGGGAGAATTGATCAAGAAGCAGGCAGCCAAGTTCAGAGACTGTCTCTTCTCCCCTTACTAGGAAGCCCGTATGGAGACTGAGCTGTCTATGGGCTACATCTGAGCAGGGGTTCTAAGTCCTCTCATGCTCTTTGGTTGATGCATCAGTCTCTACAGGGCCCCAGGACCCAGATTTTTTTGCTTTGTTGATCTCCTTGTGTGACTCCTGACCCCTTTAGGTCCTTCTATCTCCCACTTCTTCAATAAGGCTTTTTGTGCTCTATACAAAATTTTGCTGTGGGTCTCTGCATCTGATTCAATCACCTGTAGAGTGGAGTCACTTAGTGTACATCCGTGGAAGGCTCCCATCTTGTTCTCTCTCTTCTATGGGTTCTGGCGTCTATTCTGTTTTCTTTCCTGAATGAGAATTAAGCATCTTCCCAAAGTTCCTCCTTGTACTCTAGCTTTTAAAAGTCTGTAGATTTTAGTATGTCCAATCTATATTTTATGGGTAATGTCCACTTATAAGTGAATATATAACAAACATGTATTTCTGCTTCTGGATTACATCACTCAGGGTGATCTTTTTTAGTTCCATCCATTTGCCTGCAAATTTCATGATTTTCTTGTTTTTAATACCTGAGTAGTATTTCCTTGTGTAAATGTACCACAATTTCTGTATCCATTACCCCATTGAGGGACATCTAGTTTGATTCCAGATTCTGGCTATTATGAATAAAGCTGTTATTGTTATATTTAAGCACATGCCCTTGTTGTATGGTTGAGCATCTTTCTGATATATGCTTAGGAGTTGTTTAGCTGAGTCTTGGGGTAGCAGTATTCCCAGTTTTCTGAGAAAGCGCCAGACTGATTTCCGAAGCAGCTGTACAAGTTTAGATTTTCACCAGCAATGGAGGAGGGCTCTCCTTTGTGCACAGCTTCCCCAGCATGTGTTGTCCCTTGAGTTTTTGATCTTAGCCATTCTGATGGGTGTGAGGTGGAATCTCAGAGCCATTTTGATTTTCATTTCTCAGATTTTTAAGGACGTTGAGCATTTTTAAGTGTTTCTACACCATTCAATATTCCTCTGTTGAGAATTTCTGTTTAGCTCTGTACCCAATTTTTAATTGGATTATTTGATTTGTTGGGTTCTTTATATATTCTGGATATTAGCCTTCTGTCAGATGCAGAGTTGGTGAAGATCCTTTCCCAGTCTGTAAGCCATCATTTTGTTCTGCTGACAATGTCCTTTGGTTTAGAGAAGATTTTCAGTTTCATGAGGTCCCATTTATTGATTGTTGATCTTAGAGCCTGTGCTGCTGGTGTTCTGTTCAGGAAGTTGTCTCCTGTGCCAATGTGTTCAAGCCTCTTCCTCAATTTTTTAAATAACAGATTAAGAGTGTTAGTTTTATGTAGAGTTATTTGGTCCACAAAGACTTTGCTTTTATGCAGGGTGATGAATATGGATCTATTTCTATCTTTCTATATGTGGACATCCAGTTAGACAAGCACCATTAGTTGAAGATGTTCTTTTTTCCATTGAATTGTTTTGGCTTCTTTGTCAAAAATCGGGTGTTGTAGGTATGTGGGTTTATTTCTGGGTCTCTGATTCAATTCCACAGATCCACCAGTATGTTTCTATGCCAGTACCACACCGTTTTTACTGTTTTTCTGTAGTACAGCTTAAGATCCAGAATGGAGATACCTCCAGAACTTTTTTATTGTACTGAATTCTTTTAACTATTCTGACTTTTTTGTGTTTTTTCTGTAATGTTGAGAATTGTTCTTTTAAGGTCTGTAAAGAATTGTGTTGGTATTTTGAAGGGAATTGCATTGAATCTCTACACTTCTTTTGGTAGGATGACCATTTTGCTGTTATTCCTACTGATCCATGAGTATGGGAGATCATTCTATCTTATGATATCTTCTTCAATTTCTTTCTTCAAATACTTGAAGTTTTTTTTACACAGATTTTCACTTGCTTGATTAGAGTCACACCAGTGCACTTTATGTTATTTGTGGCTATTGCAAGGTTCTGTTTTTCCTAATTTCTTTCTCAGCCCTCTTGTATTTTCTATACAAGATGGCTTCAGATATTTTTTAGCAACTTTGTTTCCAGCCACTTTACTGAAGGTGTTTATCAGCTGTAGTAGTTCTCTGGTAGAATTTTTAGGGTCACTCGTGTATACTATCATATCATCTGTGAACAGTGATACTTTGACTTCTTCCTTTCTGCTTTGTATCCCCTTGATTTCCTTTAGTTGTTTCACTTCTATAGCTAGAACTTCCAGTACTATGTTGATGAGAAAGGAGAGAGTGAGCAAACTTGACTTGTCTCTGATTTCAGTGGGATTGATTTGAATTGCTTTCCATTTAGTTTGCTATAAGCTTGTTGTATATTATCTTTGCTGTCTTTAGGCATGTGCCTTTTATCTCTGATATCTCCAAGACTTTAAACATTAATTGAGCTTGGATTTTATTAAATGCTTTTCAGCATCAATTGAGATGATCATGTGGTTTTTCTTTTTTAGTTTGTTTATGGGTGGATTACACTGATGAATTTCTGTATATTGTACCTCCCCTGCATGCCTAGAATGAAGCCTACTTGGACATGGTAGATGAGATCTTTGATGTTTTCTTGGATTCATTCTGTGAGTATTTTATTGAGTATTTTTGTTTCAATATTCATAAGAGAGAATGTTCTGAAATTATATTTCTTAGTGTATCCCTGCCTTTTAGTTAGCTTTTGTGAGGTTTAGGTATCAAGGTGAATGTGGCCTCATAGAATGAGTTTGGTAATGTTCCTTCTTTTTTTGTTTTGTGAAATCGTTTGAAGAGTATTAGAGTTACCTCTTCTTTGAAGATCTGTTAGAATTCTGTACGGAAAACCTCAGGCTGTGGGCTTTGTTTGGCAGGGAGAATTTTGATGACTGCTTCTATTTCATTAGGGCATGTAGGTCTATTAATTTAATTACCTGATCCAGATTCAACTTTGATAAGTGGCAAGAAAATATTCCATTTCATTTAGATTTTCAAATTTTGTGGCATATAGACTTTTAAGGTAAAACCTAATGATTTTTTTAATTTCCTCAGTGTCTGTAATTTTACCCCCTTTTATTTTCTGATTTTGCTGATTTGTATAGTGTCTCCCTGTGTTTTAGTTATTTAGGCTAAAGGTTTGTCTACCTTTGTCATTTTTTCCAAGAACCTGCTCTTGCTTTTGTTTATTCTTTGAATTGTTTTCTTTGTTTCTAATTTATTGATTTCTGCCCTAAGTTTGATTACTTATTCTCCTCTTGTGTATGTCTCCTTCCTTTTGACTAGGTCTTTCACATGTGTTGTTATGTTGATTTGAGATGCCTCAGACTTTTTTATGAAGGCACTTAATTCTATGAACTTTCCTCTTAGAATTACTTTCATTATGTCTCATTAGTTTGGGTAAGTTGTGCCTTAATTTTTGTTAAATTCTAAAAAGTCTGATTAGTTTATTTCTTCCATAATCCAGCTGTCATTGAGTAGAATTCAGTTTCCATGCATATACAGGCTGTTTATTATTTTTTGTTACTATTGAGGTCTAGTTTTAGACCATGTCGTTCTAATATGATACAAGGAATTATATTGGTATAATGTTCTTTTTTTGGATGTATACAATTTACACTTGTTCATTCAAATGCTGATTTTTCTCCTCCACTGTCTGGTTTCAATCCAGGTATTGCACTGTGATGCTTTTTCTAAGCATCACCTGTCTCAACGTTGCATAAACATGCCACCATTTGTTCTCTATATTGTCAATTAAAACAACCAGCCACAATAATGAGCAATAGAGAGGATAGTGTGAGACATCCTGGTCCAGAGTGGGAGGAATAGGAAGAAGGCAGAAGAGGAGAAGAGGAGAAGAGGAGAATCTGCAGGAGAGGTCTTGGCACCACATGCGGAAATGACCTGGAACTAAGATATCACTAAAGGCAAGTATGATGGGTGAATCTGAATGGTAGGAAACTCTGTAGGCTTAGAGGTTTAGGATGGATTAACTGTTGTCCAACATTGTGCTCTAGGTTAATTAAATAAATCCTAGTCTCTCTGCATTGATTTGGTTATACAGCTGTTTAGGAATAACCACTGCTTAACTAAAAGATTTATCAATAGTAAATATTAGTAACCAACAACAAATTGCACCTAACTCATCTAAGTATCCACACCCTTTAAATCTTACTTTAATATAATTGGGTGGGGGAGAGGAATGAGCTCCCAGCGATACAACCCAAACTTTAAACCTAAAAACTCCCAGATAAATTACTGGCTCTTTAAAAGAGACTCTTAAGTAAGCCTCAGAACAAAAGACAGCCTACTTTGGGCAGAACTGAGACTGAACAAAACTGGCTGCCACTACATTCTAACAGGATGAGAGAAACATTAAAACAGATTTCTCAGAGCTTGGCTGATAATCTCTTCTATGGTTTTAAGACAGAGATAAAGGAAAGTTTAGAAATTATGACTATGGTTACATTCATATTCCTCAATTTAACTTTAATAATTTATTTAGCCTTTTATTTTTTCTCAAAGGCAAAGGCTTTAGAAAAGATACTGGAACAATACAAAAAATGAAGGTTGAAAACAGGACATAAAACAAGGGATACAAAAACTTACATAACATAAGAAATAACAGGAAAAGAGGTCAGAGGTTTTAGAAAAGATACTGGAAAACACAAACAACTAGAACACTATAAAGAAAAAATTAAAAGTTAGAAGAAAGGCATAAAACAAGAGATTGAAGAGATTACTGAACAAAAAAACGACAGAGAGATAGTTGTGAAATATGGGTACAGACCTTAAAAAATTATTTAGAATACTAAGTAAAGAAAATACTCAGGCAGAGGCAAAAGATAATAATAAGTAAAGTCAAACAAAGGTGGTTAGAAAACAAACATTAGCTTATCCAGTCAGTGTACAACAGAGACCAGCAGATTATGATTTCCCACAGAATTACCATGAGGCTGAATGGCACCCTTCGGAAGTGCCAGACCAGAGAAAATTTAAAGAAAGTGTCAACAATTTTGGAATGTATTCACCATTGACTTCCTGGCCAATCAGTAGAGTAATCCCAAAGGACTGGGAGGATATGGCAAAGGCAATAAAAGAACCTGAGCCATATTACAATGGCTATCATGGTGAAGAGAAGAGGCTAGAGAGATACCATACAAAAATAGAGCCAGGGCTGTTGGTGTTTTAAGGAACACCTGTTTGGTGATGGCCAATAGGCTGACACAGAGATATAAGCTGTATATAATGAAGAAACCTTAACATTCTGTCACCTAGCAGCCATAAATACCTGGGACAAGGTTGAGGAATCAGGAAACAAGGCTTGAGCCATTCTCTCAGGTCATACAAGCTCCAAGTGTAACATTCATTAATGTTTTGCAAAGATTGACTTCAGCTAGGGATACAAGTATATCAGATCCACTAGCTAGAAAAGCTTTTGAAAATGAAAAGATTTTGAATGCAAAGAGGTAATACAGCCATTCAAAGCAAGGTGTGCACAAATAGACAAATGGGTTATAAATACAATTGATATCAGACCTCAATCACCCAATTTGCCTTGATAGGAGAAGCTACCCCTAAAGACATTGGGAAATGTCTTTTTTTTGATGGGCAAATGGAGTTACCAGAAAAAACAAAATAATTCAAAAAGGAGTCTATACTTTCTAGAATATGCAGAAGATGTGGCAAGGGTTGACATTGGATTAGTGAATGTAGAGCACAGATAAATGGGGTAATCATTTATCAAAAAATGCCTGAGGGGCCTTTCTCAGGCCCCAATACAGGACAGGGATACTCCTCCACAAGAAAGTTAAACACCACTGCTCTGGGAATAAACATTAAAAACTTCAACAGTGAGGCCAGGGTAGGCTTTTATAGGTAAATAAAAATAAATCAATAAACAAAAAATAAAAAAAAAATAAAAAGGAAAAAAAATAAAATATATTGGCAAACTTCTATAAATGATCAAATGATCATAGGCCAAAGTTAAAGATAATTTTAAATAATATTGAAATTGAAGGCATGGTGGATACTGGGGCTGATGTCACAATTATCACTCCTAAATTCTCCCCCCAAATTAGCCAATTCAAGAGGTGGATATTCAATTCCAAGGAGTTGGAACTTTATCTAAAGTAAAACAAAATGTCAGATGGCTTAAATGTATAGGATCAGAAGGTCAAATAGGAAAATTAAGGCCATATGTGGCTGAGATAACCATAAACTTATGGGGAAGAGATCTGTTACAACAATGGGAGACCCAAATTAACAACCCCAATTTCAGAGGCAAAACAGGTAATACTCCTGATAAGCAAGTTAAAATTATTTTAAAATGCCATCAAAAACAGTTACAGGCTGTCCAGGCTGTCCATAAACAAAATACAACAGAGGCTGTCTTTTCAACTTCATGTTGGGAAGACACTGATAATAAAACCCCCACAACCTTACCAAGGTGTTTGGCTGACCAACCTATTTGGATTGAACAATGGTCTATGAGTAAAGAAAATTACTGGCACTAGAACAGTTAGTCCTGGAACAGCTGGAGGCTCAACATATAGAGGAGTCCAACAGCCTTTGAATTTCTCCTGTATTTGTCATCAAAAAGAAATCTGGCAAATGGAGGATGTTAACAGATCTCAGAGCCGTTAACAAAATTATTCAGCCAATGGGGTCATTACAATCTGGAATCCCATTGCCTTCCTTGTTACATAAACAATGGCCTATTATAGTGATTGATTTAAAGGATTGCTTTTTCACAATTCCTTTACATGAGCATGATAGGGAAAGGTTTGCTTTCTCAGGACCCACTTTGAATAGAAACTGTCCAATAAAGAGATATCACTCGAGGGTCTTAGCACAGGGGATGTTGAACAGTCCTACTTTGTGCCAATATTTTGTACAACAGATGTTGGAGATAATTCATAAGCAGTTTCCTCAATCCATAATTTACCACTATATAGATGCTACCTTATTACCTGATTCAGATACAAAAACATTAGAAAATATTTTTGATGATATAAATAGAACTTTGCCTTGTTGGGGTATAGAGATTGTTCCCAAAAAGATTACAAAGAGGAGATTCTATTAATTACCTAGGATACAAAATAGGTCTATAGAAAACTCCACCACAAAAAGTACAAATTAGAAGAACCCAATTAAAAACTCTCAATGATTTTCAAAATTTGCTATGAAATGTTAACTGGTTATAGCCTACATTTGTTTTAGCTACACAAGAGCTAAATAACTTATTTCAAACCTTACAGGATGATAAGGAGTTTAAAAGTCCAAGAACATTATCAACTGAACATGAAAGTGAATTGGCTCTGGCAGAAAGGAAATTACAAGATGCATATATAGACCATATTGATCCAAAAAGGGCCTATATTTTGGTTATCTTGCTTTCAACTCATTCTCCCACAGAAATTCTTATGCAGAAGGTCGACTATGTCTTAGAATGAATATTTTTGGCACACAAACAAAATAAAAAAATAAAAACCTATATAGAAAAGTTCTTGAATTGGTCCTAAAAGGAAAAATGAGACTTCATCAGTTGGCTGGAATAGATCCAGCTGAAATTGTGGTGCCCTTTACCAATGCTGAGATTGTATCATTATGGGCAGAGAATGGATATTGACAAAGAGCTTGTTGTGAGTTTTTGGGAGAAATTAGCAACAGATACCAAAAAATCAAGTCACTTCAGTTTATAAAAAGAAACAATTGATTCTCCTCATATAATAAAAGGAAGTCCAATTTTTGAGCGCCCACATTTTATACAGATGCCAATAAATCAAAAAGGACAGGGTGTAAGTCAGAAAATCTGAGTAAAGTGGTGGAGAGTCCTTATGATTCAGTTCAAAAATCAGAATTATATGCAATTATCTTGGTGTTATCAAATTTTCAAGAATCTCTTAATATAGTCATTGACCCTCAATATGCAGAAAGAGTTGTTCTACATATAGAAACTTCTGATCTAATTCAGGATAATTTGGACTTAACGTCACTGTTTCTTCAATTACAATGAGTAATCAGAAATAGAAATAATCCATTGTATATAACATAGATCAGATCTGATATGGGTCCACTAGGCCCTCTAGCACAAGGCAATGATGAAATTGATCAACTATTGATAGGAAGTGTGTTAGAGGCCTCAGAATTTCATTTTAAAAACACCATGTTAACATCAAAGGTTTAAAAAGAGAGTTTTCTATCACTTGGCAACAAGCCAAAGAAATTGTGTGAAAATGTTCCATTTGTTCTTTATATAACTAAACTCCACTACCTGCAGGAAGTAACTCTAATGGTAATCAAAGAAATGAAATTTGCAAATCAAAATCATGAAATTTGTTTTATTTTATAGAGTTTGGTAAACTGAAATATGTGCACCATACTATAGACAAATATTCAGGGTTCCAATGAACAAAAGCCATAAGTTCTTAGAAGGCTGATTCAGTTATTATGCATTTATTAGAACTGATGCAAGTTATGGTTATTCCTACACAAATTAAGACTGATAATGCTACAGCATATGTCTCTAATAAAATGGAAAGTTTTTTTTTTTACATATTATAAGATAAAATATGTAACAGGTATACCTCACAATTCTGCTGGTCAAGCAGTCATTGAAAAAATTGAATCATACTTTAAGGGACATGCTTAACAAACAGAGAGGGTTATTAAAATACCCCAGAGATAGATTACATAATGATTTATTGACCTTAAATTTCTTAAATGTTAATGAACAGCAATCAACAGCTGCAAGGAGATACTGGGTTATAGAAAAAACTGCTGAATTATTTCAGTCTATATATTTCAAAGATACCCTAACTTCACAATGGACAGTACGGAATGTGTTACACTGGAGAAGGGGTTTTTCATATGTTCATACAGGAGAAGAGAAATTATGGGTTCCTTCAAAACTAATAAAAATCAGATATCACAGAGGAAGATCACCTGAAGACCTTGGCCACACACAAGAAGAGAGAAATCAAGAAGACCAAACAGAACAGGTAATATAAATTGATAATCCCTTCACATGGGAACAATTCTAAAACTGACTGAGACATAAAAAATGTCTCTAGCCAGAACTTCAGCAATACATGTCCAATAAATCCTTGGCTATAATATCCTCAATATCTATTGTGCCATTCTTTTAATTGGCATTGATAAAATTGGTTTACAGTTTAATTTCATTCTGAACATTTCTTACATTTATAATTTTAGAACTGTATAATGCTTATGAGAAATTATATGTTTTCAGAACAAAAGGAGTGAATACTGGAGATGCTGGACCAAACCTGACAGAATCCTCCTTCCAGATGTGCATGCTGAGACACTGACACATTTGTTTCAGTATCTTGCATGTTCCAGAATTCTGCTTGTTCCTGCCTCAACTGCTTCAATTGCTGTTTCTCTTCACGACCTGTTCCCAAGAGAGCTTTGAAGAAAGCTACAAATATTATTTTGGTCCCGCATTTTAGACTATTCTAAACAGGACTTTTATTAACATTTTTTCATTATTTTCTCAACATTCAAAGACTGGAAATCCATGAGAACCACAAATATTATTATTCTTATTAATTAAACATTTTTTCCAATTTTATTAAATTTTATTATTTGAGTTATTATCAAAAGGATTTTATCATGTCCAAAATGTCAGCTAGAAGAAATCAATGAGAATGATGTCCATTATTTTCCTTAAGTTATTATTATTAAAAAGGGGATTGGGTAGGTTTTGGGTTGTTTTCTATGGCTACAAGTGTTTATTGTCATTGGGAGATGTTTATAAATTACTAATGGTCTTATTCAGAGTGAAACTTTTATGCCCAGTTCAGGAACCCCAAAATACCAGGGATACACTCTGCTGTAAATACATGAGGTTTTTAAAATTATATACGTGTTTGGACATGGGACACAAACTTCCTGTGGACACAGGAGAGGAATGTAGCCCTGAGATCTAGGGAAGCAAGGTTTTTATGGGGCAAAACCCCAAGCAGAGACTTACATGCTTTGGCATTACATGATTGGGTAAGGGAAACTGACTCTTGAAATGATTGGTCCACTTTAGGCAGCAAGACTACATACAGTTCTGGCCTGATCCTATGGGCCAGTTTCCTGGCAATTGTATAATTAGTGGGCAGGAAAGAATGCATTAAGGCTAATTTGTCCCCTCAGGGCATTAAGGCTAGTTCTTCCCCGAAGGAGGCTGGACATGTCTGCAACTAACTCGCCTTTATTCATGCTTCTGCTCTAAACTTTAAAACAATACCCACTGATTTTAAGTCTTTGGTCTCTCAAATCCACAAAGAATTAATGTAATTGAGATTTTAAAAATGAAATAAAATGAAGTTTCAAATCTTTCTTCCATCTGCTATTTTTTCCATAAACTCTACTGTGTGCCTTCCTTGTGAAAGGAACCTGGTAATGTGCCAGCAGGCTTGGCTCTGATTTTTTTTTATTTATTTCAATCTTATTAAAATTATTAATTTGGGTTTTTGAGACAGGGTTTCTCTGTGTAGCCCTGGCTGTCCAGGCCTGATTGTATACCAGGCTGGCCTCGAACTCCCAAACATACTCACAGACATCTACCTGCCTCTGCCTCCCGAGTGCTGGGATTAAAGGTGTGTGCACTGTGCTTGGCAGGACTTTCTTATAGCCTGGTTGAAGTCATACTTTATGACTTAGGACATGTGAGTGTGAGGAGCTGGCAGAGGTGCAAACCCTTGCTTTTGGAGAGAGGGTTTCTCTTGTGGCCTTGTATGTCCTGAACTCGTTTTGCAAACCCAGATGGCCTGGAACTCACACCAGCCTCTGCTTGCCCCACTGACAGCCACAGGCATGCGACACCACACCTGGCTTCTTGTTATAGTCTTTAAAAATGATTTATAATCTCGGTCTGCCTTCCTGAGACCAGCTCTCTTTTGACTGGGAGAGTTTGCAATCAGTAAAAGAAAGGGGGGCAGGGACCCCAGGATTCCTTCTGCAGTGAGCAGGGACTGGCTGGGCCCTGGCTGAGCAGGGAATTTAAACTGGACACATTTAAACTGGGAATACATAAATTTAAGCCAGGGCTGTGTGTGCAATGAACTAGCTTTACTTACTAATGGACCCTTGTGCTTTTTCCCCTTCTTCTAAGAAGTGTAAATCCCATCTATTTGTTTATTTTTACACATTTGACTGTTTTGCCTGCATGGGTAGGTGTGCCTGTGTACCAGGTGGATGCCTGGTGCCTGAAGAGGCAGCATTGACAACCCACAAGTATACCCTTGAGTTTTTCTGTTGCCATCTGTTGCTTCTCATGGGACCTACACATTATTCTGGTTTGTTGCCTCAATGAGAGTCCCTTGGAGAAAACTAAGATTTTCATTAATTATTGTTATTATTATTAAGGGGAATGAGTGTTCTTTTTGGAGTGAGGGAAACTTTATTTATGATTCCTGGTGTAGTTCTCTTTATTATGGAAGATCTGTTTATTATTTGTACACTATTCTGTCTGCATGCCAGAGGAGGGCGCCAGGACTCACTATAGATTGTTATGAGCCACCATGTGGGTGCTGGGAATTGAGCTAAGGACCTATGGAAGAGCAGCCTGTAATCTTAAACTCTGTGCCATCTCTCCTGCCCCCTCGTTTCTTATTTTTATTTTTTAAATTTTATTTATTCATTTTACATCCCTGTCTTAGACCCCTCCCTCTTCTCCTCCCGGTCCTACCCTCCCTGTCTCCACTATCATCCCTCACCTGGCTCCTCAGAGAAGGGGATCACCCTGCCTCTCCTGTCCACACCCACCCACCCCAGCATGTCAAGAGAGTTTAGAGTGTTTCTTCCCATTAGAGATAGTTTCTCCCCCTTAGAGAGAGTTCCTCCCCATTAGAGAGAGTTTCTCCATATTGGAGAGAGTTTCCCCCCTTAGAGCGAGTTCCTCCCCATTAGAGACTTTCTCCCCCTTAGAGAGAGTTCCTCCCCAGTAGAGAGTTTCTCCCCAATAGAGAGAGTTCCTCCCTATTAGTGTTCCTCCCTATTAGAGAGAGTTTCTTTCCCTTAGAGAGAGTTCCTCCCCATGAGAGAGAGTTTCTCCACCTTAGAGAGAGTGGCATTAGAGAGTGGCATCAGGACTGAGCACACACTCTTTGCCTGGCAAGGCAACCCCAACAGGGGAGAGTGAAAGAAGAGCGAGCTTGTGGATCGGGGTGCATTCATATATGTGTTGGTCCTGCTGTGTTGACAAGGCCTTGTTACCCGTGTATCCTTCATCCACTCTGGTGCTTACACTCTGCACACAGAGTTTCTTGAGCCTGTAGGGGCATGGGTTTTTGGAGACATCTCATTTAGGGTGGAATGGTCCAAGGCCTCTCACTGTTTGCATATCGACTGGATGTGGGTCTCTCTATTTATTCCCATCTGCTGCAGGAGGAAGTTTCCAATGATGGCCTAGCAAGGCACCAATCTGTGAGTATGGCTGTGCTCCTTTAGCACAACTGTAGTATTTAGATTTCTCTTATGTCCTTGGCCTCTGTAGACTCAGGTTCCTGGCCAATCAAGCAGTATTGGATCAAGGTTCCTTCTCATGGAGGGGGCTCCTGAAACCCAACTAGATATTAGTTGGTCTCTTCTGTGACCTTTATACCACAAGCACACCAGCAAATCTTGTAGGCAGGTCACTGTTGGAGAGTGAAGGGTGTATGGCTGGGTTGGTGTGTACTTTTCTCTTCTGGTGGCATGCAGCTTATGTTCCTGTATCGCAAACAGCAGTCTATAAGGGTGAAGGTTCTCGGTAGGGGCCAGCTGGGATTCGCTATGTCCAATAACTTGTGAAGGTGTTGTCCTCAGCAACAGAATCTTACCATCAGATTGGGGAGAACACTGGAGGATGGACACAGGTGGGGGGCCCCAGGCCCTGCTTTGATCTAGCACAGAGACCTTCTGTGTACCGACTCCACAGGACTCTGGGAAGCCTGCTCTCAAGACACGCCCTTGTCTGTTCTTATTAAATTGAAATAAATACATAGTATTAAATGAAAACATCATATATATAAAGCTAGTTATTAAGTGACACGTGTGCTCCACCAGAGGGCACCAGATTCCTTGACAGATGGTTTGAGCACCACCATGTGGTCTCTGGGATGGATCCTGTCACCTTGGTAAGAGAGTGATTCTCTGTGTCACAGGGCCCTGGCTGTTGCGATGACAAAGGTCGTTTTTTTTTTTTTTTTTAGATTCATCCATCCATATATTCATTCATCCATTCATTCATTGTACAGCATTCTGCCTGTGCACCAGAAGAGGGCACCAGATCCCATTACAGATGGCTGTGAGCCACCACGTGGTTGCTGGGAATTGAACTCAAGACCTCTAGAAGAGCAGCCAGCGTTGTAAACCTCTGAGCTATCTCTGCTGCCTTCAGTTTTTTTTTTTTTTTAATCATTAAAAAAGATTTATTTTTCATGTGAGCACGTGTCTGCCTTTCCAAGACTAGTCCTTTGACTGGGAGACTCGAAATTAATTTTTAAAAGGGACAGGGAACCCAGGATCCCTTCTCCAGGGACCAGGGACCAGCTGGACTGCGTCTGATCAGGAGAATTCAAAGCGCACATTTTTTCCTGCACTCAAGTCGCTTCCAGCAGCCCTGTGTATTTACTACCGGTACCAGGGGTGGGGCGATGGCATCACAAATTGGCTCCGAAAGGCTCCTGATCCTGAAGACTGCGAGGGGCGCAGGGCGGGGACATTTACAGAACACCAGAGACCAGGGAAAACGCTGTGTGCGCTGGGGCACGGGGAAAGCGCTTCCATGGGATACTTCTGGGTCCTGACAAAGCTCCAGGCTAAGTAAGGAGGAGGAGGATGGCTTGTGAGGATGTAGGCAGTGCGTGCAGCATTCTGGGAATTGTATTTCTGCGTCTGCGACTCGGCAAAGCTGAAGATACAGTGAGACCTGGCTATGTTAATACAAACAATCCCACAAGTCCTTGATCTGAGGCAGTTCTCACAGAGGCTCCCAGCCGGCACAATGCACTCTGGGATTATTTGTAGTTCCCTGGCTATGGAGTGCTTGGCTTTAGGAATTTCCGTGTCTGGTACATTTCATCATGAGTTCAGTGCTCTGTCATAAGGATGTTCACAGTCGTACAAGATAAAACAGATTATTTATTTATTTATTTATTTATTTATTTATTTATTTATTTTGTCTATGAAACACCTATAATACAACGTGAGTGGCTAGAAGCGGAGCTGAAATGCGGTAGATAGATTTAAAGCCTGGACAATTCCTAAGAGGGTGGGTGGGGTATTGGAGCTTTTGGACAGGTCTGTGCTAAATGTTAAATGGAACGCGAGCACCACCAAGCATACATGCCATGTCTTCAATGTGTTATGTACTGTTGAAAAAGCAGGCACTTGAGGAAAACTATAAGGTTATATTCCAAGAAGCTGGCAGTTGGTGGAAATTCAAAGTTCAAGAGTTAGCACAGCACCTCTTCATTTTCCTAGTACCTCATTCTGCATCCTGCTATTTTCAGGTATTTCAGACCTAACAAACAGCATCTTTTTGGGTTGGAAATGGAGTGTAGTTTTCAGTTCAGATAGTTAGTAACATATAATTTTTGAGGATTCTCTTAGAAAACCCTTCCCAGTAACTCACAAGTTGACTTCTCATGCCTGGTGTTGGAGTTTTTGTTAGATGGAAGGACAATTGTCATCACAGATAGCAAAATTTCATTGAAACTAAAGTTTAGTTTTATACAACAGCTTACATGGATTAAATATATCAATATCTCTATCTATATATATAAGATATATATGTATATATCTTAGATAGTTACTAGTATGATTTCATATTACTTTTTCAGACATCCTTACTGTTATTTTACCATCTTCCCTTTTGTATTTCTTTCTGTCTTACCTCCGAAATTATACCCCCTTCAAGTTTTTCCCATTTCCTCTTTCAAATCTCTATACCCTTCTACTTCCTACTGCCCCCACACACTTCCATTCTCACCTTGGAAATGGTCACTATTTCATTCTTGGTTTTTTAATTACTGTCGGATATAGACTCACATATGAGTACACACATATTCAGTTTAGAGCTGGGAAACTTAGAAAAGAGAATATGTGAACTTTGTCTTTCTGTGTTTGGATTACCTCATATAACATGATTTTTTTTCTAGTTCCATCTATCTACCTGCAAGTTTTATGTTTGCATACTACTCAATAGTGATGCATTTTAAAATCATGACCTAAAGAGCTAATATTTAATTCATTTTTAAGGTCATTTAATAATTACATCATTTTGTGCCTTCTCTTTTCTTCCCTCCAAACCTTCCCACAGACCTCTCCTAGTTCCCTTTCAAATTCATCTTCTTTTTTCAAATTGGTATTATGCTCTTAATATAAGTTGCTCAGTTTAATAATGTTACTTCCATGCATGTTTTTAGGGTTGATTGCTTGGTATTAGATAACTAACTGATTTTATGCACTTTCCTGGAAATAGTTTTTTCTCACACTCTCAGCATTTATTAGTTTCCTGCATATTTTTTCATAGGATTAAAGACAATGGTTTCTTCCTAGACCACTTTTGCATATCTATTAGCATTTCCAATTTTCAGTTCGTTTTTATATGGGTATATTGGTAAGCATTTTTTCTTTACTTTTTATATTGGTCCATCTTATGGGTGTAGCTTTTGGTATTATTAGGAGACACATTACCAGACAATACTCTGATCCTCTGCCTTATATAATTTTTTTTTTTTTACCTCCTGTTATGCATGATCACTGAGTCTTAGATCTGGGAATTGTTTTGTAGATGTATCAGATGTGACTGTTCTCCAGAATTCTGCCTTGTGATTGGTTGTGGTTTTCAGTCATGATTGTGGTTCAAGGAAAAGCTTCCTTGGACAGTGTTGAACTATACGTATCTATGTGCATTATTAAAAGTATTTAGGTTGCAACATGTTTATATTCATGCATGTACTTACATGTATTATAGGGATTTATGTAGATAATTCACAGTATGATTGCTTAAAACTCTTTCAAAAATTTACTTTTATTTCACCCACTTCCCTCTTTCATATTTATCCTGTAAAAGACCTAGGGTCTTAAAGCTCAGGAGTTCAATATCGCACCCTTCTCAGGAATTCCCACAGACCACAACTCGATGCAAAATCAAGAGCATTTTTTTATTTCAATCACGATAGGGTCACCCCTCAAAAGGCAGGAGATGACCCCAAGCATGCAAAGCACAGGGTTTTTATACTTAAAAATCTGGCCAATTTTGCTCTATAAATTGATTGGTCAGCAAGAATAGCATGAAGATAGTTTATGCCTAGTTGTTTGCAGTTTTTTTTGGCCATTTGTGAGTTTTCTCAAAACAACTCACCCTGCCCTTCAAGAGCTACCTGCCTCTGGCTTCAATTCAAGGCTATCTCAGAGCAGTTCATCTTCACATTTGAGAGCCATATGCCTCTGGCTTTAAATTCAAGGATGGGAATAGTAACAGCTGTTTTTCTTTTAGAGTTGTTTTCATTCTCAGGTGAGCTCTCATCCCCCCTTTTCTTTGTGCTCCAATTTTAACCCTAAAATTGTGGATCAGTCTCAGGAGAGATTGATACTGCCTCTGGAGCATCAGGACCTGAACCATACTTACACATTCCTTGACGAAGGAGAGTAATCGGTTAACAATACAGGGTACTATTGTGACAAGGAGCAAAAGGGTAGCAAAAGTTCCCAGTAAGAGAAGCACATAGGGGAGCATACCATTAAACCCATTCCAAAAGGCAGATTCTATTAATTCTCATCTCCTTTTTCAAGATCTTTTTGTAATTTTTTTAATCTTTCCTTTAACAATGCCTGATTTATTAGTGTAAAAACAGTATTTCTCCTGTAGGGCTAAGCAGAGTCCTCCTTTTTCAGCCGTAAGGAGGTCCAATCCCCTCTGGGTCTGGAGAACTACTTCTGCTAAGGAATTGAGCTTGTCTTGGAGGTCATTGATGGTGCTGAAAGCAAATGTACATCACTAATTTACTGTTGGGACAGTTTGTTGTATTTATATAATAAATCACCCAAACCAGCTGACCCAGCGCCTATGGAAGCAGTCAGCCCAATTCCCACTAACAGAGGAATGAACTGAATGGCTTTCTTCGTTCTTCCAGCCATTAATTCAAAGCTGGGGATTGGGACTGGCTCATCCCCTGGAATGATGCTAATATCAGGGAGTTGCCTGTACACAGGTCCCAGTCCAATCTGTGGGCAAGAATGTATAGGCTTTATTATTCCTGCATAAGAAAACAGTGTTATTGTCAGGGCAGAGAGCTGTGGAGATGTCAATTGTTGAATCACAAATGGCAAAGGTAGCATCCCCTACAGGTAGATCTGAGCTATCATTTTTGTAGGGTTTTGTCAAACAGGTAACATTTTGTTGAAGAGAGGCTGCACTCTCATAGGGGGTGCTGAATGTCAGGACCCTCAGCAGTGGAATAAGTGGCTTTAGCGGGGGAGCTCCAGAGGAACAGGCTGCCCTTGTCAGAGGCGGAGCCAGAAGTCACTTGCAAGCGAAGGATTGGTGTCATTTAGGAGGCTATGAGTGGCAGTAATAACATCTACAGTCTGGGGTCTAAAATAATGTTTCCTCTACTATCAGGAAGAACCAGAGGGTGGTAATTGAGGGATGAGTATTCTTTTTCTATTAACTCTTCAATGCATTGTTTAACCTGTTCTTGTCTGACCTGATCCTGCAGCCCTCCTCCATCTGAAAGGTGAATGGGAGGTACCTTTCTTCAGCATACAGGCTTTCCTACCATCCCCAAACAAGGGGCTTGGAGTAATTTAGATCCATGGCCTCCTGTTGGCACATTGTGGAACCAATCATCTATCCTCATCTCCTCCTGACTTGGTTTAATATGACAGTGAAATAGGTGATGTTATCTTTTCCAATACATTGTTGCACAACCCTATAGCAACTCCTATGCACAGCCTGTTGATAGTTATCACAAGGGCAAGGCATGGGGCACCCATTTACATAAAGAATCATTTTAGGCTTGGTTACACAATGCCATTCTAAACTTGGGGTGCTCCCTGAAGGTTGTAGGGCTCTATATGTCCATGTATCACCACACTCAACTTGAGCATAGGCCTTGTTGGGCCCCAAATCTCACCATTTAGTAAGACTCTGCCATTCATCACCCCATCCTTGCAATCACAGGGTTTACCATACATTGCTTCCAGGGCCTTATGAGCCTGGTGAGGATCACCAAAGCTCCCATCAATAGTTACCCAATTGAGTACAAACAGCACCACCCAGAGGTACCATTGTCTGTCATTGTCCCTGATGAGTTTCAGTTTTAACAGGTTGCTGGAAGCTTGACTTTCCAGGTGTCAGCAGGTTGATGAAGAGCAGGCTTGACATGTGACCCATGGATCCAAGCTGCAATGCTCTCTACTTTGACTGCTGT
This sequence comes from Meriones psammophilus, assembly GCA_036365155.1. Lineage (NCBI taxonomy): Eukaryota > Metazoa > Chordata > Mammalia > Rodentia > Muridae > Meriones > Meriones psammophilus. Next base: position 289,288 of record JAEOAE010002479.1, read on the forward strand.
TAGGGTGTTGAGCAGGACACAATAATGAACCTTCCACCGAGGTTCCAGATTCTGGCTGTGGTGTCATAACAAGTACACCATATCCAACCTGGAACTGATGGGGCACCTCCAGGACCTGGGCGCATTTGCACTGCCAAACTTGCTCAAATTTCTTTCTGAATAAGTTGCAGTCCTTTCAGCCTGGACAACAAGTCAGAGTTACCATTAGTTATGTCAAGGGGGTCCTCAAGAAGAGTCAGGTTAGCAGGAACCCCATATAGTAGTTAGAAGGGAGTTAAGCCTAGTATGGAGGGAGTATTTCTGACTCTAAAGAGGGCCAAGGGAAGGATCACTGCCCAGTCACCATCAGTCTCCATGGTCAATTTGGTGAGAGTCTCTTTGAGAGCTCTATTCATTTTCTCTACCTATCTTGAACATTGAAGTCTATAAGGACAATGTAACTTCCAATCAAGCCCCAGAAACCTGGCCACCTCCTGGCTTACCTGAACAACAAAGGTTGGTCCATTGTCTGACCCAATTACCTTTGGAATACCAAACCAAGGAAAAAATGTCTTCCAGAATCTTTTTGGCCATGACCAGGGAGGTTTCTTTCTTTGTGGGAAAAGCTTCCACCCATCCTGAGAAAGTGTCCACAAAAACCAGGAGATAATTATTGCCTTACCTGGATGGTTTACTTTCAGTGAAATCCACTTCCCAATGCATTCCAGGTCTAGTTCCTTGTCACTGGCCAGCAGTAACACCTGAATACCACCTGAGAGAGGGATGGGAGAGAGAGAGAGACAGGGTGACACAGAGAAGGACACCGAGTCTCCTTGCTGATCCAGGTGTTGATTAAATGGATGTCAGGTTAACACTTAAGTAGGCAGAAAAGTACAAGAAGTTTTCTCACTTGTAGGAGAGCTCACTCAAGGTTACACAGAGCCTGCTGTCTGGTTACTATGGTTGCACACACACACTTTCTCAGGGTCAGAGCAGTCTGCTGTAGGACCACCAAGGTCAGATTATAAGAAACTGGACTTTGGAAAATAGCCAAAGCCAATAGGCTGGATTCCCCTGCTCAGATGCCATTAACTCAAACATTTGCCATTAACTCCAAAAAGGCTGTCACAGTTCCTCTCAGCCACTTCCCTGTGCTCTGGAACTCTTACCTATGTTTATCCTCTGGCAAGGTTCACATGCCCTAGTCACTCTCAGTCAGGGTGGTGAGGTTTAGTGTTCAGTACTTGGATTGGCGGGCAACTTCAGCCAATTTCTTTGCCCTCAAGTGAGTCCATTTATGCATTTGAGTTATTAATCTCTCAGCATCTTCCTGTGGTAGAATGATCTTACCTTTAGAGTCAATCCATGCCCCCAAGTCAGTGTCAAATATCCCCTTTTTTTTGCCACATTAACTTTAAGTCACTTTCTGAGTAGTTTAGTCATTCTTCTCTGGAAAGTTCAGCAGTTAGTACCACTGGGACAGAGTTTCCTCCAGCAGCTACTTTAGCCTCCTGATCAGCCACATTATTCCCCTTTGCTGCCCCAGAAGTCCCCTTCTGCTGTCCCTGGCAATGAATAATGCTTACCTTGTTGGGCAGCAACAAGGCATTGAACAAAGCCAGAATCTCCTTTTTATTTTTTATCTCTTTACTGGCTGATGTTAGCAGGCCTCTCTGCTGATAGATGGTCTCTTGCACATGGGCTGTTGCAAAGGTGTACTGACTATCAGTGTAGATGTTTATCTTTTACCCTTTCCCAGAGTTAATGCCTGGGTTAAAGCAATCAATTCAGCTCTCTGAGCAGAAGTGCCCTCCAGCAACGCCTGGGCCCATATTACCTTATGTCCATCTACCACTGCTGCCATTGCCTTTCTCTTCCTGTTCTCCCAAAAACTGCTCCCATCCATATAGTATGTCACCACAGCATCAGGCAGAGGCTGATCTTTCAAGTCTTTTAGCCATCCCTGTTCCTCTGCTAGAACCTGCAAACAATCATGCTCCAGGGGCTGGATTTCTGGATCCTGCAATAAGGTGGCAGGGTTTAGCAAGGGTAGCCAGGTTAAAGGGTGACATCTTCGTTATTCAAGTGCAAAGTCTTGAATAATGTGTCATGTGGGTGTTCATTGAGCCAGTAATCAGGTGGCTGCCTTCCATGACACTCTCAAGGGAATGAGGAGCATAGATGGTGAGGTCCTGTCCCAGAGTCAGTTTGTCTGCATCTTTTACTAGTGCTGCCACTGCTGCTATTATTTACAGGCCTCTTGGCCATCTTGCCACTACTGAATCTTTTTTTTTGGATAGATAGGCTACTAGTCTCTTCCAGAGTACAATTTTTCCGTGTTAGCACCCCTTTGGCAATTCCTGATTCTTCAGACACATAGAGATGGAAGGTTTTCCTATCTTATAGGAGTCCCAATGCTGGATCCGAGTGTATTAAGTTTGCTTGTTTGATATTATCAAATGATTAGCTTGTTCATCCTTTCCCCAGATAAAGAGTCATTTTTGCCCTTTGTATGGGCATATTAAAGGGGCTGCCATCTTGGCAAAAGAGAATCCACAGCTTATAAAACCCTGCTAAATAATTAAAATTCCCTCAGTTGTTTATGTTGTAAGTCCGTGGAGGGGGAATATGAAATACAGTCTCTTTTCTAGCCTCTGATAGCCATCTCTTAACTGACCTGTTTGCTGCAGAGCTGGGTTTTTTTCATTGACACTTTATAGCCAAGGTCACCCAGCTCTAGTAAAAAAGCTACAGGGTGGCTTTAAGGCAGGTTTCAAACCAATTTTCAGCTAATAGAATGTCATTCACATATTGGAGAAGAACCTGGGGATTGGTTTTAGAAGTGTGCCAGGTCCCAGTGTAGGGCTTCATCATTATAATAGGATTTTTAAACCCTTGAGGAAGTTGAGTCCATGTAAGCTGGCCTGATACCCTGAGTCTGGGTCTTTCCATTCAAAACAAAAATGTCTTGGCTGGTAGGGGCTGAGTTGGAAACAACAACAACAAAAAATGTGTCCTTAAGGTCCAGTACTGTATACCAAACCCTGTGAGGGGGAAGGGAACTCAACAGATTTCACGGGTTGGGCATGATAGGTGTAAGTCCATGATCTGTTTGTTAACTTCCCTCAAGTCCTATATATGGGTTGATAGTCGTTGCTCCCAGGCTTCGAACTGGCAGCAATGGAGTATTCCAGGTGCATTGGCACCTTTGAGAACCCCTAGGTCAAGGAGCCACTGTATGTGAGGGCGAATCCCGACATGGGCTTCTTAGACATTGGATATCATCGCACTGTGATTGGGATAGCCTGAGGCTTCAGCTCTATTTGAACTGGGGCTGTCTCTCTGCTTTTCCTAGGCCATCCGTTTCAGCCCATGCCCTGGGATATCTCTGAGCCACCAGTCAATGTCTTTTTCTGGACTTATTACCTTTTCAGACAGGCTGTATTCATCTTCCAGTTTTCTTTGTCAGTACATGAATGGGATCTCCTTGTTGTCTGTCACCTGTGAGCCATCTGGTTTAAAAACAGATATGGGCCCCTATCTTAGTTAGGATATCTCGTCCTAACAGTGGGTATGGGCATTCAGGGACACCTAAGAATGAGTGCAGGATACCCACCCTGTCCAAGGTCCACTGTTCTTTGGGTAGTCCATGAATATTCATTTTCATGAACCCACCTTTTTTTTTTAGGTCTTTTAGCTCCTAAGTCTTGTAACAGAACAGAATGCTGGGCACCAGTGTCCACCAAGAAGTGGACTGGCTTTTTCTTCCATTTGACAACCCTTGATCCGGTGTCCTTTCCCCTTGCAATAGGCACACTAATTTTTAGACAGAGGGCCCTCCATTTGCTAGGAAAACTCTCTCCTATCATTACAACTCTCCTGCACTACAGTAGCCAGGATCTTAGACAACTTTCTCTCTTGTTTCTTTATCCTTTTACTTTCTCTCATTTCTTGCTCCTTCTGCTTTCTTTCCTCTTTCTCTTCCATCTCCCAGCTGTAGAAAACCTTTTCTGCTACCTGCACTAAAACCTTCAATGACTTGTCCTGTAAATCCTCTATTTTCTGGATTTTTCTATGAATATCTCTGGCTGACTGGTCTATAAAGTTTATAGTCACCATTGCCTTATGCTCATCTGAGGTAGGGTCATAGGGCATAAACTGGCAGTAAGCCTCCATGAGCCATTCAAGTAAGGTTGCAGGAGATTCATCCAGCCCCTGATCCATCTCTTTTACCTTCTTCAAATTGGTGGGCTAATAGAGAGGCCCCACAGAGACCCGCCATTAGAGTCTGGCAGTAGACTTTCAGGTGCTCCCTATCTCTAGGTGTGTTGTAATCCCAGTAGGGGCAGGTGAGGGGAATGCCATCATCAATCTCATTAGGGAGGACAGAAGGCCTCTCATCTGATCCAGCATATTCTTTCTCACCTCAAGGAGAACCCGCCCCCATTCCTCAGTAGTCAGGAGGGCCTGCAAGAGTTGCTGGCAATCATCTGAAGTGGGCTGGTGTGAGAATAGGACAGATTCAAACAAATCAGTTAGAGCTATTGGATTTTCGAAAATGGGGTTATGGGCCTTCCACTTATTGATTTCCATCATCATCAGGGGCCCATAGGCCCACAAAGGAAGGGCCATGGAGTCTGGCTGAGCTGCTCAGCAACTCCATGTTTCCGCCCATGGATCACTTTCACTTTCGGGATCTGGTGGCGACTGCAGTGGTGCCGAGGGACTGGCGGCACCCTGCTGCAGACCTGCTGGGTGATTAGTGGTGGGAAGGTCAAAAAGAAGTCACAGTCTGTCCCATAATAAAGTCGCCCACCAAGAAAATCAAAGAAGCAACAAAGATAGAGACAAAGAGAACACAACAGGCAAGTCAGATAAGGACACACTTGCGGGTGGTACCAAAGAATTCTGATTGAGAGGCTGCCTCAATCAGAGGCAGCCATCTCCGATGAGAAACAGATGGGAGGAGGACCATCACGGACCTGGCCTACCCAGATGCAGAGGCTGCTTCCTGGCAGCTGACTCCTACAGATGGGAGGAAGACCTTCACAGACCTAGCCTCCCCAGATGGAATCTGGAGTGTCATCCAATTCCCAGATAGAGTGGTATACCAGAAATCAGACTACTTCTGAGATCAACCTCCGAGCCCAGTCTAATGAGGGTTGGGAAGGGGCATGCTGTTTCCTGGCCAAATGCACCAAAATGTAAGACATGGAGTCTCACTGCTCAGGATCGCACCCTTCCCAGGAACTCTCACAGACCACAGCTCAATTCAAAAGCAAGAGGTTTTATTGCTATCTCGATAGGGTCGCCCTTCCAACAGCAGAAGACGACCCCAAACATGCAAAGCACAGGGTTTTTATACCTGAAAATCAGATCATTTTGCTTTATAGTTTACAGCTGGTTGTAGATTACAGCTGGTTGTTTCTCAGAACAGTTCACCCCACCCTTCAAGAGCTCTATGCACCTGGCTTCAATTCAAAGAATCACAAATTTTTTTTTTTTTCTCATTCCCAGGTTGTCCTCAAGGGAACACTAAGAAAACAAACAAAATAATAGAAATTTATAAACATCTTTCAGGAAAAGGCCAGTAGTACGAGACTCAATTCTACAAAAAAAAAAGTGGCAAAGAGTGCTAGACAAAAATTTCAATTACAATTTTGCTGCCTTCAAGAAAAGTTTAATACATCAATGATAGTGATTTTATTTACTATTTTTATCATTTCTTTTATTTTCCTATTATGATGTGATTTCAAGCATAATTTCATCATTATCCTCTCCTCACTCCTCCTTCCAAACCCTCCCATATACCCCTCATTGGTCTTTTACAAGATGATGGTGTTTATTTCATTGTTATTTTATGCATACACACACACAATCACACACACACACACACACACACACACACACACACAGTATTTGATCAGAGCAATAGAAACCCTAACAAATATAGGCACCTCAAGACTGGAAATGCTTGCTCAAATCTACCCCATGCTCAAGAATAACTGCCAGCATACACAATTACTGAATGAAACATCAGAGGCAGGACTAAGGCCAGAAATTTATACACTGAATTGGCACAATATGTCTTTTTCTCCATCATGACAATGAAATCTTCAAGTCCCTGGTACTACAGCACAGAATCTCAACTCCCCCCTCAAAAGACTAGGACATTAGTATTCTGTGTGAGAGAAAAATTCTGCTTGTGGAAATGACTGTCTTTTTTCTTTTAATCCCATGTCAACTGCATCAATCCTGACCTAACAGACACTACAACATGCACTGAGGAAAGCAGAGAATCATTTTAACAGTCTTCATGCAACTAAACATTAAAATGTAAAAAAATAAATCATGTAAGTATACATATATACTCTGTGAAAGAACCCTTTTCCATTTTAACTTGTACTTTTAATTATGAGATGAAAATGTTTTATTGGCTTCACCACATAAATTACTTACCAATGATATAAGATCCCAACGCTTCCCTGGCCTACAAGTGATGCTCCCCAGGCATGGTAAAAGTCAGTCAGTATTTGTATCTTCTTCAGATCTCATTTCTGTTTTGCTCAACAGCATTTTATAGAGGGCAAGCACCACTGCATACACTGCACACCATATGGAATAGGTAGGCTCAGAAATGCTCATCACATCATTTTTTTCCAGTTTAATCTTTATAGAAATATTTCCTGGGTATGGTTTATTATTTCCACACATCAAAGCAGGAGGTGAGCAATCAAAATTGTCAATCTGGAACTTATGGAAGTAAGAATCTCCTGGGTACTGGGGGGGTGTAGGTGACTAGAGAAAATTCATTAATCCAGGGATAGTTCTCGTCTTTGAATATTAGAAGCTTCCTCTGAAAACGTTCATCAAATCATTCTTATTTGATACAGACTCTAAATATAATGTGTTGCTCTGCCATGTTCCACACCTTCCTTCTGGCTGAAAATATTTTATTTACCATGTGGAAAAACATCAGTTATTAATATCACTATAGAATGAATACCTGTACATTTTCCTATGAAATCAACACCAAATAATACCCACATTTTAATTAGCTGGAAGTTTTTCTGTAAAACCCACAGAAACATTTGTCTTTCCTTCCTTTCTTCTTCTTCCTTCTCCTCCACCTCTTACTTTTTCTCTTTGCCCAACTGTGTATGGTTCAAGCAAGCAGATGTGGCCACATCCTTGTGTACTTAGTCCCCAGCACCCTAGCCATTAAGCACAGAGCACCTCAACTACTCAGACTCCAGCACCCTAAGCATTATTTAGTGTCCTGCCGGCTCGTGCACCTGCAGGCCAGCAGAGGGCGCCAGAACACCCTGTACATGGTGGTGAATAACCTCACCCCTGTGGGAGGTAAATCCATCTCACCCTGGACTTAAGCAGGAGGGGTGGGAGAGGAGACTTATGCCTCTCTTCCAGCCATCCCCCTGCCTGCAGTAGGCCGCATGCACAAGCCGCTCAGCAGGCAGGCGAGGCAGTGGACAGGGAACCCCCGCAACCTCCCCTGGATGATCATAATGTGGAGTTCTGGTGAAAAGCTTGAATAGGAAGGATGCTGACCAGGAAAACCTGCAAAGTTACTGGCGTACCTATTATGGAAGTCCCACACCTTCCGGCTTTGATTCCGACTCTGCCATGCAGAGAGCAGAGACTTCATGGTTTGGAGGCTCTGAGCCCCCTACACACACACACACCTCCCTTTCCACTTCCCACCATCTCCCTGGCCTCAGACACGGTTACATAAACACAAAGCTTCTAGTCACAGACCAACCATTATCATTCCTTCCCCACTTGGGAGCACAATCTGGTCAGGGAAGTACCAACAGTCCCAAAATGCATCACAGCAGGGACCCACCTGCCTGAGAACTACAAACATAGCTTTGGAGCAAGGTCTTCTGGGATTGTATCTGAGAACTACAAAAATGGCGTATGGGCAACACGATGCCTACCAGGATTGCTTGCAGTCAAGCCTTGTCCTCTCTCCTCTTCTCCCGCATCCGCCATTGCTAGTTTACCGCCTACAAATCCCAGAACACCCCGCGTGCTGTACCTACCATCAAATTTTGGTGTTCCTGGCAAGTAGCCTGGCAGTAGGCCCAGTAAAACCCCTTCACAGTGCTGATGGCCGCTGTGGCACAACGTCATCCCTCAGAGCCCACACAGCCTTTCCCTGGTCCGGTGTATGTAAATCTCCCTGGCAGGGCATACTGACCCTGGCATCATGATTGGTCAGAAGCTTTGTTTTCTTAGTTATCAGAGGAAAATGCAAATCAAAATGACCCCAAGATTTCACATTACACCCATCAGAATGGATAAGAGCAAAAACTCAAGTGACAACACATGCTGAGAGGACATGCAGAAAGGGGAATACTCCTCCACTGCTGGTGGGAATGTAAATTTGTACAACTACTTTGGAAATCAATCTGGCACTTTCTCAGAAAATTAGCAATAGTACTACCTCAAGATCCAGCACATGTCCAAAATATGCTCAAGTATACAACAAGAACATTTGCTCCACCATGTTTGTAGCTGCTTTATTTGTAATAGCCAGAGCTGGAAACAACCCAGATGCCCTCAGTTGAGGAATAGTTACAGAAATTGTGGTGCATTTACACAAGGGAATACTATTCAGCATTTAAAAATAAGAAAATCATGAAATTGGCAGGCAAATGGTGGGATCTAGAAAGATCATCCTGAGTGAGGTATCCCAGGAGCATAAAGACACATGGTATATACTCACTCATAAATGGGTATTAGACATATAATACAGGATAAACAAACTAAAATCTATACATTCTAAGAATCTAATCACAAAAGAAACATTTTTGATCTTTTTTTTCATCATAGCTTTGGAGGAAGTAAATTATTTATCATGTTCACTTATAATGTAATGGAGGAGGTCACCAATTGTGGTTTGTGTTCTATATTTTGAAACATTGTAGGTATTGAAGTTTGCTGTATGCATATCAAATCCAATCACAGAAGCTTATTAGGTCTTTCTGATATTCTTTCTGTGGCTGTTGTTGATCTAATGCATTTCTACTTGGTGATAGATATTTTTCTGCTGCAAAGTATAGAATGTGATTGCCATTATCTATGTGATCCATTGCTTATTAATATCAGATAGAGTGTGATCATGCTTTTCAAGGAAGGGTCTCTGAGAAAGTGTGGTACTTTTGTTTTTCATTTTCACAAATACCTTTAAGATGTTTGTTTTCAAGCCTGATTTGAATGTCAGTAATTAGGCAAAGCTATATTTGAAGTCTTGATTCTCATATGTCAACCTTCTGAATACAAGTCCACGGGTGGAAGATGTTCCCCCAATGTGTCCTATTTTTACCAACATTATTGTTAAAATGCTTAATAGTGTGTATGTAGGTATGTATGACTGTATGTACGTATATCTATATCTATATGTATGTATGTATTGTTTGATGTTCCATTCTTCATGGCTCCATTATTTACTACATGACACATAATGCTGAAGTACTGCCTTCTGAGAGAATTATCTAGAGGTGCTGAATAATGTAACAGCAATGATATTTATTTTAAAGAGCATGTTCTGTGTGTGTAATGTTACTATGGGTTCTTAGGCCATGACAGATGTGTGAAGACTTGGTGACAGCTTTGTGGGGTTTTTTTTTGGTCATTGTTATATGATGTTCAAAGTCATGTTGCCAGTTTTTCTTACCTCAGACATTCCCCACTGAGTTCATTGATACTCAAATAAACTTAATTGAAATATTACATCAGTAAAATATTGTCTTCTATCCAGATTATAAACCTGTTGTCATATAAGGATGAAGAACAAAACAATAATAATAATAATAATAATAATAATAATAATAATAATAAATACTATGTACAAATTAAAATGATATCATTATATGCTGTCATTTTTTTTGGAATGTGTTAGTTCATTCTTAGGAGTAAAGACTTGCTCATAACACTGTCTCAGATCTACAAGTGAATGTCAGAGAATTGTCTCAGTGCGAAAAGTTGGTTGTTTCTAAGCCTGATGATTTGAGCTCAATTTCTAGGTAGCTAATATTACTCCTATAGAATTTTTCTAATATTTCTATACTTGGGCCTTTGTATATACAAATTCACACACCAGTACATACATAAATAATTTTTAAACATACATAAGGGCCAGTTTTTTCACTGGTCAAAAGACTCTTTGGGTTTCATGTCAAAACTCATATATGGGATGCAAACAGTTAGTAAACAGCAATAAGTGGTCCTCTCATGGCACATACATACTCAAACATTTTTCAATGGATGAAATTAAAGCAAAGGAGAAAACCATTTACTGACAACATCAGAAATGATATTGCAATTGTAAATAAATAGAATTTGAAGACTTATTACTGTTCATTAAAAGAAAAAAAATGTTACCTTTGTACATCTTATTTTATCCTTTCATTCCATGATTCAAGAATAAGTCATTAAAAAATATTTTAGCTTTGCTCAGAGGTACATCCCTGTCATCCTAGACCTGGGAGTCCATGGCAAGCTAATCTTTCTGAGATTGTGGTCAGCTTGTTCCATAGAGTGAACTCTCTTTTGTGTTTGTTTGTTCAATCATTTGTTTGTTTTTTAGACAGAATTTTCTTGTGTAGCCTTGGATTTCCTAGACTCACTTTGTAGACCTGGCTAGCCTCAAACTCAGGTCTCTTCTTCCCTGAGTGCTAGGATTACAGGTGTGTGCCACTATGCTCAGCTCCAAATACTGAGTTCTAAAACAGGCATGGCTATGTAGAAACATCATGGATTTAAATAATCCCCCAGAATGTACTCTGTAGCTGAAATTATAGGTTTTTTTTTCCCCTCAGGGATAGTGTCCACAGAGCTGGGTCTGGTCCTGGTCCTGGTCCTGGTCCTCAGAGCCTAGCTCTTGGCCAAGCTGTGGCCCCAAAAGTCTGCTGTCAAGCATTGGCCCTGTTGGGCATTTTTTCTGAGGCTCAATCTATCCCAGTAGACCCCCTGGGCACCAACTACACACCTGGCAGCATCTTCTATGGATAGATGCACATGGCCAACTTGCAGGAAACTCTTGACAAAAACAGGCTCCATACCCCTTGGCTCAGCCAGGACTACAGCCTAGGAATGGCTCCACCCACTGTGGGCAGATTGGGAGGCCCCATCTCCGAATACATCACTTAAATTGAGTAAGCAACACCTTTTTAATAATAATATGAAACCAACAACAATAATTCAAGAGTGAAAAACAGCAGTTTAAAAATATACAAAATTAAGGGAATCATTTCTCTAAGGGGAGCAGGCCCTGGGTGCAGCTCAGCCGGCAATTGTACCAACTATATGTCTACCTCGGGCAGCGAGGACAGGGGATTGGATGGCCCCAAGTGCACCACAGTGGAGAGAAACAGTAGCTCATCCACCAAGTTCACAAGGGCCTGTGCGTCCTCTGATGCTAAAGCCAGAGGTTGCACTGGTCCAGCTTCTGGCAAGACTGGGGATCCTGCAGCCATGGGATCCAGGATCTCAGCACCCTCTTTGGGCTTAGCATCTGCCCCCAAAACCAGGATCCGTTTCTCCTGTGCCACCAAGGTGTCTTGCATGGACAGCTCTGCAGTTGAGGCCCCAAGTAGCCCCGGATCTGAGCAAAGAAAGGGTGAGCCGTCATCTGGGATAAGGGAGCAGCCTGAAGGCATGCAGAATGGGGTGAGCTAACCCAAGATGGCCTCTCCATGCCAGGGAAGGCACAGTCCCCTCTCCTACCCGCAGGACAGTCGATTTGACAGTCTTCCTCCTCTGCTTCCTTGGCCAGAGATTCAGGACAATTCCCCTGGGGGACACGGGGTTTGAATCAGCTGCTACCTCACTTGGCGCCTCCCTTGGGTCCTCCTCCTCCTCCTAATTCTCCTCCTGCTTCTCGGGCTTCAGCTTATCTAGGGTTTATCCATTGCCAGGAGGATCTCCCCAGATTGTCATTCCAACTCTGCAGTGGGCACATGGATCCTGGCATAGTCCAGCAGATGCCTCACGATGGCCAGGTCCAGGGCCCCAAAGAAATCCTGGGGGAATTTCTGCAGCCACTGGGACAAGAACTAGAAGATGGCACTGTGGGTGAGAGCAGGGCAGAGGGACACGGTGTCGGGAGCCTGGCCTCTCTTTGGAAATGCGGGGGGGGGCATTGCTATCCCCCAGGGCCTTTCCTTTTTATCCCTCCCTCTGCTGCTCAAAACCCACGAGCTCAGTGGGAAACCTCTGTCCTCTACTAGCAGGTGAGGTCGTGGGGACAGTCCCTAGGGAGAGAACCCCAAAGGTGAGGCTTCTGGCCAAAACTGACCCTCTACCCTTGCCCCAAATGCCCCTTCCTGCTCACCTCCCCCTCCACCCCAAGCCTACTCATGTCTTTGTCTGCTTTTCCGCCTGAAGGATCTATACCTGTGACAGTCCACGGGGGTGTTACCCCTAAGGCCCCATGTCCCCAAGCCACCCAGACATCTAGAAGGAACTATTAGAATCTTCCCAGGGATGGGTTTGGGGGTGCTAGAGGTTCCATCCATAACAAACACCGCAAATGGGGTCCAGAATCCTTTACACAAACGGGGAAAGGTCGCTCAGGGCATGAGAAAGGGTGGTGTGTGATATTCCCTGATAAAGGTGAATGGCACCTGTTACAGCCCCACCCCTGCCTCAATCGCCCATGTTTGGTCATGTCACTTTAAGGAGCCAGGCCTGGGACCCAGGCTGCTGGGACTCAGACGTCCAGTTCTGTGAGTGCACAGGACATGGTCCCTGGGAACCAGCAGGAGGAGATCGGAGGGCCGGATAGATCCCTGGTGGAACCACTCTCCTGCCTTTTCAGGATCAGTTCCAGAACCACCCAGATGGTGGCAAACTTTGGATAAAGGGCCAGAAAGAAGAAGAGGGACACCCTGTCAAAGGTGGTGGGCAAATAGGGGATCATCTGGGCAAATAGTCCACGCCATCATTGCTGAGAATGGGGATGCCATGCAGGAAGGCTCACTCCCTTTCACTCTGAGGAAGGACCAGGGCAGGAGGAGACTTTAGGTGTGCAAAACCGGGGGCACCAACGACCCTTTCCCTACACCAAAGCGGGAAGCAGGCATGAAAAGTGTTCCTCAGTGTCCCAACAGGAACATTCTCCCAGGCCAGGACAGTGGTGGATGGGGGTGGGGATGGACCAGAAAGCATCCCTCCACTGCAGAGCTGCCCTGGTTACTTTGGTCTCCCCAGTGGGAACAGGCCAGAAACGTGTCAGTGTGAGCACCATATGTCTCCAGCAGGGGCACAGGAAACCACCGCTGGCTTCCACGAGACCTGAGCCCTGGAGGTCTGGAAGCAGAACAGACTCATCTCTCCAGCTCCTCTGGACTGGCTGGTCTGTCCAGGTTGCTGTTGCTGCTGCTGGCCTCCCGTTACCTGGCAACCCAGGGTTCCAGTTCCATCTGGAACAATGCTGAGGAAGCATGGTCACTTCCTGGAGTCACCCTGCCCAGAGCCTCCCCCTCATGGGCTCTCCCTGGAGGCCACCAGCCCTGCAAGCTCTGCTGATTAAACCCTCAACAATTCCAGAGACTAGTTTGGTCACCACTAGAGGCACAGAGATGAGAGGGTGCAAGGATGAAAAGAACAGCAGCAGCAGAGAGGGATGGCTATCATCCTTCTTTAATCTTTATTATTATTATTATTATCATCATCATCATCATCATCATCATCATCATCATCATCATCATTCCTTTTTCTTCCCTAGTATATTGAAAACAAATTCACGTTCTTTCATTTCATCTACTGAACTAAAATGTTATCATCTCTCAGCCTTTGAATATGTAAGTTATTTATCTTATCTGGGGTGTTAGGTACCTCTTGCTTTCCTTTAGGTTTCATAGTGGAATTTATGTGATGTATACATTTCTATGCATGGTCTATGGGTTTGTTTATGGTGGATTACCCACAAGACTGTAAGCTTATAGAGAGAAAGAGTGGTGTTTACATCAATCATTTTTGTGTGTTCAGGACTTAGCACAGTATTGGGTATCTAATTCACAGTACTATCTGTGGAAGGACAAATAACCTTTTAAACAGTAAATTCCTTTAACAAAGTCTTCATAATCTGATAGTAATACAGAATTCCCACCTAAAGGGTGGAAGCATGTAGCATTTTATTTGTTAATGCCAGCCATTGTGCCATCTGTAAAAAACATTTCTTGAAGTCTTTTTATCTTGTTCTGTTACTGCTGTTACTAGGACAGCCTCCTCTATGCCTGTTGCCTTCTCTGTGTTCTCTTTAATTTATCCCATAACAAGTTACTTCCTTTAAGCTTTAGTGAGATTTAGCATCTGGCTTCATTATGTCCAAAGACTAATCTGTTTCTGCCTGTTTTGTACAGAAGGCAGGAATACAACTCAGAGGTAGAACATTTGCTTCACATATAGGAGGTAAGGAAGGAGGAGGAAGGGGAGGAGAAAAAAAAAGAACAGGAGAATCGAAACATTGCTTTTCTTTATGCAGATGCACTTGCCTTAAATACAGGGGTTAACAGTCTTCTTGTCTCTGCATTCCAAATAAGGTAGAAATTCCAGATACAGCAATGGTGATACTTATTTGGTGTTAGTTTTTAACCTGGTCCTCTCCTGACATTTACTCTGTACCTGCTTTATATGTAGTTGGTTTTATGTACATATTCATTTTCTGGGAAGAATCTATATTTTCATTAGGTTTTATGTGAAGTCATAATCAGAATCAGAAAGTGTCCTGAGCTTTGAATCCTACCATACTTATCCCTAGGAGACCATATCTTCAAAGGTGATTATGTCCTCTCTGTACATCATTTGATGTTATGATTTCAGGATGCATCTTGAACCTTGTTTTCAAGAAATGTTGTAAACAAGCCTTAAGCTTAACAGGCATTTTGTGCCTCATGAAAAAAATTTTCATCATAAAATGTCCTGTCTGAAAAGAGCATCTGAGATCATTGTACAATGCTCTCAGTTACTTTATTTTAGTCATTAACATTATTAGTACTGTTTACTGTTTTTCATTACTTTGTTAGAGACCCAAATATGATGACTCTGGTGTAAGAGACTGTGTACACACTGTTAAATAAGAAAATAAAACCACACATTAAAAACAAGTAAAACCTCCAAATATTGATAAGAATTATGTTTAAATTTAGCTAAAAAATAATTCAGTTGAAATGTGGGAAAGATATTGAAACACCATTATTCAGCAAGCATTTAGAGTATATATATATATATATATATATATATATATATATATATATATATATGTAAATATGATAAACACAACTTAAGAATTCTTGCATACGGTATATAGAAATATAGATATAGAATAAACCTACTAAAATCTGTACATCTAAAGAAACTAATCAAGAGGGAGGATCCTGACTAAAATGCTCAATCCCTATCCTGTAAGGCAAAGAGGATGGACAGAAGAAGAAAACAGGAAACAAGTTAGGAACCTGCCACAGAGGGCCTCTAAAAGGCTCTGCCCTGCACACTATCAAAGCAGATGCTGAGACTTATGGCCAACTGCTAGGCAGAGTGCATGAAATCTTATGAAAGAAGTGGGAAATAGTAAGATCTGGAGAGGACAGAAACTTCACAAGGAGAGCAACAGAATGAGAATATTTGAACACCAGGGTCTTTCCAGAGACTCATACTCCAACCAAGTACCATGCATGGAGATAACCTAGAACCCCTGCATAGATGTAGCCATGACAGTTAGTGTCCATGGTGTTACATAGTAATGGGAAGAGGGACTGCCTCTAACATAAACTGATTGGCCTGCTCTTTGATCTCAGGCCACAGAGAAAGACAATGCAGCCACCCTCATGAGACCTAACAGACTAAGATCAGAAGGCAGGAAGGGAGACCTCCCTATCAGTGGACTTGGGGAGGATCATTCATGAAGAAAGGGAAAAGTAGGTGGGATTAGGAGGGAGGAAAGAGGGGTTTATGGAGGATACAAAGTGAATAAAGTGTACTTAATAAAAGTTTAAAAAATTAAAAAAAATATTTAACACAAAAAATTAAATAAATAATAATAATAAAAAATTCTTGGGCACACATACAAAAAGTGGGACTTCATTAAGATTTTTTTTTCCTTTTTGTTTTCTTGACAGGAAATGTTTGAACATGTTCCTCCCCTGTCCTCCTTTTTTATTCTCTCCTCCCTCCCTTCCCTTCCTTGCCTTCCTTGCTCAGTGTGAATTTACAAACATTGCACTTGAATGGATGCAGTTCTTCAAAAGCATCGCAAAAGGACCCTTCAGCCTCACTTCTAAACCTTGAACCTCACATGCATTCTAGCTATTTTTTTTCTTGCATTGGTGATTAAGTAAAGCAACTCATTTTCTGGGGGGTAGGGGTAGATACCCAGACATGGTGAATTCCTCATCTACCCCTCCCCGTTCCCCATCCTTACATCCTTTAGCACTTTGGGGAGCACATTGACAGAGGTTCCCCACCCATTCAAACCACAATCATACACATGCTTTCTAAGATTTTCTAATAAAATTCTTTTAGTTGCCAGTATGAGACCTTGACTAAAAAAAGAATTGGCTTCATTCTCAGGTGACAATCTCATAAGTACAGCCAGGCTAATAAGTGACATATCAAGGTGCTCAGGTAGGTATTCTGTGTACAGTGCTAGTACACAGGCTCAGACCCAGGAGCTCAGTGGAGTCAAGCCTTCCCTATTTGAGTTCTGTTCACTTCCTTGTTGAAGCCACCTATGGGTAAAAAAAAAAAAAAAAAAGAAGTTTGTGGGATTTGGAGTGTAGCTCAGTTGATAAGTAGTGAAGCAGAAGAATCAGAAATTCAAGGTCATCTTATAGCTGTTTAGTTTTAGGCCAGGCTGGGCTACAGGGGACCCTAACCAAATAATAATAATAATAATAATAATAATAATAATAATAATAACTGCAATACTTTTCAGCTAAGAGCATTATTTGGCGGTCATTGTTCCAAGCTAGAGCTAACCTCAGGTCACCGACCTTCCTCATAGAGATAGAAAGGAGGCAACAAGGTTGAGCCCAGCAAGATTTTCTCCACACAGACCCCTCTCCAACCGAGCCTTCCTAGCCAAATATGTGGAAATATGTGTTCCCACTGATGACCAGAGGTGCCCCAGCTTGTAGTGTTGGGAGCATGGGGAAGGCAAAGTCACA
This sequence comes from Meriones psammophilus, assembly GCA_036365155.1. Taxonomy (NCBI): domain Eukaryota; kingdom Metazoa; phylum Chordata; class Mammalia; order Rodentia; family Muridae; genus Meriones; species Meriones psammophilus. The sequence goes on from JAEOAE010002479.1 coordinate 306,459, forward strand.
ATGGAGCACAGCTGTTTGATCACCAGCCCACTGAGACCATCACAAGCAAACAAAATCACAAAAGTACAACAAAGGAAAAAAAATGTACTGGGTATAATGCGCTCAAAGAGAATGGAAGAAGAAAATACCAAAACTCAGAACAGTGGCCTGTCTCTCTATGGGCCCTCTATCCTGTTCCATTAGTGGTGATGTACCTCCAAATCAGGCTCCACCCAACTACACCCGAGTTTGGAATGGTGACCTGCATTCAACCAGACCAGAGAATGGAGCAGTAACATATCTGTTGATCTCTACCAGACCAGAGGCCAAAGCACCAGTCAAACTCTGCCCGACTAGAGACCACAGCATCAGCAAATCCAGATCAGAGTCCAGAGCAGTGACCAAGCAATGCCAGACCCAAGGTCAGAGTAGTGGCTAAGCTCTGCCAGACCATAGACCAGAGAACATTGGCAGAGATGCCAAGCCTGGGGCTCCACATACTGTATCCATCCCTTGGCACCTCTTGCCACCTCTCAATGGAGCCTGTGGAGCATGGATCAAGCTTCCTGAAGTGGGAAAGAATCAAGTCTAGAGGGGATAGAAGGATTCTGTCCGATGTCCTCTCAGTCCCAAAGACAAAAAACAAACAAACAAACAACAAAAAAACCTGGCAGGGACAGACAAAACAGTTAAACAAGACACAAACAGCTAGATCCCATTGCTTGTGCAGCAGAAAAATACAGAAAGCCAGACAGCAGATCCTACCACAACTGCAGTGGAAAAAATGAAAGTAGGATATCAATGAATCTCTGCTGCAGGAGCTACCTGCATTATCCTTGTCCAAAGTTCCAGAGATCACAGAAAACTGGGTACTCAACCACCTTTTACAGATAGGGGCACATTCATCCTCTCTGAGGTCCAGAGATCACAGATAACTCAGTGCTCAACTCCCTTTACAGATGAGCTTTTTTTTTTTTGGGGGTCTGAAAGTCTTCCAGGCCCCCTGTGGCCCATAGCTGTCCAGAGCATCAGCTCTAACCTTTCTAATGACACATATTACACACTTTGCCTTGAGTCCCAAAAAAAACAAACTAGAGAAACACAGAGAAAGACACAAACAGATACAGACAGAGTGCTCACTTACTGGCTGTTGTTCAGATCCATGTGCCTGGGGTGCTTGGGAGACTTGGGGATCCAATATAAGAACCCATATGTTATGGCCAGATCTTAGGGTGACCAAAGATCATCAGGAGCCAGACCACATATGCAAGAGCAATGAGTTTTATTTGGGCTTATGCTGGGTCTCTCCATTTTTACCAACAGAGTGGATCAGAGAGAGCCCTGAGCAGGTGCATGGCAGGGTTTTGATTGGGGTTTTAGGAAGGACCAGGAAGTTCCAGTTTAATAGTTACAGGATTGGGTGACATTCAGCAAGGGCAAGCTTTTTACAAAGTGATTGGCTAGCTAATGTAACTAACATTGACAGAGCTATCTCTAGGCCTCAGGAATGTTGGGTATTTTCTGTGTCACTGGAGGTTCTACTACAAGGTTGGTAGACTGCTCAGCACAAATGCCCCACTTTGATATAAGATACCTTCCCATTTTTGTGGTTATCCTCAGGCTGTTCCTTGCGTAAGGAATCTTACGACCTTGTTTTTGGAATTGGTGACTCATGGTCCAATTCCTGGTGGCTTTATAATAGAGTCTCTATTCTGGTGAAATTTAAGTGCCCTTTTAGGCCTAGTTCCTGGTGACCTTTGGGGATATCTCTCCATTCTAAAAATCCATTTGGATTTTGTGGGGGTTGTAAATTATATGTCCTGTGTCAGAGAGCACTCAAATATTAAACTGTGATATAGAAGAGTAGAACTGATGATGTAAAGGATTTACTATCGCTGAGAAACTAGTGGTCCCAGTTAGAATTTAGCTGAGGAAGACTGCCTGTAAAACACTCACAGATAAGCAGTATGCCAACCAAGCCTGTTAGAGATTAGGATCCCGGGATGCACATGTTTGCTCACCAGGATTATCCAGAAATGAGGCAGAGTGAAGTTTTTTAATTTGTAATTTCCTAACATGTGTTTATTAATTCATGAATGCCAATGAAAACAGACCAGATTGGTGGGTGTACAATTTGGGTCAGGTAGCTTTATCCAGTGAATATTGAATTTCAAATTAAGGGACTGTCCTATGTCTATATGTACAATCCTCATTGACACAATTCTGTCAGTTCAAATTTGAGACACAGGCTATGGGCTAAAGCTGTGTCTGGGATAACAGCAAACAGTATCTTATTAATGCTTTCCCTCTACAAGAGAATGACCTGTGTTTTTCAAAGTCAGTATGCCTACGTGTGTGTGTGTGTGTGTGTGTGTGTGTGTGTTTGTTTTCAACTCTGAGGTTAAGAGCACTGGCTGCTCTTCCAGAGAT